>CANNZV010001589.1:0-168163 GCA_947561585.1 Caprella mutica | reverse complement strand
CTTATATGACCGAAGATGTGAAACAGACCGATAATTCGTAACTAACCCTAAATATGAGATATAATTTCATAGTCTAATTTATATAATTAATTTTCTTCTCATAGCTTTAATGATTACCTACTTTATTCTTAAATAATTCGCACCGAATTTGTATATTATTGCCTATAAGTTTAATCCAAATGATTTTTGAAATATTTCCAGTGCCGCCATTTTTGTTTGCATTTTTTTCATCCACTTTTTAGGTAATGTATATGAAAAAGATAACTAGAAATTGGATTAAATTTCTTTAGAATTCAATTTATTTTCTCTAAAATTATTTTTCAATGATAAGGATATTGAAGGAAAGTATAAGAAATCTACAATTCAACAAGCCTTTAAATATTTTGTGGAAATAAGGTTGGAGTGTGAAATAAGGACATTCCAAATTATTATTTGTGTACAATGCAAATACTCATTGAAAAGATTCATGCGATATTTCTATATTAGCAAAACTGTTATTAATATTTCAACGTTGAAGGTAATTTCAGGTTTCGAGATTTCGAACAGAAAATTTTCTATTTAATTCTCGTCTGAAACTAAATACATTAGGATAAATTGTTCCCTCCTATCACTCTTACTGCAGTGTACGTCAAATAAGCAAACTAGCTAATGGTTGCAACATGAAACTAACTTCATCATTAATATTTTATTAACCTTCTTGCTGCAGAGTACCATTTAATACAAAGACTCCATTGAGTAGTTATCAAAGAGTTCATTGTTAAACTTAATGTAACGTAATGTTCAACATATTTGGCACTATATTGTAATTAGATCTGTTACCGAGTGGTTTGGCATGAATAGATTCTTGTGTGTTTCTTAGAACTCAGTGATGTAATTTAATTGGTATGACCTCAATAGAATAATCTATTCATGACGTAGCCATGTAAGCCACTATAAAAGCACTGTACTCGAGTACCACTCTATCACTTCGCTCCTGTGTATTACTACCACCACTGATAAAATCTTACATCCCTAAAAAAATCCCTTCATCAGAAAACATAATATTTTTTTGTTTAAATCGAGCAAACAATATGGAGTTTCCGTTGTTAGTTCTTACTATAAGCAGTTTATTCCTGTTTCAAACCGGAGGTGAGTGAATTTGTGTATATTTTCTTTTTCTTTATTTTATTTTAGTATCTGAAAACATTGTAATGATACTGAATTATTTATAATTCTAGTAAGCATTTGAATCCTGAACGCGTAAATGTTACCATCTCACCGATTGGATGTATTAAATTGCCCTTTTCCTATGGGACTGATAGTAAATTATCACCTATTTTCTAGGTAGGTGAGACTTGTTAATAAACTTATCCCATAGAGCAAAATAAGTCTCCGGGTTCGTTACAATTATTTGTATTATCTTTAACTTGAAGAGACTTGGAGGTAATTGATTGAATTCTATTAAACTGACAAATGACTAAACGGTCAAAGTTTTTTGGAAGTAAATTAAACACAAGGAAGTTTTAAATGGGTGTACTTATAGTAAAGTTCGAATAGTACAGAGTTCTAAGACTTACGCACAAGTCTTTAAATAACAAAACACAAGTTTTAAATAAACTGGCGGTTGAGTAAACTTAGGGTTTAAATAAACAAGGGTTTGAGTAGCCACCTCAAGACTCCCTTTTGGCGGCGAAGCCAAGTTTCTACCAGGATCAGGACAGACCCATCTTTCGGTAGACTAACGCGAACTATGAACACTTTTGTTATGTGCCAATGGTATTTAAAGGGTGAACTGGAGAGTCCAACCTTCCGGTGAGTGAATAAACTTCTGTTAAGATACTGATAGTACTTTTCAAAGATGTTTTTCTACTCACTGCATTTAACACGCTAGTGGTAATGGCTTTCTATACGATTAACATATAGATCGATCAGATTTACTAATAGTTCATTTTAGTAAAACCTGATTTGCTAATAAACATCCAAATTTAAGCATACTATTTCAGAGTCCTGTTTAACCTATACATGATCAGAAATGTTACAAGTTCCTAACTATTAATTAAGTATTTCAATTAGAATAATTGAAGTACTTACTTAATTCCTTTTAAATTAACTAAGTATTAATTTCAATTCTATCTATAGAAAAAGAACTCAATATTCTAAGTTGTATAACTGATTTATAAAGTTCATGAAGTTATATAACTTAGTACAAATTATAAAGTTATATTCTGAATTACAAGTTATAGCTCTGGGTTACAAGTTATAAAGTTATGTTCTGAAGTTACAAGTTATATTAGCGGCTTACATCAAAGCTATTCGTTTATAATTATATTCGAGCTCCTAGCGAGAATAACATGACCATAAATTTAAATAGCATTTCCTTCTAATGAACAGTGTACAAGATTAAAAAGATTATGTCTGATTAAATGATTATCAAATTATAGAAATTGAAAGATTAAGTAAAGATACAAGTTCAGCGTATTAACAATCTTTCTATTGTTAATAGGATGAATGAAACAAGTTTCAGATTCATGAAGGGAATATACGTTAGTAGTAATTGTATTTTTTGTCAACAGTTGATGGATTGAACATTCCAGAACTATTTACTCCAAATAACAGCACAGTCTATATCCCTTGTTATGTTGACACCGGAAATGATCATGTGAGTATTCAATCCACCTTTCGAGTAGAGTGTTGTAGTTAGCAATGAGTATATAAATAATAACATATTAAAGGTCCCTTCCACGACATTTTTTCTAAGCAATGAGGCTTATGTTTCTTATCATTTTGCTGCAAACCTCATGAAATTTGATAGCTTGTATTTAATGCTATATGCTTTAAAAAAAATCACAGCTTTAAAATACCTTTTATGATTGGGTCCCCTAAAGGTGGGGGTCTTTTATTTCATACTTTCCTTACATTTATTTATGTTATTCGTAATATTCATAACATTTCAATTATTTCCAATATTTAAGTTTTTTCTACCACATGGTAACTTGGTTATTAATTACTGCCAAGCGGTCATTTAATTCCGTTGGTTAAGATTCTCCCTTTGGGATAAAACTCAATTTGTTTAATTTACAGTTTACGTTACTTGTCAATAATAATCATTAATTCCTTCACTTCATCAAATAACATCAAATCAAATATCGTACCAAAACAACAATGTTAATAAAAACACACATATAGTTTAGATTAGGTGTACACTAATTAAATTATGTATCAGATAAAAGGTTCCATAAATAATAAATCTTACATTAACATCGTAATAATAATTCAATTAATCAATGAGGAGGTTGACTTACAACATTGATCAAGCTTTTTATTTTGAGGGCTTTACGTTTGTTAATATGTTCAAATAAAAATAACTTTGATTATTTTGTGCATTTCACTGAATTTAGGAAGGGGAGCGACGAGGTACTCGCACACTCATAGTATTCGGAACATGCCGAGAACTGAGACATTCACCACTTGTTATTGTAATAACAATATATTTTCTCACCTAGGAACAAGTGACTCCAGCTACCTGGACTCGGGTAGCATATGACGGCTTTGTGCAGACTCTTATGGCCCCAGGCATAGAATCACCAAGTAATGTTGATTTACAAACAAGTAAAATCAATAACATGGATTCGCTAATAGTTAGAAACATGGTAAACTCCCTATCTGGCACCTACACCTGTCACACCGATAAAGGAAGCGCTAGCACTTTGGTACATGTTTTGGATGGTGGTGAGTGTCTTTGGATTTGTATTAAATATTTATATTATATATTTGTACAGAATGTACCCATTCTACAGTTTAGGATCTAAAAAAGCTACACGTTTGAAAATCGCCATAACTATATTTACATATGAGAAAAAAATTCAAACAAAGATAATTCGAATGAACATTGAGTCAAATTTTGTTAACTATTTTGTTAAATTAGTTTCTTTCAGACTGTCCGCCATCAGCAGTAATACACTTCTCAATAAGAGACGCAAAATTACCAATGCCTTTACCGAGCATATCATTGTTTATATACCTTTTTAAAGTTACATTTCTTTGATTTTATAAAGCCTTAGACAACAGTGAAATGCTTGGCAAAGTCATTTGAGAACATTTCTTCTCGAATTAGGTAGTGTATTACTGGTGACGGTGGACACTTTGGAAAATAACTGGTTATACAAGATAGTTAGTAAAATTTGACTTCTTTTCTTCCTAATGATTTTTGTTTATATTTCCCATCTCGTATGTTAAAATAGTTACGGTGATTTTAAAATGTAGATTATTTAGCGCCCACCCTGTACGATCTTATTACACGCTAGATGACAATATGCGATACAGGACTTTTCTGGTGTAACGTCGCAGTACTCAGACCACAGAACATTGAATAAGAAGAAGCTCAGATCGAACGTGTGCACATGGTGTACACAGTCATAAAATTTCAACCAATCACGTCTATTGATCGCTGACGTCACTATAAACACTCTTTCGAAAACAGTTTGAGCGTGCATTCTACCTCAGCTTATTATCTTTTCTGGGAGTCATATCTTCCTACCAAATTATGTACACGATTATCTATATTCTATAGCCCAGCTACTAAGCAATAACAAACTAATCTTCTTTGCAACAAACACAAACTGACACCATTTCGGTTGTAATACGCATTCAAAATACGGACCCAAACAGAACTGGTGAAACGAAGCCTCTGATTGGCTGAGTGGCTCTAGTTGAAGTGACGTCACTGTAAACGGCACTCAAGAGTAATATAATGGGATCTACACTTCTTCTTCTATTCAATGTTCTGTGACTCAGACACTCTCAGTACTCGGAGAGTGGAGCACAGGTCATGACAAGACAACCAGCCATGTCACTTTCCGAGTACTGTTAGTATAGTCCTCTTGAATGGTATAGAATTAGGATATTCTGGTATCTTTCTCGAAATACTTTTTAGACTGAAGCATTTTCGATATTTTGAACAATACAATTTGTAACAGCTCTGTACAACAATCCTTTTGAACTCACACTTGTGAATGTGTTTCACTGGGGTAAGTTCCGAGTTATCGACCAGATCCACATTATGGATCATAGAAGAAAAGGATATATAATAATTATTATTTAACTTTTATTTTTTAATTGCTATTTATGATAACTGCATGAATAATGGATAACAATTAAAATAACGAGTTAAAATATATACCATTTTATTATATGATCGATAATGTGGAACTGGTCCATAACTCGGAACTCACCCCAGTTCCTTTTGTTACAGTGATAAAGAGTTAACTCTTACTCTTTATTAGTGCAACAAAAGGAACTGGGGTAAGTTCCGAGTTATTGACCAGTTCCATATTTTCGATCAGGTGAGAACATTATAAATAATTTAACTGGTTATTGTAATTGGTAAAATAGCAAATAAAAAAATAAAACACTCTATTATTTTCTTTATTAATATTACCTTTTATTCTTATTTAATTGTCTTTTTTTAAATTGATGGATAATTTAAACTCTAACTTAATATCTTGGATAAAGGAAATTATTTGTTAAATCTATAGAAGGTATTTATAGGACGAAAAGAAAAGAATCGATAGAATCCTCAATAAACTTTATTACTCTCCTACTTTTCAGAATCACCTCCAATTAAGGCACAGAAACCTTGTTCGGAAAATTTCGAGTTGGTCCATGGTAGGTGTCTCTACTACAGCAATGAAAAGAAGAATTGGAATAGTGCACATAATGATTGTTTCTTTAGAACCAGCAGCCTCATCACCTTTAAAGATGAAAAGGATTTGCAGTCCTTCCAGCTCAATCTTCAAAAGTCAGGTTAGAATAATGTAAATAGAAATCTCCCAGTCGGAAATTATTATCGCTGCTTATCGGATCACAATTGGGGATTACAGTCGAAAATACAATCGTAATTCGAAACACTTATATTCTTCGTCGGACATTCCAAACAAAGGAGAGTGAAAATGCCCAAAATAGATACTGTTATTGTTAACCCATTAACAATATGAAATTTTGTTACTGAAATTAGCAAAATTATTGAAATTAGCAAAATTATTGAAATTAACAAATTTATTGAAAAACACATTGAAATTAACAATGTCTAATTTTCTTCATTTTCTCTTCAGGACCTACACATTACCAGTTTGAGATGTGGAATGGACATGCATATTTTGAAGAAAATAACAGCAGGTTCGGTGCACTGAATAATGACGCTCAGGTAAATGAAAATATTCTATTATTCAAAACAGCAAGTAGCGTTAAAATGATAAACATGGTAAAATCTAAAAGTTAAGACAATCCCTAACAAATTACAACAGTTTATACCTCCTTCTCTCATTTGAGTGAAGTCATCTCACTGAGTGCAAGAATACATTTTCTTTTTAGCTTCATTGAGCAGTAAATACTATGAACAATAAATTAATTGAAAGTAAATATATTTCTATAAGTACTTTTCAACATTAATATCAGACACCACCCTCTATCAACACATTTCTTACTCTGATGTTTCACTTGCAGGTTTCACCAATGTTGAACAGGTACTCCACTGTTGCGAAACTATCCTCCTGCGGTTACCTGGCTGTAGTCACGCGCGGTGGCATTAGTCCCTCAACTGCAGCTCAGTGTGTTTCATGGAAGTTAAACTTCCTTTGCGAACAGCCAACTCTCTGAGTCATCACTTTATTTGGGGAATAGTCTCAGAGAAATGAATGCAATGTAATTAACTCTCATCACTTTATTTGGGGAATAGTCTCAGAGAAATGAATGCAATGTAATTAACTCTCATCATTTTATTTGGGGAATAGTCTCAGAGAAATGAATGCAATGTAATTAACTCTTAATTAATTATTAATTAAGTTTTAGAGCAACTAAATAATAGTTGTTGTTTAACTTGTTTTAATCCTTCACTGAAAATTTTATTTACAATTACACATTGGTTATCATTTTGCTAAAATTATTATATCAAATCATTAAATTTTAGAGATTTAAAATTTTATGTTTACTGTTCTTTTCCTTCCTTTAATTTATTAAGGGCACAACAATGAAGTTTGTGCGACCGTTTGGAAAAGTATTTAGCATTTTTATTTTAATATAGGTATAATGACAGTTGTAGAGGATATAAATTTAGATAAATGAATATAAGGAAATAATTTAAAAAATGTAGTCTGAGTAAAATGACGGATTTAATAAACGACTTCAATATTTATAAATTTTTAATTATTGAAGGATAACTTAATTTGAAAAATTCTGATCCAAATTACAACCATGTGACACTACTCACCATATTATTATTTATTATAAACAAGTTTCAGTTTGTCCACATGGAATATTAATTCTCATATTAAGTAAGTTTGTACTATTATTTTGTACATTAATTTGTAGTTCAAACTGTGGTGGCTTTAATTTCTTTGTTTTTAAGTAGTCCGTTAAACCAGATCCAAATATTGTTATTAACTACATTGGAAGCAGAAGTCCACAGTTTTACAACAATTAATTTGTTTAGTGGGGGTTTAACGTCTGCATAGGAACCAAAGGCCATATCACTGACGTCAAAAGGAAATTAAATACAAGGGACTGGAAAAGCAGTCGGAAAAGAAAGTGGAGCCATGAATAGAGTCGCTTATCATCAGTCAGTGACTATGCTTATGTATGCAGAAAAGCTACTCTGTGAGTGCATGTTCGTAGATGAACATTCCTAACCCTAGGCTATTTTCAGTTAAGTTGTTTTTCACCGTAACTTACGCATGTAGGACAGATTAAGAATAATTTTACAGTAAATAACTAATATTACTTACCATGAAATGATTTTTAAACTATTCTACCTATAAACGATACGACGAAAACAGCTCAACCCTTCATCTCCTGAAATAAATTTTTTTATTAGGCATCTTATCGCAGTCGTAATAGAACATTTTAAACCATTAAAAAACTTTAGCACGTTCGTGGCCTAGAACGGATGTTTCCGTCATGTTCAATACTTAGCATATCGATGATAAATATGATCAATACTTATAATAGATATAGACTTTGGGGTAAACCTGAGAAGGGAATGAATATCAGATATCATATTTTATGAAAGGTGTTCATGAATGTCATCAAAATTTAAAGGTATTTTAGCTTTCAAGCTATTCCTATTCATCTTCAAGAACAGGGAGTCAAAAACTGGACCTAGCATTTAATTTCAACCAACTGCCATTTGTTGGATACCTACTTCCAATATAGGCTCACCATCCCTTGTTTTAAATGATCTGAAAATTGTTCCCCCACTTAAAGTATCTAATATCCTCATTAAAAAAACACTAGGTACCATATTTCTAAATAAAATAATCACAAATATTCTAAGTATAAAAGGGTCATATGGGTCTCCAATCGCCAAAACGCTCTATGACTTTGCTAATCAATGGTGGTATGGTATGGTATAATCAATGGTATCCACATAAAGATATTCCGGAAGCCATTGCATGTCTCTTTCCAAAGTAAAACCCTGTTGTAATTACTGCGGGAACGTAAATGAAGCCAAATCCAATGCCTGTGGTAGAAAAATTGATTCAACTTGTTGCAACAGATAAGGGATCAACTGTTTTTCGATAGGTACAAAATCTATTATAACTATTGTCTCATACCAGCGAGAATTCCAAAAGTGAAGTATAGGTAATCAATTCCTGTAGCTGAGTAAGAGATTCCACATGTAATCGACGAAACTATTGCCCCGATTATGCACACCATTCGAAAACCATGAGCGTAAGCCAGACTGCAAACAAATGGACCTGAAATAATATGAAATATAAAATTCAAAACGGTTATGAAACCGTTAACATCAAAGAAATTCTTATCCAACTTAATTTCAAGTAATTAAAAGGCCGTAAACTAAGATAAATTATTGACACTTATTGTGAAAATATGTTATAAATAATTTGTTATAAATTTTGTTCTCTTTCGACAAGAAAACTCAAGAAAATGTGTTTTCGAGCCATATAGACATATTCATCTTCGAGAGTTGGTTCTTTTGAGGAAAGTTTCATAATTGTTGCCCAAAAATTGATCGCTAGAGAGGATAATTAATGACTTAAGGACATAACTCTTTCAAGTCTGGTGGTATAAATTTTGTACCACACTGATTGTTACAATTGGTGCCCAGTGGTACAGAAATTGTACCACCCTAAAAAACTATTTAAAGTTTGGTGGTACATAATACTCCATACCAAAATAAGGGTTAAGTTTAATGCTCGGTGGTACTGAAATTGTACCAAACTTAAAAATTAAGTTTGTGTGCTGCTCAGGCAAGTCAAATTTTGAGCTACCTGCATGAACGCTTAGTTATTGTCATAATTCTTTGGGCATATAGGACATTTATTTCCTTGAAAAGTGTGGGCCTGAAAGATATAACATAGATGTCATAATTTAAAAAAATATATAAAATAAACATTATTCAATTTGGTTAAATATAATCATTTCTACTTCAATAAACTGTAGAGGCCTATTTGATTTTCAAAAGAATGTTCCACCTATGTTGTTTTGGAGTTTTTCACAATTGTGGGGAAAACTAGGTGATAATTTTTGTCTTTTGATACCAGAGAGCGAATCTGATCATAAGGGATTCGTGTGTGCGACGGTGCGCCGTGCGCGTCAAGTGGGACGACAGGGACGTCAGTGTCAGTCGTCACTCGTGTCTGAGATTTTATAGTGTGCGGTTGTGTGGTATTTTTGCTGCGCCAATCGTTTTACTGTAAGCAACTAACTATAGTGTTTCTTTGTTGAAACATGTGGTTTCGAAAGTCGTTGCTGCTCACTTTGTCTAAAATACAGCTAAGTATTATCTTTAGTGGACAAGCGTAGCTGCCGATTGTTTGTTAGATTAATGATCTAACAAACTGAGACCAGACTATATTCTGGTGGCACAGTGTCTGCCGATTTTGCGTTGTTTGTTTGGAACAGAAACGCGGGTCCAGTCTGCAGAATCTGGATTTCTGTGTTATTTGTAGAATAACGTTGTGGTGTTTTGTGAATGCCTGGTGGTTGGTGAGAAATCACGGACTCCACTCTCCTGTAAAGTAGCTATTTTTGAGATATGACATTGTTGTCGCAAAGTAGCAATTTTAGAAATTCTTTCATCTGAAATGCAACGAACAACATTAAAAAATATATTAATAATATATTCATGAAACTGGAATTTTCACCTCACTGGTAGGAGTGGAGCTGCGATCTGTTTGTTTGCATGATCACCTGTCTTTTAACAAAGTTTTAAACAATAACTGTTTTTGAGACTTAATACAAGTTGAAGATTATATTAATTATTTTATATACTGTAAACTTAAATTTAATATAAATTACAATAGAACATGAAATAAACCATATAAGAAACAGGGCAAAGTTAGTAATATCTATATCTTCACCTGCTAAAAGGTAAAATCCTCCCACAAGGGATGATATCCACGCTACTTGTGAGTAGGATACGTCGAACTCCTTGTATGCCATGATTGGCACGAACTGTAGTGAAGATGATACCATCCACCAGTAAATTACACGTGAAGGAGGCAGCAACTACCACCCAGCCCCATCCTCCATCTGGAGGCAGAACCACCACATCTTTCTGCAAATGGGGCGTAATTATTATTATAAGGCAATTTAATTATAGTATAGGATAGGTTCATTTTTTTATTTAATTATATAAATTGTTTGAATTTCTAATACTAAAAGACTCACACACATAAACTGCACTCAAATGGTGCTGTTAATTTGATTTTACATATAACCTTAAAAATAAATTGATTTAACGATAAAGGCAAAACGATAACCAAAATTTCATAGAAAAAGCAACTTGTTTCTAATCAATTTGTTTTCCGTCCAGTTACTCAAATTCTATATTTACTTTCATAACTATTTGTACACAGTTTCTTATTCTAATTAATGTTATTATCGTAATAGCGATATTACCATGTAAAAAAGGTTTGTGAGTTAGCCGTAAATTATGAGACAGTACCTTTTATGTGCCATATCTTTCTCTATAGGTAGTTTGGTAATCTCCATCATAACTGACTATTTCTAGAATAGGTTTGTATCATAATTTAAACAGATAACTTTTTGCTTATTCAATAGTTTTACCTCCCCATGTTGGTCTAACTTCAAGTCTGACCCCCCAATTGTTATGTTCAGATGAGGATGCTTGTTGTCACCGCTGTAGAAGTCTTCGTTAGTTTGTGTGGTTGAAGATGGTTTTTCTATACTAATTTTCTCTTCCAGCCCTGGCTAGAGGCGTTTGTCTCCCCTCTGTCTGCTGTTCCAGGTTACCAGGATGAACATTCTGGAAAAAAGAGATGGAGTTTGAACAGTTATAGTATTATTTTAGTTTGTAAATTCTTCTTCTTATACATCAACAACTCATAGCAGGTGACTTTGTTTATGGAGTCCCTTTACTTTCTGACAGCTTCGTTCAAGTCGCTTGTACATAATTTTCCTTTTAAATCAGTGATTTGTACTTTAGTTCTGAAAAGAACGTTAAACTTCTGTTAAATTAATTAATTATTAATCTTCCAATATCAATTTCTTACTTTCTGAACTTAACAGAAAAATGAATTATTTTTATTGCGGCTACGAAATCAGTACTACGTCATGCGAGGTCGAATGTTGGATTTGGGCAGTGCTACTCCTTCCGAAATTTCTTCCATTCACTCTTATTTGCCCCATCCACAGCCAATACAAAAAAAACGATTCTTCCTATCATTCACCAAATCCTTAGATACATCCCTATCGCTGCACAATCTTTCCATATCAGTCCAATCAATCGCTGTTTCTTTCAAAAACCTCTTCCAGTACAACTTAATATTCTTGTTCTTCCCAATCACTTTTCTTATATCTTCCAGCTTTTTATACCACCTACCACCATCACTTTAATCTGCCTTGCATTGCCCATTCGCATCACATGTCCCGCTCTCTCCAGCATCTTTTTCTCGACTTTTCATGCCACCGATTTCACACCCAACCTAGCTCTCACATCAGTCATATTCACATGCATAACCACCATTTGTCTCAAAGGTTGGCCTCCCCTATCATTCCATACATACTTATAGCATATATCCATCCACATTTGCATCCTTTTCCGTCCCTCTTAAGTTTTCGCTTATTCAGTAGTCTTAACTCCCCTTGTTGGTCTAACTTCAAGTCTGGCCCCCCAATTGTTATGTTCAGATGAGGAGGCTCGTTGTCACCGCTGTTGCAGTCTTCGTGAGTTTGTGTAGTTGAAGATTGATTTTCTTTGGTTTTTTCCTCTCCCAGCCTTGGGTTGAGGCGTGTGTTTCCATTTTTCTGCCTTTCCAGGTTACTCGGAAGAACATTCTGAAAAATAGGGTTGGACTTTAAACTGTATCATTTTAGTTTTAAAATGATTAATATACCTACATGACTTTGTTCATGCAGTCACTTTATTACTTTCTTATTTTCTTTTAATGTCAACGATTTGTTCTTTGGTTCCGAGACGTTAAACCTCCTGAAAATTAATTTTCAATCTTCTAATATTCATTTCTTCCTTTGTGAACTCAGCTGAAAAAAAAATTATTTATGGAGTGACTGAAATAGACAAATGAATTTGAAAAATAATTAATACAAACGATTTGTATGATATTACATTTAATAATCGTTTTCTTTATAGCATTCATTGTGAAATATATTTGAATTATTTCCTCTTGCTTTGAACAAATCAATTAGTAAATAATTAAATCTTCGCAAACAGAAATTGTGAAATAATTCAGTGATGACTATTGAAATTTTGGATTAGATTGAAAGTAATATATTAAACTAAAATTTATATATGCCATTAAGATTCGGTATTCCTAATACTTTTCTCTTAATATATTTTTGAATTATTTAAATACACAAACGTTTGCATTCACATTTGAAAATAATTTGTGTTTGAATTAATTAATCTCAGTTCAACTTTTTTAATCATCTTATTCAAAAATTTGTATTTTGAAGAAGAACCTGTTTATTTTCAACACTGTCTTGAACTACTTTAAAAATAAGATACTTTTAAAATGAATAATTGTACAGGCGTACCCCGCTCTTATTACAAAATCGCGAATCACACTTACAACAAAATAGTAATAAGTGCGAGTCATGTCCCGAAGTTAGATTTTTATAATTCTTATCCCTACAATATTCTGTTTTCTACGAATTAAGGATCAAAGAAAATATTGCATAGTTGATTATAGTAATATTTCTATTTGGAGTGACATGGCATGTACATTTTACAGTGTACGTTAATTATTTTATCAAAGTTTTAAATTAATTTTTGCGACTGCAGTATCGATTCTTAATATTGCAAAATTATATATTGTGCTGTTATATTGAGTAGGATATTGAATGAGTCAGAAAGGTTATGAGCTTTTGATTTTTAATTCAATTGTTACGTATGTGGCAACAATTAAATAAAATAAATTATATTTTTATAGCAATCATTTTTATCGTAAATTCAGCTTATAGAATCCACTTAGGAAATCTTTATATATAGCGTACGCGTTCCATGTTTCATAATGTGACCTCTTTCGTTAATTTATTAACGATACAATTTATTTTTTATGTTCTCTAGTAATCTTGGTGCTTATTTCAAATTTAAGAAGTATCCAAACAATTCCCAATCCATACTAAGAAACAATTGATTGGTTAGAGTCATACACGCAGAACAGGAACAGTAATGATGTGTGGTGACAAAAAATTGGGTTGGCTATAATGGATCCTATTTATGTTCATTAATTCAAAATATATAATTTAATGTATAAATAATATATCTTCAGAGTTCAGCAATTCCATTATTAAATATGAAAAATATATATACAGTTCATCTGAAACCAACCCACATTATTGGGTCTAAATCAATATGTTATAATAATGCAGAGATCTTCAATATACATATATTGAAGATAGAATTTAAATTATAAAGCTTAAACTCTTTTCTGAATTTTGAGTTTCTTTTCTTGTAAATATATTATTTACCATAAATTTTCTTAATCAATCAAATTCGTCTTAGTTACGGTGAAAATAGCTTAATTGAAAACGAAAATTAAATTACAAAAGGTAATCTTGAAATATTTTCTCTACCTGACAAAATAAGTGCGAGACCCATGAACACGTACTTGACTTGTTGTAAGTCTCAGACGTCATAAGAGTGGGGTACGCCTGTAATTAATGTATAACGATCATCTAGATTAATTTTTGCCTGGAATAGATTGGTAGAAAAAAAAATGTATTCACATTAAAAAAAAAAATCCAAATTTATGATATTTTATTGATAACTACAAACTATTTGATATTATTGGAGGTCTTTTATATGCATAAAATAGGGTGAATAATAAGAATATAGCTATTTAGTTACCTGTTGGTTACGAAGAAAAGGCCTCACCATGATCCAGAATGAGATTAACAATAATCACTTTTATTACTGGTAATAATATTACACTATCAATCAAATTAACTTGAAACACTGTCGCCAACTAAGTGTTACTAGGCGGCTTAAGCACTTTATAGTAGCTACTTCCTTGAGATAAGTCCATGTTACCATCCTGTAGATTATCTATAGGTACCTATATAGATTATCACTTTCATCTTCTTGATTAGAAAAGTACCTAGGAGATAAAGTACTTGGCATATCTCTAGATTAACAAATAAATGGGATTACCGTTATTTGATAAAAAATATTAGTTGGTAGGGAAATTTGCAGTCTTACACAGAGGTCATTGCCTTCATTGGCAACTAACGTGATTTGAAAACTGAAGTTTGGACATTTTTTCGTTTAGTTCAAAAAGTGTAACACACAGATTTCAAATTAAACTATATAAGAGGAAAAAAAACTATAATATTTCAAGCATTTAACTTTGTGATTGATATTCACTCAGATATCAATACCAAGATGGTGGTGTGAATTGATAGCAGGCGTCTTCAAGACTAGGAAATTATACACATTATTTTTTTTTAATTGATTGCTTCATATTGATATGATTGTCGGAACGAATAGCCAAACTAATTTGAACCCCAAATCATTAACGAAAAAATTGAGAAAGCTGCAAAATACTCTTTGGTAACCATTTCGTGACACTGAAGTGAATTTGGAAAAAAATAGTTTGGGCAACAATTGACTGTCCAACAGTTAGTGTTTGCCATTTACGGAATTAACGACAAACCACTTATGTAACTGTTAACTTCATATTTAAGAATGATACCTCAGAAAAAAATCATAAATCATCAGGCCTTTCTTAAAAAGATGTTACTTAAGAAACAGTTTATAGATATTTACATATCTGAATTTCAAGCTCAAAGAATTCAGTCTGCTAAATTTCAGTATATGTTATCGAAAAGCTTAATTGCAGCAGCATCAGAAATACTAAGATTATAACGACAAAAGCTATAGATTTAACAGGAACATTTAAAAAGCGTGAAAACCCATTGACATTTATTCATTTTTAGGGGGGAAATTTATGTTTTACAGGAAAGTTGAAAGCCTAATATTTGGTCAATAACAAAAATACGTAAAGTAATAACAAATCCGAATTATAACCTATACTATAATTTCAGAACTATTTAACTTTTAAATGTTTGTCCGATTACCAACGTTTGTCCCCGTTGAAGCATCACCGGATATGCTCGGCCACCGCTTATGGTCCCTCTTACCGCTCCGAATGTTTTGAGCTGCACAAAATATTGCAAGCGATGAAGAGCAAGGAATTTTCCGCTCTGACAAAGTCCGGCACCGCTCCAACAACGCCTAGTCAAAGTTCGACAACGCTAGACGCAAGTTCCTGAGTATACAGAAAATAGGGAAAAATCAAATACACGGGCGTTGCCATAGCTGTACCCCACTAAAGTTTGCGTTGCTACATCATTGATCCATCAGCATAATGGATCCCTGATTCAAAGCCCGTCACCGTTCCAGCAATCCCGTTCCCGCCCCACTAAAGTTTGTGCAACGTTTATAGCTGGCAAAGTAGAGGTGCACCAGCGTTCAAGATTTCTGTGTTTGCCTAGCGGACCCAACGTCCACCAACTTGCTTCTAGCTGTGCCAAACATTGACAGGGTGTTTTTAGAGTGGTGATGAACTTTGCTGTTGCAGAAAATTTGGACCACAAGCTGTGGTAAATCGTTTACGGCGTTGCCTGAACGGGGGCCAACTTCTAATGAACGGTAACGAGCACTGATTATTTTTTCACACTTTTACAGAAACACTCCTGCTAAGCTCTTGTCGTGTGACCGGACTTTCAAATGATGAGCTTTAACTATGGACTTCTATCAAAAATCAATCAGAACTTCTATCACGTGATCCGTTCAGCTCCGTAGTCAAGCGCTGTATACCGCTTAACCAACTTCAAACTCCCCCAAACCAACGCTCGCATGCGTAGATCTCCGCTCTAGCAACGCTCGCGTCACCACTAAAACAACGCTGGCTACCGCTAACCCAAATTTCAATTTTTTTCTCCTTTTATGCGCGGTGACGAGCGTTAATAAAATTTGGTCTGGTTCACTCTCCTTACCATTCAAGGAACGCTCGCATGAGACCGGGGCTTCAATCATTTCTATTTATTATTCTTTGATGTACGTATCATGCGGTGGATTTTCCATGATGGAACTTTCCGCTGTGGCATTTACCTGGTGGAACTTCCCGTGGTGGAATTTTCCTCTGAGTAATTAACCTAGAACCCATTCCTTTTCCAACCAAAAAAAATCAAGATATTTGATAAGCACCCACCCCATTTGTACCTCACCTGGGGGGTTCTGGTGCTTCTAGCCCCATAAAATTTGGGACGTGAAAACCCACTACGTTAAGATCATTTTCCGGATTTTTTTATAATTATCACCAAATTTGAAAAGTTTAACTTCCTTGAATCGTATCGCATAATCCTGACACTTACTGTTATTAGGGACTAATTTGACACAATTGTAGCAAAGTGCTATTTGACAGAGAAATGAACTATAATTTTGTGTACGGATGAAGAAAGATTGAGAATGATTCTAGAAATTGATCATGTAATTGAATGGCATCCGAGGAGCTCATATTTAACCGCTTGGTATTATTTCTTGTGGGGTTATTTGAATAATAATGTACACTCCTCCACACCTGCTAATCTGAATCATTTAAAAGAGTGAATAACGCATGGTATGAATTTATTGAAAGCTAAGCTTCACGTGATCAAAAGATCAATAATTAAAGCGTCTAAAAACTGGCGCAAGAATATATTGAGAAATAAGAGGAATAATGGTTATTTTTGGTAAACAATGTAGTTTTACTTTAAATCTTTATAATATGCAATTTTTTATTATAATTAAGTAAATACTGGGTAAACAAACCCATTTTGAATATTCTTTAACAATTACATATCTCGTGCAAGAGCGAGAAACCGCCTTGTAGAAAAACTATTTAGAATATAAAAACAAACTAAAAATTTTGTTGTAGCCGACAAAAATCTGTATTAGCCAAAGAAAACCACACGAATATACAGTGGTTCTGGTTAAATTATGGCGACTTTTTTTTTTACTCATATTGTATATTTTCAAAACTACCTCATTCACATTTAACGCTAGAATTGAAAAAGGAAACTCCCATATTTATTAGAACGTTTATATGAAGCAATCAATTATTCTACACTTTTACTATAAAAGCATATGCTAGTATATTATTGGAATAACAGCTTTATCAATATCACTAGTTCTGTACATAACAAGAACAACTCTTTCTAAAAATGAACTTATTCTACGGTGTTATTATTATTTCTTTTATCTTCCCATGCTTTGAGTTTCCTCAAAGGCAGACACAGTACACCAGACAAAGCATAAATAGTTCCAAAGACGTAGAAACTTATAGAAAAGTCTCCTGTCAAATCTGCAAAACCTCCTGCGATTGGAGATCCAAAAAGCGCAGCAATGCCTTGAATGAGTAAAAGTAATCCAAAAGCATTTGTAAGCTTACTAAGACCTAACAACTCCACCAATAAGATCGATCGGAGAGACGCGAAGAAGGCAACACTAAGTCCAAACACTATTGCATAAGCGTAGATAAGAGAAACGCTTGTGATGAAAGGCAAAAAGATTGTAGCAATTCCTCCAATTATCAAAGCTAAATTGTTGACCATAATGGCATCCACTTTTGGTCTGTCAGATATCCACCCAGCCAAAATTCGTCCCACTGTATTACAAATTCCTATCAATGACATTACAAAAGCTTCTGTTCCATCATCCTTTTCTAGTCCCAAAATCTCCCTGTTTGCAGAGATGAAACTTGGTAGAAAGTTGAATGGAACAAAAAGACTCATGAGAGACATTGCACCAGTGAGTGACAGCACGATGAATGTAGGTGACTTGCACAAGCTGATATCAAACATTTTTGTTAGAATTATGGAAACCTCTTGAGGTAGTATGCCGCAACATATTTTTTTGTCCAAATCGTCAATTTGAATATCGTCGCCCAGCATAGACTCAGGAATATGAGTGATAGACGCCAAATACTGCTCTGTTGTGTTCTGTTAGAAAATAAAACTTATTAGGCACACTTTACAGAGTTAGTTTTGACTATTTTAACGATTAAATGTCATAGTACATAGATCACTGCTCCTAGTTTTGCATACTTGGAGTTTCGTATAAGAATATGAAACAGCACAGAAGAAGAATAACAGAAATTTCATCTAGATTTCATCGGTATTTTGTGACTTCGATAAAGTTGTATGACTCTTACAAATATTCTATTTCTCAAATAGGTTATTCAAATATTGAAGAAAATGTAACTGGAATTTCACAATTTTGTATAAAGTTATCAATTAGGGAATTCGCAGAAAATTCCACCTAGTAAACAGTGAAAACGATAAGAATGTGAAAATTCATCCTAAGTCATTTTCATGAATGAGAATAGAAATTTTCCAGTTAAATAAGCTGTAACATGAAATTCAAAAAGTCTAATATACTTACGCTTCTGTTGTATTCTGGTAACCGATGCATACTTCCAGTGAAGAAAGCATCTGATCGGTACATTGGTCTCATGCTCTCGTACCTCAGGGAAACAGATGACTCATTTCGGGTAAAATCTGTAAAGGAGATGATTTTCATAGATGGAGAATCTTCAAAGATATAGCCCAGATATAGTATATCTAGGAAGTCGGTATAAATTATCCAAAAATACCTTGCACGGAAAGGAGATTTTGTTTAATTCCGCGGCTGCGGTTGTCCTCAACACATTCTGTATTGTTATTTCGTAACTGGAAACAAAAAACAAGAAATAGATAAATGTATTAACCTACAAAGGCATTCATCAATGATAAACTATTTAATTTATCATGGAAAATTAATATTTTTATTAAACCAAGTGAATAACTTACATTGAAGTTCATTGAGGTGGTGGATAGACAGTTTTTGAATTCTTCGTCTCTGGCTTTCTTTATCCTGTTGTGATTGGAATGAATTGATATTTCAAAAATATCACATACATTATGATTTCAATAGGATATTTAGAATTCAGAATAAGGATAAAACTTATTCTCAATAATATATCACAGCTTTTGGAAATCAGCTACAGGTTAGTGATTGTGATAATAATTGTGATAATAATTCGTGTTTTCTAAATCAAATTCCAAATGATTCAATCAAAGTGAAGAAACTCTAATTAATACGTAAACTAGTCATAGAAAAATTTAACAGTGATTCATAATTGAAAAGTTGTTAACTAACGGCTCAGTTCGTTTAACTAACCTCATGAGCAGAGGTGGCTGTTCCTCGTTCAGTTCCACAGTCTTGTCAATGACTTTACCGGTGGCAGGAGAAAGAGGTCTGAAAGCCAGTGCCCAAATACAACATGTCAAAACCAGCGCTGCAGGAAGTATATAATCAATTAGTTACGCTGGAAATTGAAAGAGAATTTGTCTGTCCCGCAATATTATTATAAACATCGATGACATCAATACCAAAGTTTTCCCCTCTTCACCCAACCATTTCGGGCTATGGTAAACTTCACAAATTCCAATTTTAACTATACTGCTCCAAATCATTTCTTTAAATAATGAAGGCAGTCTTGCATCGCATTCCTACTTACCTCCATAAACTAGAAGAACTATTCTCCACCCGAAATTATCGATGATCATGTTAGTAAGAGGAGAGAGCGTGAATGTTCCAATTCCAGAACCACACACTGCTATTCCGGTAGCCATTGCTCGACGCTTTTCAAAATAGAATCCAGTTGTTATTACAGCAGGAACGTAAATGAAACCGAATCCGATACCTGAAAGTTGATACAAGTGAGATATAGCATGGTAAAGAAAAAATAGTGGAAAGATTCCGCTCAGCTAATATTTACAGTTCGTGAAACGTATTTGTCTGACTTAATCAAATATTAATTAATTACCTGCCAAAATTCCATATGAGAAGTACAGGTAGTAAATTCCAGTAGCGAAGTAAGAGATTCCACATGCTAAGGAGGCAATTATTGCTCCGATTATGCATACCGTTCGGAAACCGTAAGAGTTAGCCAGACTGGAAACAAATGGACCTGAGAAAGAATAAGCCGAAGTGACTGAATGAGTAAGAATCTGTTATGATTTTATCTTTGTTAAATCATACACTTAATTTGGTAAGATAACATAGATTTAGCATCAAATTTTGTTTTAAATAAGCAGAAGAAAACATCGGGAATCTTTTTGATATTATTTTTTTTTCTCATATCTTAGTATTTTCATAAGTATGTATGTATATGTGTTCTTGAAGATTATTTTTTACTCTGTCAATAAAGTATTATTTTTATTAAGTTAAAGATTTTTGTAAATTATTAATCACCAGCTAACCTGCTAATAAATAGAATCCTCCAATCAAAGAGGATACCCATGAGACTTGTGAAAAGGATATCTGGAACTCTTCCATGATGGGGTTGAAGAGCATACCAGATGTGAAGATGATACCGTCCACCAGAACATTGCACATGAAGGAGGCAGCCACTACCACCCAGCCCCATCCTCCATCTGGAGGCAACACAACCACCTCCTTCTGAAATTGAATGGTTCAAATTGGCATTGAACTACCAAAATATTCAAATTGTGAGAAGCTTTAGTAAATCGGCCTAATGTCCAACGAAATTTTACATAGGATATTAATTTCTGCTATTGATTATTCCTTACGATTAGATTAACCCTTTCAGTCACGGTATAACTTTCATGCATTTCTTGAATTTTTTATAGTTGAAATACTTTACTTTGGTTGCAAATATAGACTATAAACAAAATTTTTTTACATTTGATGACTCAACAGTTTTAATATGAGATGGTGAGTTGGACAAACTACGCACTTTCATTCGGAAACAAAGATTACATCCTCCCCTCTCTCTGTTTTCATCAGAAGGGTTAGTGCTGATTACCCACTTTATAATGACCCTGTTGCTTTGTTCTGTTAGGTGGATATGTCTAGAGCAAACTGTGAGTTATAGCTCCTTTTTTGGTGGTTAGTCCTACAGACCGCTGTGACTGAAAGAGTTAGGGTACTTTAGTCTTCATCCTTTTCTTACCTCTCCCAGTTGGTCTAACTTTAAGTCTGACCCCCCAATTGTAATGTTCAGACGAGGAGGTTGTGTGGCTTCTTGTTGTTTTTCTTTGGGTTTATCATCTTCAAGCAAAGGATAAAGGCGTGTACTTCCACAATTCTGCTTCTCCATTTCACTGGGAATAGGAATCTGAAAAAAAAAACATTGTTCACTATCATTTTAGGCAACTTTCCAAGTTAAAATCTATTCAGAATACCGGAAATTCTTGATGAAATTTAAGTTCCTAGGCAACAGATGCCATAAAATATGTATTTCACTAATTATATCTGACTTTCTTATTTACATTATATAATTTATTCGTCCCTTATATTATGTAAAACATTTGGAAGAAGATCGAGAAAAATCTGCAGGTAATTGAAAGTAACAATTTACCAACACAATTTATAATTTACAGAATACTGTAAACAAGAAGGTCTATAAATTTTCTATGCAGCCTACTTATCAATTAAATTAAGGAATAGGTTAAATTAACATAAATCTAATGAGTAACCATAGTAAGATAGTGTAATTTAAAGAACTGTTCAGATTTTCTTGCTACAACTTTTCTCCCTTTTAAAAACTATGTTAAAACTTGATCCTGCTGAACTAATTCTAGCAACTTTTTTATTTCACTTTAGTTATTAGATGAGACGTAAAGGTGTTAGAACTCTATGAGTAACACCTCTCATTTACATAATTAGCCAATATTCTGGCCCTAAACTTTGCAATAGGTAGTCATTTAAAAGCGTATTAGCCCACCACAGACCAGGTGAACAGAAAGGGAATAGTTATCGCATACATTGTCAGAAAAATAAAACTTCTCTTATTCTGATTTATTAAAAAGGAAACTTTTGCAAGTTGACCCTGGAATAATAAATACATACTAGGAATTTAAGTTTCTACTTCTTTAAACGTATAATTATACTGCAAGCATGTGAACTATTGTAGGTATTTTATTATGTTAACTAAGAATAACGAATTTTCTTGTAGATGTTATAAATTCTCTTTTCTATACAATATAGGACAAGTATCTAATTACCATTTGACCAAGCTTTAATTCTGCCTTCAGATTTTCATTTGCAAACGAGTCTTTGCTTGCACTTCCAATCATAATAAATTAGGAAAACTCGAATTAAATGTCAAACATTTAACTGAACTATTAACACGTGGCAACTCAATCAGTTAAGCTCTACTACAGAAAGTGAGATGAATGTTAAAATAGTAACTCTTATTACTAAAATAAATTAATTAAGTTAAATAATATATAATATAATGTAATTTAACAGGGACATTAATTTCGGTTTTGGAAACAAATTTTATATCTTTGACGTCAAAAAGAAATCAAATACAAGGGACTGGAAGAAGCAGTCATAGGGAATAAAAATACAAGGCAAATTCTATTTATTTTAAAAGTCACATCTACTCAGTGAAGTACTATCTTGACATCTTATGTGCAGTAAAAGAAAAGCGAATCCATATGATTTTTTGACAGGTTACTAATTTCACATTTCCAAAAAGAAATTTAACTAATTGCAATGCTTGTAAATATTTTAGAAGTACACGATGAAAAATTTGTAAATAATAAAGATTTGAAAATTGTGATTTGAGAAAACATATAATGCGGAGAACCCTTTTCCTTCAAAGTGCTACAGATTAAAAAGATGCGAGATATTCAATCTTAACTTCAGTAGAGTATTACTTGGCACATCTCTTGAGACCATTAAAATAAAGACTGGAAATGAATACACGCAAATAGAGAGCACTTTAGTAATTGTCTGAGAGACTATTTCAGTCACAGACTGATGTAGGTAGGGAAAAAGGTAGTCACTAAGGTAGTCACAAGGGTAGTCACTAAGGTAGTCACAAGGGTAGTCACTAAAGTAGTCACAAGGGTAGTCACTAAGGTAGTCACAAGGGCAGTCACAAAGGGCAGTCACAAAGGGTAGTCACAAGGGCAGTCACAAAGGGTAGTCACAATTGGTAGTCACAATGGATAGTCACAATGGATAGTCACAATGGATAGTCACAATGGATAGTCACAATGGGTAGTCACAATGAGTAGTCACAATGAGTAGTCACAATGGGTAGTCACAATGGGTAGTCACAATGGGTAGTCACAAGGGTAGTTACAAGGGATAGTCACAATGGATAGTCACAATGGATAGTCACAATGGATAGTCACAATGGATAGTCACAATGGGTAGTCACAATGGGTAGTCACAATGGGTAGTCACAAAGGGTAGTCACAATACATAGTCACAATTGATAGTCACAATGAGTAGTCACAAGGGTAGTCACAATACATAGTCACAATTGATAGTCACAATGGGTAGTCACAATGGGTAGTCACAATGAGTAGTCACAAGGGTAGTCACAATGGGTAGTCACAATGGGTAGTCACAATGGGTAATCACAAAGGGTAGTCACAATGGGTAGTCACAATACATAGTCACAATTGATAGTTACAATGGGTAGTCACAAAGGGTAGTCACAATGAGTAGTCACAAGGGTAGTCACAATGGGTAGTCACAAAGGGTAGTCACAATACATAGTCACAATTGATAGTCACAATGAGTAGTCACAAGGTTAGTCACAATGGATAGTCACAATGGGTAGTCACAATGGATAGTCACAATGGGTAGTCACAATGGATAGTCACAATGGGTAGTCACAATGGGTAGTCACAAAGGGTAGTCACAATGAGTAGTCACAAGGGTAGTCACAATGGGTAGTCACAAAGGGTAGTCACAATACATAGTCACAATTGATAGTCACAATGAGTAGTCACAAGGTTAGTCACAATGGATAGTCACAATGGATAGTCACAATGGATAGTCACAATGGATAGTCACAATGGGTAGTCACAATGGATAGTCACAATGGGTAGTCACAATGAGTAGTCACAAGGTTAGTCACAATGGATAGTCACAATGGATAGTCACAATGGGTAGTCACAATGGATAGTCACAATGGGTAGTCACAATGGGTAGTCACAATGGGTAGTCACAAAGGGTAGTCACAATACATAGTCACAATTGATAGTCACAATGAGTAGTCACAATGAGTAGTCACAAGGGTAGTCACAAGGGTAGTCACAATACATAGTCACAATTGATAGTCACAATTGATAGTCACAATGGGTAGTCACAATGGGTAGTCACAATGAGTAGTCACAAGGGTAGTCACAATGGGTAGTCACAATGGGTAGTCACAATGGGTAGTCACAATGGGTAGTCACAAAGGGTAGTCACAATGGGTAGTCACAATACATAGTCACAATTGATAGTCACAATGGGTAGTCACAAAGGGTAGTCACAATGAGTAGTCACAAGGGTAGTCACAATGGGTAGTCACAAAGGGTAGTCACAATACATAGTCACAATTGATAGTCACAATGAGTAGTCACAAGGTTAGTCACAAGGGTAGTCACAATACATAGTCACAATTGATAGTCACAATGGGTAGTCACAAAGGGTAGTCACAATGAGTAGTCACAAGGGTAGTCACAATGGGTAGTCACAATGGGTAGTCACAAAGGGTAGTCACAATGGGTAGTCACAAAGGGTAGTCACAATACATAGTCACAATTGATAGTCACAATGAGTAGTCACAAGGGTAGTCACAATGGGTAGTCACAATGGGTAGTCACAATGGGAAGTCACAAGGGTAGTCACAAGGGTAGTCACCATGGGTCGTCAAAATTGGTAGTCACAAGGGTAGTCTCAATGAGTAGTCACAATGAGTAGTCACAATACATAGTCACTCTTTATCACATTAGTTATTGAATGAGTCAATAATATTTCTTAGTTGTTTCAAAATCTAAATATATTATACGTATTTAGAAACAGTAAAACTATCATGCACAATTTTAGCAATTGAAAACAATAAGTACCTAATTCATAGCGATTGAAATTTCATAAATTGTTTTTATTAATGCATTATTTTAAGTTCCATTCATTTAAAATAAACTCCATCCGAAAACATATAATATAATTTTCCCTTTATTATAATGTTATTTGAAAATACTACATATCGTTTGAATATTACCCATTACGCAACACATACCTATAATATTGTTATTCGATATCATTAAAGTGGTATTTGAACACACAGTCAATATATCCCGTGGCCTTTTCAGTGATATATCATGCAATGATATATGAAAAGTAATGAACTTGACCCTTAAATCACTAAATAGCTAGAAATGAAAATCATAATAGGGTATAGCAAAAATTTAAAGAGTTTCTGCGAATTTCTTTAGAATCAATTCTAATTAAATTCTACTGAGATAAAAAAGTACGGATGTAAATGTCATAATTAAATTCTTCATTTAATGATTTTTTTAAATTTTTAAATAAAAATGTGAAAAACTTCATTGTTGCAAGCTATATTCATAATGTGATCTATAAAATATAAATATATGCAATAGAATGTTTGAAAATAGTAACCGTTTTGCTAGCCACATTAGTGTCAATGTTGACTAGTTCTAACTGCCTATAGTCAAGGCAGGGTTAGGTTGCCTGGTAGCAACATGTTTGGTCACTAATAAGTAGATTAACATGACTAATGATGCTCATATTTAAACATGAAGAAGATGTAAGGAGAGAAAATATTGGTCTGACTTGATTAATGGGAAAAATAATCCTAATGAATGAAACATGTTGTTAATTATCTGTTGTTGTAACATTAGCATGATAAGGAAATTATTTACTACCATTTATTAGTCATAGCTACATGCATTCACTATACTTGTAAGTACACACTCATCCATCACTCTACTCGTAGGTACGCACTCATTCATGACTCTACTCGTAGGTACGCACTCATTCATCACTCTACTCGTAGGTACACACTCATTCATCACTCTTCTCGTAGGTACACACTCATTCATCACTCTACTCGTAGCTACACACTCATTCATCACTCTACTCGTAGGTACACACTCATCCATCACTCTACTCGTAGGTACACACTCATTCATCACTCTACTCGTAGGTACACACTCATTCATCACTCTACTCGTAGGTACACACTCATTCATCACTCCACTCGTATAGATACGCACTCATTCATCACTCTACTCGTATCCATTCATTCCTCTGCTCGTACTCATTCAGTCACTCTATTTGTAGTCATTCACTCTGCTCGTAGGTACACATTTATTCCTTCTGCTCGTACTCATTCACTCTGCTCGTAGCCACTCGTACTCATTCACTCGCCAGTTCTCTCGATCAGCTGAGCAGTGCGTGATTGCAGTTCAGGTTGCCATGGCAACGCCAGTGGCTATAGATTCTCATGTGTATATATTTTGGCCTAGGAAGTACAGAGCTAAAACAAAGACTGGATGCGTGCCACTCATTAAATATTATCTTCAAGGATTGTAAATTGTCTTACAACATTTTAATGTACTTTGGGAACAATAATTTTAAGTATAAACAGGTCTGATTATGAAGTTCAATGTGTAGCATTTGCGATACAAAAAATAACACAAATAGACACCATTGTAAAAAAGTTCTGGAATATATTTTAAGTATTTTTAGATTATTTCACGGTTCTGCTTACAATAAGAAGATATAATGTGGTACATAGTAAATTAAATTGATATATTTTTTAAAATATGAATTACTATTTATATCTTTGGTGCCATGGATATGGTACTATCAAGTTACACCAAATAGTGGTGTAATGGAGTTGTTAATTCCTGGTATTTGTAGTGTAAACATTATGACACTGTGAGGAAATTGATTATACCATTTTTCGGATTAATATTTACAGGATAAAATGTGTCTATTGGGATATATTCATTTTTATAATATTTTTGTTAATTTTATAGTAATAATAGTGAATGTATTAATAAATATATCTGAAAATATATACCTATATTAACTAAAAATTTTTTATCTAAATACTTTAATTATTTAGGGTTAAATTTTCTTTTCTTCATTAATTTTTGACTTATTTTCGATTAATTTATAATTAGTAAAATATGATTATGAGTTTTAAAAATTTCCTTTATAGACAAAATATATATATATATATTGGAAGGCATTTCTATTGTTTAATGAATCCAATGGATTTTCAAACTTGTGAGAAAAAACAGAATTAATAGTTAAATAACCCCAAAATACAAGAAAACGTAATTATAAAAATTAACCCATTAAATTGTTTTATATCATTATTATTGTCATAGACATACATACGTGTTACAAATTCAAACTCGTTTAGCTTATTTCGTTCAGTTGCATTAAAGAAAGTAATATCAATTTGCGTAGCAATCTATTAACTATTTAATTACGTAAATTGTTTAGTGTCACAGTGAAATATTATACGTTTTTTACGTACAAATGTGACATTGTTATATTAAATAAATACGAGCAAATGAAGTAAAATAAACTTTGACTAGACATATAATTATAATATATTATATTATAATTATTACCATTATAATAATTATAATGACAGTGACAGACACCCATTCATTGAACTAAGAGTTACCTTACGTCCATTTCAATCATATTTCTGATATTTTAATAGAACTTTAATATATTCCAAGAAGCTAATGTAGTTCATAGAGAACTTAACTTACAGTTCAAAAGAATTAAATAATTTTAGCATATTAAAATGATTTACATTATAATATTATATATCTATTATTACTTTCTATAATGCTCCAAAATGTTTCAGTGTAATTGTCTTAAATTTAAATTTTTTCCTGTTTTATTTTAATATATTTAAACAAGGAAGAAAAATAATAATTTGAAGAAATAACTTATTTGCAAAATTAATCCACCGTAATTAAGATCTTTTTTTCCATATTGATTCTATAGACTCTATGAGTCTATAGAATAAAAAATAAAATAAAATGAATTACAGTAAAACCAATTAGGTTTTGCATACTTGTTTACAATAATATCATAGGGTCATTTTCTCTTTGTATAAGATACACAATACATAGAGTTGGCCTGATGCCACTGAAATACTGCGCATGAAAACATACATTGCTACTTAGTACGACCATCTTCTAATACGACCAATAACTAATATTTTAAATCTGAAGAAAATAATTAAATGTAATCACAATCAGCTGTTTATAAAATACGAACACAATTGATATTTTCAATGCATTTTTTAAGGTGATTATAATTGAATTAGATAGATACGAGTAAAAAGAATCCATACTATATATCTAGTAATTAATACTTCATTTGCTTATTAACTTCGGTGGTTTTTTTTTAATATTCTTAAATCTTCTTGCACTTCAGACGATAGCTACGCAACTTCATTCACTTTTCTTTCTGACTGTTTCTTCCAGTCCCTTGTTTTCAATTTCCTATTGACCTCAGCGATATAATCTTCGGTTCCGAATCAGTTAAAGGTTCCCTCCAAGCAATTTTTTATTGTTTCAGTCAATACGGCTATTGTTCCTCATCATTTTCTGCAAACCCCATGAAATTTGATAGTGTACTTTTGTTTCTAAACGCTTTTCAAGAGTTATATAATCAGTACACTGCGATGATTCACTTCTGACTTGTTCTTTTTAAGTCTGAAGAAAAAGAAAGTACACCGTGTGTTTTGAATGTCAGTTAGGTAGGTATACTTTATTAAGTATTAGAGTAAAGGTATAAAGCAGGAGAGAACTTTTTATATACTTTTATTTACATCAGATAATCATTCACAGCTTAAATAAAGATCGAATATGCATTGTTTGTTTATAAAATTCTAATTGGAAATCAAAACAAAGACTGTACAATCTTTTTCTTCGGCGTCAGATTAATGTTATATATTTTGTTATATGCTTTTAAAGTTTTAGATACTACTAAATATTGAGGCACACTTAGTATCACAATCTTTGAAAGCATATAAGAAATATTATAATATATACCTACTTAACAAATGATTCTATAATAGACCTTAGTTCTACAATATTATCCCATAAACTCATTTTTTTTCACGGAGCCTGAAGAGGACCTTCAAATATCTATTAAATTAATTAACTTCAGGTATAATATATGAAATATTTGTAACTTGAATTTAACTATTAAATATATTTCAATATTATTTATTTACTTATTTACGTCGTCACCTCTTTATTTCGATTGGGGTTACAATTATGCATTTTTTTCTAATTTTCTACATGTGGGACATTGCGTCAGATACAGAATTATTTCAATAAATGTACCTATGTCGTCTCAGTGATATATTTACACTTAAAAAAAGTGCGTAAAAACTTATTAAAATATACATTAATTAAATATTTTTAACGTCAGAATTCATGGAGATATTTTTTTTAATTATTTAAAGAAGGTTAAAAAAAAAATTCATGAACAGAAGAGAAATGAAACGAAAAAACTTTTGAAGGAAAAAAGTATTCTTGAACTACGAAGTTTAAAATACAGTAATCATCAAAAAAATTAAAGAATAAAAAAAAAAATTCGAGTAAATTAAAACTGTAATTTAATATACATTATAATTATTATTTATTTGAGAACATGAATTAATTTTTTTTTGCCAATAACTTTCAAAATGTCTTATCTAAACTGCAGGTCACTTAAAAATATCCCTATGCATGTTTATCTGTGTCAAAATATCCTCTGCAATAAACATGTTGACGATGATCTCACAGAACATGAGTATTCATAATGAAGGGGGATTAAAAACATGTCAGACTGTTGTATCCAAGGGATGAGTGAACACAGTGTTGTTCATCTTAAACACGTAATACATTGAATACTTTGAGTTATATGATACCTGCATGGATACCAATAAATAAAAATTATTATATCGTTCTTTCTAATGTGACCGAAGATGTGAAACTGTCCGATAATTCGTAACCTGTTTATTTTCAGAACAATTAAGAGTGCATGCAATAGATAGGCAAAAATAACTTGATGACGTCACACTCACCTCTTTGTGGTCACTGGTTACCATTTTCACTGCAGTTCTTATTTATAAATACAATGAATAAAATTCACGAGGTAGAAACTAATAAAGAGCTAAATATAAATTAAAACAATAAATAAATACTATTCTTTCCAAAATTAAATAGGATATCTGAAATAAAATTGACGTCAAATATTTGTGTAGGTAATAATTTAGTAGTATCTATAATATAATAATTAAATGATTTCATTACCAAAAAATTAGTTCACAGACCATCTATCAATTACAGTATATTTCTTTTTCTCTACCTGTGTACTAGTTTCTCAGTGTTACCTAGATAATTAGATTGGTGTCGATACGCCATGCCAAATAATGTGCGGTAAATAAAAAGGGAAGAATATAAATGGCTACACGTGGTGGGAACTATCAAAGAAAAGACTCTCCGCAAGATGTTAATTTATTAATTCATACTTTCTATTATTTTCAAATTTGTCGTCGTGTACCCAGACCAATTTTAAAGTAAAATTAGTAAACTGTGAAAAAATCATCACAGACACACTTTTCTTTGATAGTACATTGTACACAGGGTAATTGCTCAGCAGCCGAACACCATCAAATTAGCTAATTGAAATATTATTTATTAGGTAATATCTATCATTATTATATCTGAATAATTAAAGAGAATATTATTAAGGCAAGTTCAGAGTTGTCGGACGTTTCTTCATTTTTGGACTCGTAAGAAATTACAATAATTAAAATAAAAGTTGATAATGATAAAAAAAAATTTAATATGTGTCCGAAAATATGGAACCATATATAAGATAATTCGAAACTTACCTTCAAAAATAATAAAATATTTAATTATTATTATACAAATAATATAAGATATACCTATTGAATTATCATCAAATAAATAGATATATATTCAATTATAATCAAATAATTAGATATATATTCAATTATAATCAAACACTCAAATATACAATTATTATCAAAATAATTAGATATTCAATTGCCATAACTTATATATTTCTAAACTAGACTGCAAAAATATATGCAATGTCTATATAAAACCATTTATCCCCACATTACTTTCTATAGAATATTTAAAAATATCTAACCCAATTCAATAAATAACATTCTAGCGTTATTCTTAGCAGGCAATCACGTCACCAGTCCTATTTTTAGCACAAATAATACCTATCTATCTAAAGCATGGGGAAATTTTCTTACCGGCAAAATTCTGTGAAATCAACCACGCAAATCTTGGAATTAAAATAAAAGTATAAATCCATAAACAAAATATAGTTTGGAAAATACCCTTTGCAATAATACATACCAATTGTAAATGCTTGATTTGAGTTATTTGAAGTTAATATATTTTAAACAGCTTGTGTTTCTTGGAAGTGACTGCAGTGACCATGTGACTATTCTAAAGCAGACCGACTGACCACACCACACCTTCCACAGCAACAGTCAGCGCAATACTGACGCTACACTAGAACTCAAACTTATAAGAACTGCTCAATAAAAAATGTACAGCATTAGAATCTTAAAATAAGCAGACAATTTACAATGAATTCAAAGCAGATTTCTTCCTAATTCTCAAAATAATTGAAGATAATAGAGTTAAAAATGGACTCATAAAGTCATTATCAAATGATGGATATTTGGCTGTTCCAAACAGACTTATTTTTTCAGTTTAATAATTTACAAGTTTAGCAACAAACCGAACAGCTTAAAGAGTTCAATTCTGACAACTGAACAGATGATTCATATCCCTTTATTATGAAAATGGATCCTAAGAAAGTATATTTAAGTTAACAATAAAAATGACCTTCATTCTACGTACCATTGGTAAAAATAGAGAAAGATATAATTTATTACCTCTTCCTTAATGAAGAACTAGGAAGAAAGATGGGAAATGTCTATGCTTGTCTAGAATACCAATATAAATTACCATACAAATTATAAAATAAAAAGAACACCAATTGTGAACTAAATTAATAACCATTAGTTAGTTTACTAAATGAAAATTGATCATATTTCCGGTTTGGCAAAATAAATAACAATCTATTAATCAGATTTCCTGACAAATTACTCACAATTATTATTCTAAACAATAAACTTGCTTTCATTTCCATTAAAGGGTAAATAATAAAAAACTTGCAACATACAACATTTATTCAGACAATGATAATTAAGATTCACTAAGTAGGTTCAGGTGTCCCAGGCAATAACTAACATACACCTACGGGATGAAACAACAATAAATAGTTAAATGGCATCTAGAACAATATAAGATCTTCATAAATATCTATGATAAAAGGTTCAAGATATTAAAAAGTTGAGAAATATAATAACAATTATTTTAAATATTTTCTATTTAATTTCTGTCGGGTTTGATATTTCATCAAAATGAGATTATAATTCCGATTGTAAAAAAGTAGATCTTCAGTTATCACATTAAGTTATTCCAATTTTGGTAAAATCTAAGATAATAAAAATAACACTGACAAAAATTAATTATTAGAACACCTTCAGTACTCGGAAACTTACAGGTCCATAAGCAATTCAGTTTGGTTCAAGACCCGTTAACACCCACTTTCAGACTACTGTACGTGTCAGAGTACTGTGACGTTTTCCTTACTCTAAATCCTTGGATTACCTAATGCAAATCAAATAAAATCATCCCGAGACATAGAGTAAGTTACTCATTATAAGTCGAAAAAACGATTAAACTATTATTTAATTTATATTAGCAAATATATCTAACATAATCCTCACAACCTCTAACGACATTTGCGTCACCAAATCAACAGAAGCGTTAAAACCTAGGGCTTACATTTTTACAAAGTTTACTCTATTGTCCGTTAGGAGAGTAGAAAAGTAGATGGTACAGTACAAGAGTAAAGTTAGTGCGGTATGGCATGACTCACAAGGTAGAGAAGAGATGGACTGATGAGCAAGGGGATGACATGGGCATTAGTAGTGAATTCAGACTGATACAATTAGTATATTCTATTTGACTATTTCAATGCAGTAATCAAGATGATTATTGCGGTGGTGATTGCATTTAACACTATCTTCTGTTCTTTAAATTCTTTAGGGATGAAATCAGTTGAAGGCTAATCCACATTCAATATTAGTTAACACTCTCTACCGTACAAACGAGACCGAAAGTTCAAAGATAGAAATGATACTTCAGAAATGTTAAATCTAAAATTTTAAAAACAGCACTTAAATGCCTCTGATATTTCTCTTTCTTATCCGGTATGAGTTCTTATTCCATTCATATACTTATTACCTATAAGAGCACTGAACTCATTCCATGTCAATTCACTACCGAGGTTAAGCAAGAGATTGCGAAGAGAGTCACAAGTTAGTTAAGGCGAAGAGAGTCACAAGTTAGTTATGGCGAAGATAGTCACAAGTTAGTTATGGCGAAGAGAGTCACAAGTTAGTTATGGCGAAGAGAGTCACAAGTTAGTTATGGCGAAGAGAGTCACAAGTTAGTTATGGCGAAGAGAGTCACAAGTTAGTTATGGCGAAGAGAGTCACAAGTTAGTTATGGCGAAGAGAGTCACAAGTTAGTTATGGCGAAGAGAGTCACAAGTTAGTTATGGCGAAGAGAGTCACAAGTTAGTTATGGCGAAGAGAGTCACAAGTTAGTTATGGCGAAGAGAGTCACAAGTTAGTTATGGCGAAGAGAGTCACAAGTTAGTTATGGCGAAGAGAGTCACAAGTTAGTTATGGCAGAGAGTCGCATCAAGTTATAAAGTTAGAAATGAGTTGCTATGACACAATAGAGGCACACAGTGACACAGAAAAAGAGTTTGAGCAATGAAGTGAGCAAAGGATTGAAAAAATATTATCCTAACAGTTAAAGGGAATAGGGTAAGAAAAAGAGTTATCGGACAGTTATACATCATCGTACATATAAGAAAGAAATACAAATAAATTCTTTTATGATCAATAATGTGAAACTGTTCGATAATTCGGAACTTACTCTACTGGTAAACACTAAGACTAACAATACAATTGATAGTATTTTATCAATCACATCACGGCTTTAGAAGCTTTGGTAGTTAGTGCAGAGGTTCCCATGTTTCAATACAAACTAATCTAAGGGAGTTATTATAGGACAAACTATAGTTATTAAATGAACATTGAAAAAAGATTCAAAACTTCCTATTACATTACGGTCAGGTCTTACTAATAACAATATAAGTAAGTTCATAATGTTAGGAGATCAAACTTTGAATGAATTAAAACAGGACTCTATTTTTTCAAATAAAATACCACACTGTTAATTAAATGCAATGTAAGGGACTACGCATAAGTAGTTAGAGACTAAAGTGGCTCCATGAACAAAGTAATCTACCACGACAAAGTCATGGAGGCAGAAAAGCTACTCCGTGACAGATGAGCAATAGGAGCAGGGAATGTGACAAAAAGGAACACAAACATCGGTAAAAATGAAAAGGTGATAATAAATACCTAACACAAAAATCTGACCTGTAGTTGATGAACCCAACGCTATGCTTTAAAATATAATAAACATGGTAAAAATGAAGAAAGACCATCAATAATCCAAATTACAACAGTTTCAGATCCCAAGGAAGCCACCACACATTCACCACAAACAGCTTCAGGATAGAGCCCCTGGCTCCCACATCAATCAAGGCGAGAATGATAGAAAATAATAATTATTCTAACCATAAATACGTTTGAATACTCAAAAGAATGTAAGTTTTATAGCAACATCAACTGGAGTGATAACTTGAGATGTCATTTTTCCACATCGCCTCCAGATTTGCAGATAGTCATACAAAACTCCTGAAAATAGAATAAATATTAGCTCTTTATGAAATGATTTGACTAATTTGAAGACTAACCTGACTGGTTATCAATAATTTATCATTTAAAAGTTTTAATTAGATTTGAAAACATTCGAATATATGTCTATAGAGTAGAATGTTCTTCCTGTCGTATATTTTCCAATCAATACGTTATACATAATAATGCCCTAATTGTCACTAAAACATTAAATAGATAATATCGCTAGAGCCTCAAACATTGATAAGTTAAATCCACAACAAGCCTTAAATATTATGGTATACCTGCTAGCATCTTATGGAAGCATAAAAATGACGATGCAAATCCATCGATCACAGTAAATATTAATGTTAGTAAGTAGGGTACACTGAAAAGGGGAGATGGAAGAGAAGGAGATATTGAACTCTTCGTTTTTGGGATAACATAAATAATGCATTATTGAAAATTGATAGAGATTGTGATATATTCAAACGATTCAATATATTCATTTTTTTCATGCAAAATGTTTTTTTATCCCGTAAAAATTAGCGAATATAAGTTAAGTTACATTCATAGTTTCCTATCCAAAAACAGTATATATTGAAGCGGATTTATGTGCTAAATTAAATAAATATAATTTTTCATCGTTAAAGATATTTTCAGGAGCATTGTTTGTTTTCTTGTTGGAAATTTAAACTTAAAATAGGAACAACCAGAGGTGGGTAGCGCTAACTTGAAAAACAGCAGCGATGCTGCTATATGCTGAAAAATGTAGCTCTAATTTTTCAAAATAAATAAGCATGTATTTTGTAAAATTGAATAGATTGTATTGACGGCTTCGTAGGTACAGTGAAGAAATTTATTGCTGATACCCTGAATAAGATTACTCGCACGGGTAAAGGTAAATACAAAGTAGCTACGAGACATAATTTGTCCTTGATCAAGAGGAACCCATTGGCTACCAGTGATACAGTTTTCAAGAGTGCAGGAGTGGAAAACTAGAATACTGAAACTAATCGCCTCTTATGTTTCACCTGTTACCAGGCCTCTTTCGAAGGATAAACATAAGAAATCATTGTTACTATGGGCGGAGAAGTATCATAAGACTGATTACCAAATGGTAATCTTCACTAACAGAAGGCGTGCCATTCTAGACGGACCTGACTGATGGGCTAAAGCTTGGCTCCTTTATGCCTCACCACATCGCCATCAAATTTGACGTCAACATGGAAGTGGAGGTGTGATAATTTGGGCTGGGACCATTGGAAATGAACTCGTCGGATCTTCCAGGATTCCAGAATAAGTGAAAATAATTTATTCTAAATATTTTAACTTTATTAAGGGTGAATTTGGTAATTTGATGAAAAAGAAACCTGCTGCGTTCGAAAGAATGGGCATTTTCATGCATGACAACGTCCCTTCTCACTCTGCTAAGGCAGCCATGAATTTCATGAGAAGTAATAAGATCATCGATGACAAGTTGTTTAAGGTATGGTCCAGTTGAAAACCTTGGTTTCATCCTGAAGCAGAATGTGTATGTGGGAGGACGACAGTTCTCGTCAAAAGATCAGCTCTGGAAGGAAACTGAAGATTCTTGTAAGACGATAACGTCCGATACAATTCAGAAATTGACAGATTTATTCATCTTTTGAAAGTGGTGGGAAAGATGAGAAATCATACCTACCGGATATTAACTTTAAATTAGCAGTTTTTGACAAGATTCGTAATCTTTGAATAAATAATGTTTTACTGCAAACTACCCATGAATGGTATTGTTAAAAAAATTTTCAAATAGAATCAATTTGAATATTAAGTTTTAGTAAAATGGTTGCAATATCTGAAATAAAATATTTTTCAAAGTTACTCGCAATGTATTTCCTGAGATTACAAAAGCAAACTTTTAAGTTAAATCCATTTCATCGCAAAAAAAAACATCTGTATGAAAGCATAAGACGTGTAAGTTGATCATCTTAATATCAAATGGTGACATAGCTTAGCCATTACCTTACCACCAGTTGGTTACACTATGAGGATTTTTATGAATATCACTTACAGCTGATAAGCAATAGGGTCGCGCACTTGTATCTAGATTCCTCACATAACTTTAACATTTTTTGATTTTAAAAGAAGCGGCAGCGTTTAAGTGCAAGAAACCTCCAGTGTTTCTGAGAAAAGCAACGGCTCTGCCGCTACATTAGCATAAAAATATCGGCGCTGCCGCTACACAAAAAGAAGGGTAGCTTGTAGCGCGCGCTACAAGAAGCGGCGCTGTGCCCACCTCTGGGAACAACAATTTTTAAAAAAGAAACGGAAAACCAAGTTAATCGCTTTGAAAAAAGGGTTATGTACTTCATTAGTCTAAAATATATGAAATGACACTGGGATTTTTTTTAATGAATTAAAAAAAACGAATTAAATTGACCTAATTGAGTTAATAACTTAACAAAGATAATAACATTGATTAGCTTACGAGTTACTGTACAATGAAAGCTCTATGGTGCCATAAAGATATGTCAACTGTATCGTTATCTTACTTATCTAACATTAAGATAAAGGAGAGAATTGAGAGAAGAAATAAAGTACAGCGGACAGAAGGAGAATTCTAATTGTACAATATATAGGATTTGTGAGCAACAAACATACTTAGCAAGAATAAAAGCGGAGAAACTAATAATTCAGTCATTCACTAATATTATTTAAAGCTAAAACTATTACACTTCCTTTAATTTGGTAAAAGAAATCTGTAATTACTTAATTTAATATATAATCAAAGTTTGAATTATATGAGACTGTTAGAAAATTCACCTAATTAACTTTATTATTACAGAGGATGGCCCAAAAAAGATTACCCCATAATTTCAGACTGATTATAATTTTATCAACCCTTTTTAGATTTTGGCACACGATTAAAATTTAGAATAGATTCTTCAATGGCTAATCTTTTAGGGTTGACTTTAGGAGAATAAATAGTCAATACATAACTGTAGCAGCTGAAAAAGATGCATTAAAGTGTATGTTGGCAACATACTCACCACATTGCTGGCAGAGTAATATCGTTCAGTTTGAGACTTTCTCTGAGAGCTGAGGGGGTGGTACTTTGACCCACTACTGCTGCATTACCACTGGCTCGCTGGAAAATCAGCTCAACTTCGACACAACTCTTCACCCAGACACAACACTGAAAACGCTTCAGGTGTTCGGTAACTGAGGGATACTTCTAGTAGGAGTAACCTTCAGTTACCCGGTATTGTGACTGAGTTACTAGTAATACAAATACTTAAAATACACCATCGATGAATAGAACATTTGGAAATTTGTTAGATAGATAACAGACTTGGATAAAAATGTCAGTGGAGAAAAGTTAAGAATTTGAGTTAGGTCTATTCTATAAGATATTAAAGTGCATACATAACATGCACTTAGAGTTAGAGTGCAATGCTACATGCTCATTCTTTACATAGCCATGCATACATTATGCAGAGAGAGAAAAAGATCTTACCTCAGAAAGGTCAAAGGTGCACTGTAGAGCTCCATCCAAAAGTGGAGAGTTTACCCTAAGAGTTTAGCAGTGTGACTATCAATCATCTTTATCAGGAGGATGAAGGAAAAACAACTAGCTAATTGTTTAGAAATATACAAAGAGAAGACATAACAGAGTGATTGTTATTAATAGATAAACGTGATTCAGAGTTAATGAATATACTTTTAAATAAAATAAATAATCATTTAACATTTTAGAGATGAAAACAGTATCATTATTATAAATCGAGCAACAGGACTTTAGATTTAACATAATTTACTAAGCATGATTTAACAGACCTTAATATGTTAAATTGTTTAATAAAGAATAATTCTCGCAACAAACAAACAAAGAATAAATTGAATGAGAAACCTATTAAATATTTGGTAACTCAGTAGTTTTCCTAGACATTAACTTCGGTGGTCTATTACATTGTATTTTTAACCCGTCAATTAAATAGAATATTTGACTTCAATAGTTTAAGTTTAATTTTGTGCAGTTATTGAATAATTGAACACATTAGCAAGGTAAAGCATCAATTACCAAATGAGAATTAAATAGCGGATGTAAATTTCAATAAAACACTCATTTGAGAGAACACTTTTAACTCGTTATTTTCATAGGTATCCATGATACCTATAGGTAGACTATTTATAGCTAGAGTTATCAGTCAAAAAGAATGGGCTATAAATTTTTGGTTACTTTTAAAACAATCGGATTTCTTAAGAACAATTCAGATGTTCTGTTATCAAGATTTGTTATTTTTCTGTTATTAAGATTTCGGTTATCAAGATTTCTCTAGTCTAGTGTATTACCCATTAAAATTATGGAATATAGCTAATTATATTTTTTGAATTATCCGTATTTTTTATATGAAAAATTTCCTATTTGTTTGAATCTTTGATTTTTTTTTTGTAATTCCATATCTTTTTGAAATCATGGATTTTTTGTATCTCGGATTATTGTTATCCACAAATATTTTAATCATGGAATTATATCGTATCTTCAATGTTAAAGAGAGACTTTTTTCTTGCACGCAAGACACAAATACTTACAGGGTATCAGTAAGTAGGGTGATAACTGCAGGCACCATTGATACCAATTAAAGTTATGGGTTATATATGTTCTCTCCACAATGAATATATTTTGATGCGCTTTTATAAGTATAATATAACCTAATAAATTTTCCTTCCGGTAACTACTTAATGAACATCTGGTAATCACCACCTTACCCTGCATCAAAATGGGACGAAAATTATTCAACTAAAATAACAAATAGTTACCTAATTTCTATACTATAATATTTTGGCAGATATAAAAATGTGCGATGGACATTCAAACTGGTTTGTGATTTCAAAATAAACACTATCTTTATAAGATAGTGGGGCGCAACAGTATTCTGAAAGTGGTTGTAAACACCCACTGTCCGACTACTGTACTTTCCCTAGATGTCTATTTTATCTTTTTAATGTTTTGCACACAGCAATGCTAGTCAAAATGGTGCGAATGCTCAAAGAATATATACAAATGAACTTAGAATCAATAACAGAAAAAGAATCAATTCTGGGAATTTATTTAGTTTATTTCTACAGTTTATTGGACTGTTAACGAATTAAAAAGAATTTTCAGATAAAATGAATGGAAGAACATCTTACGAACCAGTGAATGGTAGGAATGTGAGAAATAGTTATAGTCCGTAGCTACACCGTAGTTAGTTCGTAGCTACAGTGTCTCACTAAGTTTATCCAAACCACAGGTAAAACATAGAGAGGAAACTCTTTCAATTTCTGTATGTACAATCTATTATACTGACTGTGTCGGTGTATCATGCTTTCCTGAGACGCGTGAGTAGTTGATGTTGATCAACTACTGAGGCGGAGTGTTGATTGTGGGCGTGGCGTTCTTATAACCAAATGATAGAGGTTGATTAGCTGTGTGTCAGTGTACCTATATTTATCATGTATGCGAGGTAGGTTTGATTGTGGTAGCGGAGTATATATTATTATTATTATTATATTTAATGTTATTGCGATTCAAACTAAGTGCTTTAACTATTCCATTATTTTTCAAATAGAAAATAAAATACAAAACAAATTAAACGTTTCATTTCTTTGTAGTTGAAGATTAAAATCAAAACTGATTTGTATTCATTGTACTCTAAGAAGTTGTGAATTTAAATTAAAAAAAATAGCATGCAGTAAAAAATGTGCTTGATGTATTTATTGTACTCAATTTGCTTTTTCTGTTCGGGTGCTTTAGTCATTGGCAGGGTACAATTAGACAATGTGGCACAAATATATACCCTGTCAAATTTTAAGCTTTTTTATGTGTAAAACATTTATAGAACAGATTATATGATGAATACTGTAACATACATAATTAAGAGCTACCCAGTCACTCTCACTATTAGGGCACACTTTATTCTTTATTCTGAGAAAATAAATAACGCCACGCCCACAACAACTCTCCGCCTCATGTATATCTGACCACAAGAAAGCACGCGTGTCACAAAAGCATGATACACCGGCAGTAGGGTAAGTTACGAATTATAAAACAGTTCCACATATTCGACAATATAAGAAAAAATGTAGCCATAATAAAAAATAGAGTTAAAATGTTAAATTATACTGTTTTGTTATATTATTGAACATGTGAAACTGTCCGATAATTCATCACTTACCCTAACTATTAGTGTTGTTCGGTACATTTTCTCTACCTACTTTGTACCTGTGATGAGGAATATAACAGCAAACACCGTTAAAACCTTTAACGTGAACACTGACGCAAACCCTCAAAACAAAGACCCAGAACAACAAATATCAACGAAGTGCAAAGGATAACAAGAAACATTTCAGAACAATTAGAGTCACAGATAAACATGAATTAATACAAATCAGAGAATGGCATCAAAAATTTTCTCGAATATGAAAGTGATTTAGTTATATGAAATACCATCGACTAATTATTCAATAAGAGTTAAAAAGCGAATGATAGTACTGATCTTTAGCTACTTCAAATATATTATAAAGATTAAACTTTTTTGTTCATTTCAGCCAATAATAGCATGGCTACAAATACAATATAGAATTTTGCAACAATTGCTATCCAAATAACAATTTTCTATAGGTTTTACTATCCGTATTAATATATATTGTCCCCTTTCCATGCGTTCCATAATACAAACATCAAAAATGTTTTGAGCATTAAAATGCAATTGGTTATTTTTCACATCACATCAAAATGAGTGAGAATTTGTGAAAGCCTTAAAATTGTGCACCAAATAGGACATAGCTATCAATAAGTTACCAAAAGATACATTGCATATTATAGTTCTTTAAATGGTCGAATAAATAGATCAGGTTATGTTGATTAGAATAAGTTCTTAGAAATACACAGTTCATAATCCCAGCATCCATGGATACACTAGTTATACCACCAATAAACATTGAAAAAAGCGTCCATCGACTTATCTCTAAAGCGACGCCAACGTCCAATTAATAAATATACTTTGAGCTGCGGTGCTCTCATTTTTGAGACCAGTTGTTCGGAATGTGAACCTAACGTCATTCTCAGTAATTTAATATAGTCATTAGTTATGGTAATTGTGATGTACCTAACTTTTTCTCGAAGGTTGTTATTGAAGACACGATTTGATGAATATGTTTTCAGTCTGCAATGTCCTACTGTATGCTAGATACCAACTACATCATCTAGGAATAAAGAACGTGGATAATGCGAGGAGAAAACTTGGACAATATCATATTTAAACAATGCAATAGATGGATATTATTGCCAATGTTAAATAATCTTAGAGATGTAGTGAAAATTAACGAAGTGCGTGAACGCAACTAAGCGGAGTCCTACTCAACAATTATTGGTCAAAAGTTATTCCCTCCCTAACTTCTTTGATGACGTGATGAGCACCACAATGAAAAATTGCCTCGTTTTGCCAGATTTTAACAAAAGCTATTGGCATAATTTCCTAAACTCTAAAATTAATTCATTGTTTTTCTCGGTGTTCTTGGACAGCAAACCAAGAATACACTAAAGGTCATTCGAATCGTTAAGAAATAACCTAGAAACTAACTACATATCTTCTAGTTTTCCCACCTAGAACAAGATCCTAGTTTAACTACAGGAGCACCTAATTCCCTTAACCTAGCGATCAACGCTACCTAAATCGCTCGGACCAACACACAGACGCTAACTAGACCTTATATCGAGTTAACCAGACTAGCACACCAATATTCCTACCTAAAAAAATTTTTGCACTGAAGAGTAGATGCACCAGAGTATGAAATAAGGGATCAAAAGGCTAGTGTGGCCCTTCACAAATACCAATTCAAAACGCTTCAACTACTAAGTAGATGTGACAGAATTGGACAGGATTAATAATTTAAACTAAGCATTTGTTAATTGGTTCAGTGCACTTACTCTTGCCATAGAATCGCAGCGCTATTGTCAAACTGTTAAAATTGTTTCAGATGATTTCAGCAGAAACATAAAGAGTGGTGGGAGTATTTTGATTAGCTCTTACAAACGCTACTGATTGTTGTCACACTGGGAGCATGTAATAGAGTTGGAAGGCACAATAGAGAAGAAGCGAGCGTATTGCAACACCAGCTGAGAAGGCATAGTTAGAGCTACTCTCTAGCTCAGGAAGAACAAGTTAGATTCAAACCATTTATACTCAACATTCACATTTTGAAAAACTATTTCAAACTCAATGTAGAAAGGCATTCAATGACTCAAACTTACAAATAGTTTGTAAATAAGGTAAAGGCACAATAAACAATAGCAGTTACAAAACGGATGTCCAGTATTTGATAGGAAGGATCATTTCAATGTACCGCGATACGCAGTTTAAATGATACGGTACACTGAAAAAATCTTTCCTAACCACTTCCTATCGAAAACTAAACATCTTCTTGTAACTTGCTTTCTGCAACTGTGTCATATCGGTTATTGGGCCCTAAAAAGCTTGTACATAGTGTGAAATAGTTGTTCAAATAAGATGAGTTTTCTAACCAACCAGTCGACTAACATCATATCTCAACTATTGAAAGTTACCTACGGAGTCTCACAAAGAAGGAGCGGACGTACACGTAACTAAAACACTACTACCACATTCAAACATTCTACTACGCTAACCTACCTTAATTAGTATCAATAATCTACGAGTACTAGCTAGAATATTAATAATGATTACAGAGGAATAATGGCAGCAAAGAATTAATATCAATATAGCCAACTGAAAACATCTTTCTTCGAATTTGCAGTGGAGAGTTTTCGATTTCCCTACATTTTATGTCTGAATCTCAAACCTACAATATAAAGTTAATCTGAAATTTTCAATCGATTTTATAAATGTCGATGATTGGCAGTAACTAGCTTGTTAATTTTATAAGATAATTGATTGTATTTAAATGCTTCTATGATATAGTACACCCAGAAAAGTAATTCGTACATTTATACTGAATTAAATATCATTCAAAATTAGATCAGCAGTTATCTAATTGAACACCGATCTGAATCCCAATGATAAGAACCCCGTACGGTTCATCACTGGTTTCCCAGCACCACCAATCATAAAGGTGTTTATAACTCGAGTGGTACCGATGGTACCTGACTAGGTGGCACCACACCGCTAGTGCCGGGCTTAACGCAATTCACTTTCATGAACGACAAAAATTGATCAGGAACTTCAGCCAAGACTTCACGAGCCAATTGCAATCTAGCAGTATTTGGGTCAACCCTACCACCCCCCACGCGGCCTGCCGCCCCAGTCACGCCCTTCAGGAAATCCCTGAAGGGTACAAACTGAACGATATCACGAGCTGCCGTGCGTCCGTTGTAAGAAACCCTGACGACGTCGCCATCCAGTTCCTCCATTGCGCTGAAATCTGCGTCGCCAACACCTACGATGATGATTGAGAGGGGCAGATCGGCCGCAGCCACAATCTCCTGATTGGGTGGAAGAGATGGAGAGTAAAGATATTGACGATATACAAATTACGGTAATTAATATTCAATTAATGAGGTTTAAAGTATATGGAAATATATTAGACTTCGAAAAGAACATAAATATAAAGTACTTTGAAGTTGTAGTGAGATAAGAAAATGACTCTAAGAACAAAGTCACCAATCACGTAATGTGACGTGAGAGAGAAGGAGGAAAATGAAGAGATGGTAGTGAATCAATCCTTCCATACTATAAACATGATAGAACTAGGTAAAAGTAGTTAGAACACGATAGAACTTGTTTGATGATGATAAAACTTGTTCCTATATAACGAAAAGTCTTACGTGCTTGCTATCACAAATGGTTGAAGGAAGTGTCACACTAATTGTTCCATGAAATGCCAGACACTTACCTTTTTAGTCATAGGCATGTCAGTGATGATACCGTCAGTGAGCATCAGCAGAATGAAGTACTTGTCCCCGTGTTTGTGAGCAGCTGCAAACTGTGCCACGTGGTTGATGATGGGGGCGAAGTTGGTGGGCCCGTACAGCTGCACTCTATTCACACACGCTTGGTAGGCATCGAGAACACCTGAGAAATAACAGGTGGTGAAACAGCCAATAGAAATAGGGGAAGGGTGGGATATATCGGTGATAGTAGATTAGCAAATAGAAACTTTAATTAGTGTGAATAAACAGCAATTGTACGAAGCTGAACTTTTTGGAAACTGGTTCCTGTAACATTTAAACTTATATTAAAGGATATCTGTTAGCTATTTACCGTCACTAATAATACGTAATAATTTAAATAATTGAATAAGTAGGTATATGAAAAAGTTGCAATCAACAAATGCAAAGTTACCTAGCTACATAGTTATGATTAAACGTTGGAGATAAGAATCACTGAAATTTTTATTCAAATTGTTAATCTATAGCTAATTGTTAAGTAAATTTTAAATTTTAGTTTAGAAAGACAATATTCAAGTAGCTGGTTAAATAGAAAAAAGTATCAAAGAAAAGCCCTGTACTCTTATAAAAACTCACCTTGCACCTTATAGCAGTAAGGATTGTTATTATCACCATTAACAAAGAAATTGTGAGACACAGTGTCAAAAGTAGGGGGCATCCTTGCTCCAAAACCGAGCACTGGAAAGTACTTGTCTGAGTCATAGTCTTCTATGATTTCACCCACTGCCTGAATAGCTCTCTGGTACTGATTTGCCTGGCCTGGGTAAGAACTGATGTGGTGGAGAGACTCCACAGTGCGAGGATCTCCATTGGAAGCTAGGAAAAAGTTAGTAATTAATAAAATGCTGGAAGGAGCAATGGCATTAGGATGATAGAGAGATAGTTGTTATAGTTAATTTTCCCAATTGAAACACCTTTAGAAATCTGGAGAAAGATTTAGCTAACTTATAACATTTTGACAGATACTAAATAATTTATATATATTTTTTTACATATGTTATGTAGGAAATTACTTTAGAATTTGTTTTATTCTTTTTTTAATGTATGTAGGAAATGCTTTTCTTATGTAATTCTGTATTTCTTTTATTCAATAAAGATAATTATTATAATTGAATTATAACTTTATATTTTTTTAAATCTAACCATTCCTACAGAATTTTCAGAAGGTTGCTTACTATCATCAATATATGCATCTTGTGTTCCTTGAAATCACATTGTTTGTGGTAACTGCTTCTTAAATGTACAACTTAACTAGGTAGCAACTCAATAAATCTTCACATTTTAACCTCCCACACAATTACTGTCAACTAATTAAGAGCATTAGCCATTTATTTTACCTGTGAAGTCTATAGCGATGAATGCGTTCAGGTCAGTGCCCCCTTTGAGGTAGTCTATGAAAGAGAAAACTTCCTGCACACTCACCATAGTCACGTGAATCTCACCATCATGACTGTACGAAGAACCTTTCTTCTTCTGAAAAATAAAAACACAGCTACTGTAAACATTTAAATAACGGGAGAAAATTATGAATATGGTTTGAAAGAATATATTATTAACATTAAATTAGCTAGCTACTAGGAAAGTGGGCATTAACTAGACCATGAACCAATAAAACCTTATTAAATATCTGAGTGACCTATCGAAGACATTGAAAAACATTTTTCGAGTAGCTAATGTTATCCCAAATGAATAAGAGAGTACTGTGACGTTCCTGTACATATGATCTAATTTTGATAGATATTACTTATTTTCAACTTACTCTTCTCTCCTCATTGATAAGTTGATATACATTATTAGGACCAGGTCCCTCTTTGAGCATCTTGATGTTCGTCATGAATTGTCCTATTAGTTTGTGTGCACCAGAGCTTTTGAAGTCCTTACACACCACCTTGATGGACCTGTCTATGTCACCACTGCAGAAACTACGCAGGTGTGCTTTGAACACTTTCCAAACAGGGTTAGAACTGTTGCGAACAGGGTCTGTTCTGTGCACTATCATGTCAGTACCGTTTTCATTCACCTTATAAAATTCTAGGAAGGGACTGATGCCACCAAACCAGTTCTTGTTGGTCAGGTTCTTGCCGATGAGCTGCAAGTTCATTTCCTCTTTGCAAGAACTGAGTTCCTCGGACACAATGAGGATAGTTCCGCAGCTGACGTTGCACCCCTTGTCTATCAGAGGCTTTTCCACTCTGCCAGACGCTACCAAAGTAGCGAGGGAACACTCGTACTCACCCAGAAAATCATGGTTTTCTAAAACAGGGTTCTTAGAATCGATATCGAAGATGCAGAATTTAAGATGTTGTTGCTCCTCAAAGTGGTAAGTTATTTTCATTTTGGCGGCAAAGTCCGGGTTGAGAGTATTGCTGATGCACTCCGTCCTCTTCAATTCCACCCAACTATTAGACGCGAATGGTTTGTAGTACAGAACAGCAATTGGATCAGATTTGGAGAAAACATCTGTGTCTCGGAGATTCCTGAGAAAATAAAGGTTATTATTATCACCAATGGTCATTATATCAATCTCTCAGTTATTTGAATTGATTTATTACGTACCTGCAAGATACAGTGAGCTCCACCAAAGAAGTTGGGTTTCCAGCAGTTGCACCAGCCATCGTTATTACCTATCTAACTACTTTATTGGCGACTTTTTTTCCTTTATTGAAATTGAACCAATCCGCAATTTATTTCCCCACACAGTATATCCCCTCCAACAAAAAGTAGGCTAAACCTTTCTCTCACAATTGATCAATAATCACTGGCACAAGAAGTACATTATATGGCACAGACTGTATTTAAATTTAGTCACACACGGGTTAACACACTATCAAAATAACAAAGAAAGTGACCTGTTCTTTACTAATTATGCAATAAAGTTCATAATAATATAATAAAAAGCACACGACTACGACGACTAGTCTACAGCACTACATCTGAAACAAAACAGATTAGATCACGTGTATGTTTATCATAACACTTTTATCAATAGTGATAACGAAAGTTATGATAACAATTAAAAAAATGAACAGTTAACTGATTATCAAAAATATGAATTATTTGGCTTGTTAGGAATTAATAACAAAAAATAATACTTATAATTGATTCATGATGGAAATATGCAATAAAAATGAGAAAAAAAAATTTATTAAAAATATTAAGTATTTATCAGTTCGGTCAATTAAATAATTTGAAATTTTTGAGTATTAGCCGCTTCATCAAACAAGATGGAATTCAATACGAAATTCTTCCTCTCTAATAGTCCCAAAATATTACATTACTCACAATAGCTGTTGGAAATAATAAAGAGCATAGACTATTTCATATTTTAAAGTTAAATCTTTAAATTTTGCTAAATAAAAAGTTTGATCCATTCTGAACTACATTTCTTAGAAATTTCATTGAGATTTACTTATAGTTTCTCAAATTTCACTATGTTTTTTTCGCGCTCATAAGTAATTAACATAGTCTGTACGGATCCTATTTCTCTGACTCTGTGGGCAGTCCTTACTTAACTCTAGTGCTCTTCACTCAGGAAAGTTTAGAAAATCCCGGGGATTGTGAATGCCCCTGAAAGATATGACTGACAACTGCACATTGTTTTTTCTTTCCAAAATAATTAAATTCGACTATTTCTTTTTATAAATTAGCAATAGATTTTTGGTGTAACTACTGATAATTTGTTTTTTGCAGCGTATGGAAGGCAAGGATAGGCAGCAATGTATAAGGGGGTAAGATTTATTTTTATAAAGAATACAGGCACATCCCACTCTTTGCACAACTCACACTTATGATAATCAAATAAGTGTGGGACATGTCTCGCAATTATTTCTTCTGGTACAAATGTGTTTAATGCTTTAACTGTGATCATCCAGGTGGGATAAATTAAAAACCAGTTTATGGTAAATACTAAATAATATGGCTACGTATAGCTATTATTTAAAATTTATTAGGAGAAATAATTGCGAAACATGCAGCACACTTATTTGTCAAAGCTAATTGTGAGATGTAACAAAAGAGAGGATGCCTGTATTGTAACTGTGACTAAATTATGGAGGCCAAGTTAAAGAAACCATTATTAGAAACTGATGACAAAAGTGTCTTATGGTTCAGAAACTACCACCATTTTAACTATGAAAAGAATCTGGTAAATATTATCAGTCATATCATTCCCCTGAGGATTACATTACACATTGAGGAGAATTAAGAAACTAAGTATGCTTATGAAAAGTATATTCTTGACAAGGGTAAGAACGATTAGCTACCTTAGAATAGAAATTTAGAATACGGATACAAGTGTCGTTGTACGAGACATTATTGAACATTAATTAGCTGAACACATCATACACCAATAAAAAATACAGTCAATAGGCAAAATATTGAACTAACATGGAAGATTGTACACTGAGACCAAATACATTTTCCACATATTTCAGTTACAGAAGGCTTCATTGGAATTAAGTGATTCAAAAGTAACTTGGAGAACTTTTCAACTATCAACTTGAATTAGATAAATAAGATTCTTCAATTTGAAAGAAAGATCCTTCCATATAGAACAGTGATTCTTAGAGTATTTTTCTCGTACACCCCTTGCTTTTCTCAGGCACCCCCTGAGCATTGTAGTACATTGAAAAGATACAATTATAATATATTTTGTTACTATCATGTGAGAATTTAAAATGAAAAAGTAATTTAACTGAATGTTCTATTTATTTAATTTACAAACATATTTATTTACGTAGTGGATATTAAAATTCATTTTAAATCCCCGGTACCTCCTACAAACAATACAGGCCCAAAGGAGTGCCAGGCACCACTCTAAGAACCACTGGTAGCTATGGAAGAAAGATCCTTCAATTTAGATGTTCCTTCAATTTAGAAGAAAGATCTTTCAATTTAGAAGAAAGATCCTTCAATTTAGAAGAAAGATCCTTCAATTTAGAAGAAAGATCCTTCAATTTAGAAGAAAGATCCTTCAATTTAGAAGAAAGATCCTTCAATTTAGAAGAAAGTTCCTTCAATTTAGAAGAAAGTTCCTTCAATTTAGAAGAAAGTTCCTTCAATTTAGAAGAAAGTTCCTTCAATTTAGAAGAAAGTTCCTTCAATTTAGAAGAAAGTTCCTTCAATTTAGAAGAAATTTCCTTCAATTTAGAAGAAAGTTCCTTCAATTTAGAAGAAAGTTCTTCAATTCAGAAGAAAGTTCCTTCAATTCAGAAGAAAGTTCCTTCAATTTAGAAGAAAGTTCCTTCAATTTAGAAGAAAGTTCTTCAATTTAGAAGAAAGTTCTTCAATTTAGAAGCAAGTTTCTTCAATTTAGAAGAATGTTCCTTCTACAGTTCACTTCAATAAATTAGATGTTCGATTTAGAATGGCATCCCCACAAACTAATTTCTACATTAGCTACATTAAATAGTAACCAATCCTCAAAATATACCTGAGCCAATTATCGACAAACAAAGGCTAATTATAACATTTTAATTGTTATTCTAATTTTGGTTTGAATTAATCATATAATTAACAAGATGAGGCATAAATTGTACACAAGTTTCCAAGAACTTATTCAATAATTACTTAAGTATCACATTAATAACACTTAATCTGGAATTAGATAGCTACATTTATTCAATTCTTAAATTTAAATCTAAGGAGTTAAAATCACATATGGAATCAAGTTTAGAAGATACACTAGCAGTATTCTTATGTTCCTAGAGCAGTCTATTATCACTACAGTTGCCCACACAATGTCTAACTACACATTGAAATTAATGTGTGAAGAAAGAACTTCAATTGCAGAAAATTGGAAAACTTTTTTTCACTCTATAGAATTCGCAAAAGCAGAAATGCGATAAATCACCCCACATTAACTAGCTACCATATTGTTACTATTATTGTTCTTCTTGTAAAGAAATTGAGCATGATTAGTGTGGAATTTAAAATGAAATTAGCTAACTATATAGATTCAATGGAAAAAAATTCGAATAAGTTTTACTTTAGTTAATAAATTGGTAAACCATATAGAGTCCATATACTATAATTTATAACGGAATATATTCACTAATTTTAGGTATATGTATGTATAATTTTGAAATAGCGATACAATCCAATATATAAGAGTAACAATGGGGTACAACCCAGACTGTTAACCAAGTAATAGAGTATGGTTCCAATCCACTGAAAATAGAGAGGTAGCTAAACAACTTTTCGATTCGAAAGGAGAATATTCAAATTTACTTAAATACCACTTAACATTGATTGTATTTTTTTAAACAGTGGAGAAATTTAAATGGAGGTATGTTTGGTTACATAAAATTTAAAATAATTTATTACAGAATTATTCAAAGTTTCCATAATTGTGCCAAGATATTCCAAAAAATAATCTTGAATACAGGAAGTCAAAGCACATTCCCTTGTGACAATTTAAAACTCATTCCATTGCAGTAATATTTGCAAAGGTTTTTCAAAACACTTCTTCATGCTAGAACTTTCATGTGATACAAATACTGAAGAAGTTCTTCGCTCTTAATGCTAAGTCTATAACGCATGCTACTTCTATTGTCTACGACTACAAGATATAAGAAATGGAGATCTTCCCACTCTACCTAATCACTCCTTGGATCTAACTTCTTGGAGTTGCTGACTTTGAGGACAGTAAACAGATGCCTCATTGAGAGGATGCTACCAATCAAATACATTGAACAGGAATTTCATTTCAAGACGATACCCAGTCTTTACATAGTAAGTTTTCACAATTAACATTTTAAACAGCTAGTTAATATATTGTTAATCAATAAAGTGATTGTGTAAGTATTCTAGCAAATAGTTGCTAACAATGTTGTACTTACAGGTTCGAAACAGTAAAAACATTTCGTCTAGACACTTAGCAACTAGCTAAAAATTTGGTCAGATTTCTTACATTTACCGAAAGCACACGAATCTCAAAGACACGAAGCAACACTATAAAATTATTCAAAACATCACATTCAATGGAGAAGACTAGTATAACAATGATCTTAACATGTACCAATGGGAACAACTAACACTAGGAAAGACAATCTCTAGTGATATGGCATCAAAGCCTTACCTTTTGAAAGAACACTTTCAATGATGTAGCTACCTTTAGAACAATTATATTGGCTGCAAATTATGGGGGAGAAAACGGAATTAAATGGAACATTTTTAGGTACACTGAAGGGGGTCCCGTGCACTCAAAAGACTAACACTAACCAGTTCTTCAATATTACAACAGAGCTTTTGCTGCTAATTTTCTATTACATTTGTAGCTATATTTTTCTTTTCAAGATCCTATATATATATATATATATGGATTATTGGAAGACATTTTCATTATACATTTTTCATCTTTTCATTCAATCATTGTGAAATTTAATTATCTACAGTAATGATCTTTATTCTAGCACAGCTGTTTGAACGCTGGAGAGAAACAGTAGACAGTTATATCATTATATGTCCTGTTCATTTTATTAATAGCTCTCAATTCTGAAGGGTCGGTATTCAATCATATGATTTTTTGTAACAAATAGTAACTGTATTGCTGCAGAATTAAAGTCCACCTCAGCAGAAGCAAGACCTACTTTATTCAAGGTGATAGTACAAGCACTGATAGTTATCAATATTGAGTAACTGTTTGTGTTAGTCAATCGAGTGATTAGGAGGAGGATCACTTTAACTAATTAACTAGTTTAATTATTTCGGTCAGAGATTTAATTTTTTTCCCCTCTGGGAATAAATTGTAAGATATTCGCATAATAGCTAGTTTTAGAAATTACAGTTTAAGTTGTATTATCATGGTATTAGATATCATTATTTATAATTATAGTTAATACTGTTGGTAGCTACATTGCAGAGCCAATTGGACCCAAATTGTTAAGTCTAATTTAATTTATGAGCTATGATATCCAAAATTATTAGAATATAATCTGCGACATTTTTCAAATGCTTTCACTATTAATAACTTAATTAATGGCTTACATTTTTATTTGTGCTAATATTTCTAGATATAAAGGACGTATAAAATGGGACCCATTTATTTCTTCATAATTTCATAAAATATAGGATTGTTATTTTGGGTAGCAAAATTATGAAATATTTCGACAAAATATATGATAGTTTTTCTGGTAGCAAAATTATAGAACATCTTGGTTAGCTAAAAAATAAGATGATTTCATTCAATTTAGTTGAAAAATATGCTATAGAACATTAGATTAGAAATAAGTACATGATTTCATTTTTGAGACCAATCCTATATTGAAATAATTAACACTTCAGAAGAGTTTTTGAGCTTTTGATGCGTGTACAAAATACAGCTAATAAGAATAGAGAGTTGATATTGGTTAGGAACTTTAGTGCAGATAACATTCATTGATGGTAACACTTAATTTAAATAGAAATATTATTTCTTTGATAAGTACAATTAGATATTAATAACTTACGTGAATTTAAAATGCATCACTGGACGTTCAGTTTCTATGAAAGATTTACTTTGAGCCTACAACCTTTGTAAAGGTAGTTGAACCTATCTAAGAGAGACTGGCAAGTTATTTATTGTTGAAATCCCTGAAATAGTTTGAAGACTAGGTAGTTAAATAACTAGGTTGTTAAACAACTAGGTTGTTAAATAACTAGGTTGTTCGTCATGGCTAGCAGCAACATAGAAAATTAGATCGAGCGGAAGACTAAAGTAAAGCTACGGAATAAACCATTGATGTTAGTAACATATATAATAACATGGATTAGTAAGAAAAAAACTTATTCTCTTATTTGATAGCATGCAAAAATCTATATATAAACTATGAAAAGGAATAAGAACAAATATGGCAAACATTTCTATATAGAACATTGACTATTTAACAGCTAACGATGAATATAAACTGAATAGCTAATGGCAATGGTACCTAAGGAGGTAAGGAAGTTACTGGACATGAAATGGTCATGCTAAGGAATAAACAGAGGGAAAGACCAATAGAAAGCAAGTACTTGCTCACAGACTGTAGCTTATATCATGTAATTGAAGTAGTCAAACTAGGGGAGAGATGGAGAGACCTTTAGTGCCTTCAAAAATACTGTGAATATCAGATAACTACTGTGATTATTAGGGTTAAGACAATATGCTTTTAAAATCATAAATCCTGAAAATAGAATTAAGCAGTATTGAATCGTTTGAACCAGTGGTATTTAGTATTCTATACAATTTCATTTCGTCTATGATGATATTCTTGAGATCTAGGACTTAAAAAGCATATTGTCTGAACCCTAGTGATTAGCTTAGACATTGTGATTAGCTGTCAGATGCTGTGATTATCAATATTAGGATTCTCAAATAGTGTGATTATCAGATACTCTGATTATTACTGCTGTGTTTCTAAAAGTAGCTAATTAAAATGATATCAAATAATTTAGCGATAAAAAAAGAATAATTTGTAACTAATATGGCTCATATGATATAATCAATATGTTAACAAAAAATACACTAGCTATAAGAAAATAATGCAACTAATATTTGAATATAAATTTTGAATAAATGCTAACTAAAATTAAATTAACAAAAGCTAATTAACTATATTAAGTAATTAAAAAGTAAATAAAAATAAAAAAACTATAAAAATAAATTCTGAATAACTAGCTAGCTACTAGCTAAATACTTTTAATAAATGTCTCAATTTCATGCAATATATATAGAAGCAACTATTTGTGACCTTCATTATATAAGTCAAATCAATAATAGACCTAATATAGCTTTAATAACAATGTCTTCTTGATTCCTTCTAATTTGCTGTAACATTTGACATTAGAAGTAACTCCATAACAATAGATTGCGCACACCTGTCAGTTTAAGGGTAAAAGTGGCGTTACTCTTCAGACTATTTAGGTGTCATTTGTTCTCAACTCACGAGCATGGAGGGTGAAGTGAGGGGAGAGGGGATGGTGTTGCCACTGCCTGGGGACACGTTGTGGGCCCTCATGTAGGAGAGGAACTGGTCAGGCACCTCCGCCAGCACCTCCCTGGCTAGACGCAGCTTCACACTGTTAGAGTCTATGCCTCCGTAACATCTTTCTGTGGCTGTAACAAAAGGAGTCATTGAGGATATCGTAAGGTATCTACTTAGCTATTTCATGATTATATATCAGAATAATTAAAACAATTAACTGCACATTTGATAAATAAAATATTTTCATCATAATGGGTATTACTTAAAGAAAATTAGCGGAATCACTTTTGCGTTACCACATTTTTCATAATAATCCAAACTAGCAGCATAAAGAAAAGCTATTAAATTTTATTAACATCTACTGAATACAACCTTCCCAGCATCTCTCAATAACATAACTGTTGATGATTTTACTGGCTTATTAAGACAGTGTCGTGTGAATGGTATGATACATTGTGTTGGAACTTGGAAACTCTCGAGTGTTTTATTTGTTGATATACAGTTCTAGACTTATAAATCAATAAAAATTCTAATCCACTGATGGGCAATTACACGATTATTTAGTAATCAGCTACATAATCAAAATGCGTATTGACATGGTGAGTCAGTACGCGATATTGGAATGGAAAGATTGAACACCGGTGGGTCAAAACACAGGGAACGTCATAATGCAGTTGATCATTGATATTTCAGAGCCGTGTTCAAAATTTTCAAGAATTTATAATTAAAGAAAAACTCACCAAATTAGAATATAGCTAAAAGAAAGAAATTTATTCGGATGGATAAACTTTTCTACTCAATAAAGGCAAAAGAAAAAAGCTATTGTATAACTAGATAAGCTCTTACCTAGAAGTACTCCAGAGGTGACAATGAATAGTCAACGGCTTGAGATTGCATTAGATACCTTTTTGTCTCAGAATGTATAATAGAAAATAACTTCTAGTTATCTTATAGCTATAATTCAGAGTACAGCTGTGAACCGGGAACAATTTTAAAGTAGGTATAAATTAACACAAAAGACTGAAGATATGGCTATGATAGTGTTAAAGGATTAAATTAAAAAAACATAGCTAGTTGTTAGTAACAAAAATAGATAAGAGTGTAATTTTCAACATTCAATAACTGAAACATCCCCTTCAAGGTTTCCAATAGTTTAGATATTTTATACATAGCTATGATATTGATGTGAAAAATCTACATCATGCATCCAATTTCCTTCAGAACTCACTTGGCAAGAAGTCTTTGAAAGGCACGAACTGTACAATATCCCTGGAGGCTTTCTTGCCCTGGTAAGACACCCTCACCACATCACCATCCAGTTCCTCCATTGCCTCAAAGTCTGCATTGCCAACACCTACTATGATGATGGAGAGGGGCAAGTCTGCGGCTAGCACTATCTCCTGAAAAACGTAAAGCGAGAAGAATTATAGCTTATCATGTATTTTTTTTATTTTATTTATTTATTTATTTCTCAAATACCCTTACAGAATGTCCGAGAGATATATTGAAAAAATAGCGCATCATAGTTTTGATAGATCACTATAGTAATTAACTTATTATCTTTACCTTATACATAATGATTAGCTAGCCATTTGGCAATAATCACAAAATGTAATGCAACTTTTTGCATCGAATTTCAATGAATAAATTCTCAGTTCTTCCCAATATTCTCAATCTAAAATATTTTGTAATTTTGATGATCATTCTGCTCTAAACTTTGATATTTGGTGAAAAAAGTGTGTGAAAATACCATAATAATTTGAAAGCTAAGTCATGAAATGAAATCTTCAATAGTTATGTAGCTAATAGCTATTTCTGTACTTCCTCTACTTTTAAATTAACTAGCTAGCTACCACAAAAATAATACCTAATTAATATGGTCAAAGTAACTAAATAAAATTAATAAAATTTTCATTACGAATTAGCTACATAGTGTAGTCACTGAGCTACTAAGAAAATAATCTGAATCAGATCTATTTCACTGACCATCAACTGGTTGTTTGTACCTTTTTAGTAAGTTCCATGTCAGTGATGATGCCATCGGTTATCATGAGGAGAATGAAGTATTTGTCTCCCGCAGTGTGAGCGCTGGCAAACTGTGCCACATGGCGGATGATGGGAGCAAAGTTAGTGGGGCCGTAGAGCTGCACACGCTGAATGCAGTTACGATAAGCATCCAAAACACCTGTGAAGTACAGAAAGAATTAGCTACTTAGGACCAGCAATCTATAAGTAAAGAACTGGTTAGCAGTGGAGTTGAAAATAAATTCAGTTAAAATTGTTAGCAACTAGCTAGCTATTGGAATATTGTATTGTCAGTTGATAAAAGTATACAACTGGTGAGAATGAAGAACTCAAATTGTAAATATTTGAAACCTGAGAACGATTTATTAAAAATTATGACCATATTCTGTATCTAGCTAGCTACTTGAAATTCTTCTGCTAATGGTAGTGAATATCAAGTAGCTAGTCAGATATTTTACAGTAATTAATTGGCTGTGAATCTCACTCACCAGCCACTTTGCTGCAGTAGGGGTTGTCCAGATCCCCATTGACGTAAAACAGATGTGACACGGTGTCAAAGCGAGGGGGCATCCTAGCACCAAAGCCAAGCACTGGGAAAAACTTATCAGTGTCATAGTCCTCAATAATCTCAACAACAGACTCAATTGCCCTTTGGTACTGATTCTTCTGGCCTCTGGGGTTGATGTAGTGAAGGGAGTCACTTGACTGGGGGTTGCCATTTGAAGCTACAGAAAGCAGGGTAGAGAAATTAAGGGTTGATCTACTAGAGCTGATTAATTAAGGAGAGTTAACTGTTTACTTCATATTTGAAAAAAATATCTGTTCAGTCATTAGGTACCAGGTAGTTAAAAAACAAAGAAAAAGCAATGGCTATGAGTTAAAGAAAAGGAATAGAAATAGTACCTATTTATCTATTTAGTATTTACCCGTGAAGTCAATGCCAATGAAAGCATTCAAGTCAGTTCCTCCTTTGATGTAGTCAATGAAGCTGTACACTTCTCTAGTCCTGGCCATAGAAACCTGAATCTGTCCTTCTCCTTTATACTCAGCACCTTTTCTTTGCTAAGGGAAATAATAATACAAAGTTAACAAAAATAAATTAAGATAATAATATTAAATTTAATAAAGAAGCATAGAATAATATTTGCACAGTTGCTAAGAATCTTTGCTTACTTTCTTTTTGTCATGAACAAGTTGATAAACATTATGTGATCCAGGACCAAGTTTGAAGGCCCCGACATTAGTGACAAATGAGCCAAGGTGTTTGTGAGAACCATTTCTCTTGAAATCTTTACAGTGCACCAAAATGCTTCTATCATCATCACCACTGCAAAAACTGCGCAGATGTACACTGAATTGCCGCCACTCAGGGTTGGTGGAGCTATGAACTGGATCTGTTCTGTGAACTAGAGTGTACGAGCCATCCTCATTGGCCTTGTGGAACTCAAGAAAAGGACTAATGTTACTAAACCAGTATGGATTTTTCAGATTTCGTCCCAAAAATTGGATGGTCAATTCTTCTTTACATGAAGAAAGTTCCTCAGTGATGATAATTATGGATCCACAATCAACATTAGTCGATTTGTCCTGTAGTGGTCGTTTCAGACGAACAGATGAAACCAGCATTGCTAAAGTGCATTCAAATTCACCTAAGAAATCATGATCCTCCCATCTTGGACTGGGAGAATCAATATCATAAATCTGAAACTTGAGGTGCTGCTGCTCTTCAAAAAAGTAAGTCATCTTGAACTTCTTGGCAAAATCAGGATCCAAGGTATTGTCAATGCATTCACTTCTTTCTAATTCTATCCATTTTTGTGTCCCAAAAGGTTTATGGAAGACAACACAAATGGGGTCAGATTTGGAGAACACATCAGCATCACGCAAATTCCTGGAAAAATTGTGTGCAAAGATCAGATAAATGGATATGATTGCAGAGTTAATAGCTTTCTACTGACTAAGTTGAACTATGATTTAGGTAACTCTTCTTACCTGCAAGATATAGTGAGCTCTACTAATGATGTAGGATTAGCAGATGTAGCAGCAGCCATGATATTTACTAGATGAAAAATTAGCTAACTAGCAAACAAGTTCACAAAATTTACTGAAGTATAAAACAATAACAGTAGCTATATTTTGTCTATAAGAACTATACACTAACTAAAACTAAGTCTGAAAAATAAATTAGTTTAGTTTCCTTCACAGAAGAGATAAGTTAATGAAGTTAATTTACTAGACTAATTCTTCTTAGAACTGTACAAGTACAGACAGTCTGAGACATGTCACAGGAGTATCAGTATGAGTATGGAAGTGATTATCTCATTTTTTTATTATTAATATCATGTCCATTGGACTGATCTGCAATCTTGATCAATACATAAATTAAAATTTAATATATTTACTGTTTACAAATTACATGTATTATACAGTTATCAAAGGACAAATTAGAGGACTTCTTTAAGAACAATTTACTAATTATTAGTTCCTGCTGACTGTAGTCTTGGGCTCTGGGCAAATGTCTACTTTAGAAAAATATGTCTTTTCTGATGAATTGAATTGATTTTTGATTAGGTATCTAGGGGCCAGGGTCCAGTCTGTATTTGGTGCACAGAAACCCACTGACTTGATCAAAAACTGAAAAAATCCACAGACATATTTGGCTGATCCACCAACATTTTCCCCAATACCCAATTTAGCTACCGAAAATTAATGGTAACATAAAACATAGGAATAAATAGCTAAAAATTGACCAACTTTGCTAGAAAATGATTTTCATTGGGGAAAAATGTCACTGACAAGTCAGTGGAATTTACCATGAAATACAGACTTGGCTAGGTCCAAGCCCAAGTAAAATAGTATGGCTCATAATATGTCGGTGGAATTTTTTCCCCTTTGAAAATAATAATCTGACAAAGTCGGTGGATTTTTTTATTTATTCCTATGTTACCATTAATTTTTGGTGGATAAATTTGAAAATTGTTGGTGGATTAGCCAAATTGATGGAAATTTATAATGGATTTTTTAAGCTTAATTTAAGAGCTTTTTGAAAAAGTCAGTGGAATTTTGTGAACCAAATACAGACTGGCACAGAAAATGTTAAAAATGTCCCATATTCTGCAGACTGGATTCAGACCTTGAAATTAGTCTCCTGAATTATTCGGTGACAATTTTCTAATTAATTCCTATGTTTTCATGTAATTATTGGAGAGTATTTAGAAATCTTTTGTGATTTTGGAGAGAAATTTGAAAATCCTTGGAAAGAAATTGCCCCAAAAATTAAATATCTGGAGACTGACCAGACTGTATTTCATGGTAAATTCCACCAACATGTCGGTGGAATTTTTCTCCATTGTAAATAATATTCTGGCAAAGTCTGTGGATTTTTAGCTAATTATTCCTATGATACCATTAATTTTTGGTGGAAAAATTGGTAAAATTTTGTGGATCAGCCAAATCAGTGGAAATTTATGGTGGATTTTTTCAGCTTTTTCAAAAAATCAGTGGAATTTTGTGCACCAAATACAGACTGGGAGTGGGAGACTGATTGTGCATCATTGCATGCCCAAGTAATAAAGCATGTCCAAACTCGCCATTTTAATGGCGAGTTTGTGACAGTTATTTTGAGCCCTTCAATTGCAAATGGCGAGTTTTTTCTATTTTTCTCCTATGCTACAATGTTATTTTGTAGAGAATTAATGATAATTTCATCATTTTGGAGAGAATTTGTTGAATTTTGGAGAGAGCTGGAGAGACAAATGGTGAGTTTATGAGACATACAATTTTACTTGGTTGCATGCTTTGCAGACTGGTAGAGCTAGAGTAGGTATGATGATAGCAGATTAGCAGTTTGTACCTATTTGGTGCACTGAACTCCTCTGACTTTTTGTCTTTTTCATAAATCTGAGCAAAACAAATACCTGCCAACATTTTTCATCAATTTGTCTAGTCCTCCAACATTTTTCCAGTTTCTCCTCCAAAAATTAATGGTAATATAGGAACTAACAGCTAAATATCCTCTGACATTGCAGGGATTTTTTTTTTAAGAGAAATTGAATATCTCCTGACATATCATTGGAATTTACCACCAAATACAATCTGCCAATCTGGTGATGATAAATTGATAATGATGTATAATCAGTATAAATAATGGAGGACGGAGGTAAACAACAGAAGGTGTACAGGACCCTCAGTGGAAGCTATAGTGCACCTTTGCCTTACCCAACGGGTTATGGTCGTACCTCCTATTTATTATTTAACTAAAAAATATATGAAGAGTCGGGTACGATTAATGCTTTAAACGTTAAGGGTGCTCTGTGACCTGTAGCTAAATGTCAACAGCGCCATCACTGCCATGCATCTAACAGATAGGTACTAGGCTACCGCTACTTCATAGTGACGACACAAAGAAGGCTAATACCATAATGACGCAATATCCTGAAGCAACCACCAGATAAGCGCCATTCCATGGTGCAATAGTTATCAAATGTGACATAAACTTCCTCTTCTGTCCGATTCCTAGGAAATTTAATACTAAACTGGATGAATTTCATCGGAAACGACACTCTTAGTTGCGAATGAGAAATACATAAGATATTGAGGCGTTTTCATTTAATTCTAGATGTTGATCTTACTAGACTCTAAAAACCAGGGTATACAGTGTAGGATAAGATTGTAACATCGAAACCTTTAGCAAACCAATAATCATTTATTTGTATTTTATCGATTATTTTAACAAGGACAAGGTGTTTAACAAAACAGTTTTATGGCAACTTCATTCTCTGTACAATTTGATATAAATTGGAATTAACTAGAAGGGGCACTCGTAGAGCTCATACCTTCGCCGCCGCTAATAAATGAATAATCCTTTTAAGAATGAATGACCTAATCAATTGGCTCCTAGATAATGACCAATCGTCCCACCAAATTTCAGGCAATTTAGTTGAATACATTTGAGTTGTGCTAATAACGAGATTACCAATAAAATCAGATCATAACATAACCTTATGAGATTTTGCAAAGGTAAACTAATTTAGAATAAAATATTAATAAGATTATAAAATGTTCAATGATATTTTTTCAAATGGTATAAAATGAAAACGCTGGAAATAAATATCAAAAGCTATTTTGCTAAGATTGAGAAATCATCGGTAATCAAAAACTGGTCCTCAAGCTTAGTAACCTAATATAGTACACTTACCTCGTTTGAATTCAATTCATGATATGAAAATGAAGTTCGTAATATATAAAATCTATGTTCAGGTCGTTTCATTCTTACTCCAAGGTATTTTATAGAAAATATTCTTTGAGAGGAACGGTCATACTTATCATCATCATATGCTGATAGTTTCATGCTTTGAGAGAATTACAGTAGCTATAAAATGTAGTAGGAGTTAGAGCAATACAAGACTTCACATTTGTATCTAGATACAAAGACCGGCAGCAAATTAATGATCAGTTTTAAAAGATATACGAAAATCTTAGAAACTTGTACCAGTCAGTCTTTCTACTTTAATTCATACTAATGAAACGTGCACATAAGGAGATAAAAATAAAATATATAGTTCATTTTGCACAGAGACTCAATTATGTGAAGAAATGAGCTCCCGTCATATCGAACATGTGAGGCAGAGAGAAATAAAACATGTATCCTCCTGTATGTAATGTGTTGTTCAAGACATTGTGCATCTGTGTAGAGATTTGGATTTTCTAAAATTTGTTTAGATTATTCTTGGCATATCTGGTGACAAAACGGTGTGGGCATAGTAATCCCATATATCAATGTTACGGATGGTAAATTCCTTATTGACAGTTTTCTTCTCATTTTGGGCAAGCATGGAGTTGTTTTTCTCAGATATAGAATACCACACAAAAAAATGTGTAAAAGGAATAATAGCTACATCATAAGTCAATTGAATGATAACTTTATTGATTACCATTCACTTTACATATCAAGCACTTTTCTTCTCTTGGTGATGCTTTGCTCGTAAGCAATTCTGAAGGAGGGAGAAATGTCATCATCAGTCTCTTGACGAACATCCGCAGCACTACCAAATAACTGAAAAATAAATAATGCTATGTCAATATGTAATAAATATATACCTTAACATATTTTTTAGCATATGAAAGAACTCTCAAAATTAAAAGAGGAAAGTCTGTAGCTGATAAATATTACAGCAAGTATTTACCACAAATTCTCAACCTTCAAATGAAGAAATCAGAACTTACATTAATATGCCCAGTTTTGAGTACTCTGTTTACGGAGTCTTCAGACTTGAATTCAATTTTTGCCATACCCTCCCACACGAACATATGTTTGATATGACCAAACTTTGCGAATGTATTTCGCAAGTGACTACATGTACAAAATGCTGGCAAACCGTGCACGAAAATAACATTTGGCTGAACCACAGATTTCTTAACGGTCTGAAAATGAGAAAAATAATTCCATTAATGATTTGTAGCAGTTTACCTCTGTGACAATTTCATACCATTAGAGCTGTAGCAGATTTAATTTATAATTTAGATATTAATAATATATAATGAATTTTATGTGGAGGCAGTGTCTACTAGATTAGATAACATTTTTCAAAACCATAGCAAGTAATAAAAAAAATCTAAATTCTAAAACGAATAAACAAAAAACTGTAGAGGTTTGGTCAAAGCTTTTCTGTGTTATAAGTGAGAGGAATGTCCAAAGATTAATAATTATGATGAAAGGAAAATTAAGTCAGGTTTTTCTCAATAGTTATTAAACTAATTAATTTGAATATATGAAGCATGAGATATTGACAGTTAAATATCTTATGGAGATATTTCTAAATAAAAGTAAATATGTTTACACTCTGCAGTACATAAAAGATAATACATATGAAATTGAAATAATGCATTTTAAAGAAGAAATACAATATTTTGGTGATTCAAGCCCAACAATAGCTAGCTACATCATATAACAGCTAAATTCCATTAAATTAAAATCACTATTTTCGAGGTAAATAGACAATTAGCTAATCAAAAAAAGATATGTTTAAAAATATTAAATAACAAACCTAGCTCCACTATTAGTCAATTACATAGAAAATGTGTGCAAAAGTGATAATAACCAATCTAAAAATACCTACCACCAAATATCTTTTTCTCATTATTTTTGACAAGAGTATTAAACTATTAATTATGCAGAAGATCTCACCTCTCCTTTCCTCACAACGGTCACAGTTTCTCCATCACTCAAAACCACTTCCTTTTCATTGAGGGCAGAAAGCATGGCCTCCTCTGATGAGAAAGTGACGTAAGCATCCGTCAAACCTTTCACTGGAGGAGTAATCTCCAGTTTCTCAATTTGAGAAAAAGCTTTTCGAACTTTCTCACGGCAATTAAATACCAGTATTCCTTTCACAATCACTGTATTCGGTTCCTCTTCTTCAAGGCTGGAAGTCTTTTTCGGTACTTCTTTGGATATATCCGACTGTAAAAAAGGAATGAACATCATTTATAAACTCTGAACGTGAAAAAAATTTGAATGTAATCTATTTTAATATGAAGGAAACGCAAGACAAATTTAAAATATATCCTAGACAATCATAGATATTGAAGAGTAGCTAATAATTTTATTATAAGTCATATATAGCTACCTCTTCCATTGCAGTCACTTTATAAGTTCCTCCATTAGAAAGTGTAACTGTACTGCTTTTCATAGCATCAGATTTAGCATCTTCAGTGGAGAAAGTTACAAATCCATCAAGTAATCCGCCTTTGACAGATCTGGTGAAAATTTTCTCAATATCTCCATATTTAGAGAAGGCTTCACGAAGCATTGCCTTCCATCCTTTTCTTGGCATTGATCTTACAGATACAGTATTTTGTACATTGCAAAGTTTTGACTTCTTTTTAGCAATCTGAAGCCCCTCCTCATCTTCTGCAAGTCTTTTTATTCCCTTAGAAGATTCGATGCTAGACACTGACTTCTCTCCCAGATTTTCCATCTCTGTTGATTCTTTCACCTGAAAAAGTCTGTATTAATAAATCATTCAAATTTAATTTCTAACTACACAGAGGGTATTAATGACTAGCATTAGTAATTAATTAGGAGCTAATAAATTGAAAATTAATGTAGCTACATTTGAAATAAAAATATTAAGAGGAATAGATATTAAAAAATATCCACTGTATCTCAAAATATCAGAAGAATTATAGAATAATGTGCAGATATAGCAACCTACCTACCTATAGCTATAATGCCATTGAGAAACAATTGCCTTTACATAAATGTATCAAATTTGGAGTATATTTGAGCAATTGTTTTAAATCATCACTACTAAGTCATTTCCAAACTTATTTTTCATTGAAAATTTGATTCATTATTATTTTCAGCAACTGACTGCTCTTTCTGTTTCTTATAGCTAAATATTCAGTTTAATCATTAAATGTGTACATCAGCTATCAATTAAAAATTGAAATACATCAATCTAATTAAACTAATTGATCTTCATTTTATCATGAATTAAATTTTATGATTCAATTTCAGAGTTATTTTCTAGGTATATAGTTAATGTTTCTTAGTAGTTTATTTAATTAAAATATATTTTAGATGAACTATAAATAAGATTTCCTTTACATTAATCAAAGTACAGAAATTATCACCAAGAATCAGCTATGACATTCAATATCACAAAGTAAATAACTTATCATGGAATTAGTGATAGCTATAGCTAATTTCAAAACTTATAATATTTAGTATAGTATCAATACTTTGATATAAAGTTGACTCCATTCATGACTAACATTGCTAATTGGTACTACAGTTAATAGCTAACTATTATATAATACTTACCATGGTGCATTTTGAATTAGTTTTTCCAGTATCAGAGTCCGTTTTGCTACTTTCCACACCATTGCTGAAGTTTGAACTTTCATTTGCAACTCGAGTTATTGAGAAAATTCTCCCATTCACAGTGCACTCTTTGTTCAGCTCTAAAGAACTATTTGATTGTTTCATTCGGAACTGCAATCTATCAGGAGTGATTCCATAGTGCATAACCACTGACTTAACTTTGCCAAATTGTCTGAAGTGTCGAAGCACATCATTCTTCACAGTCCACGCAGGCAAATTGCTTAACGAATATTCCTTTTCGGAACTTGATGGGCTCATAATAATTTTGGTGCCTAAAATTGAATGAGTATCATTGAGGATAGAATCAGAGTTGACATTCTTGATCACTAGGCTAGCTCTAGTATTGTATTTAACTTCATAATCTTCTATAATTTGATTTAAAGAATATAATGTCAAACTTGATATAGAAAAATTATTTCTCAAATATTCTATCACATCCCATGTTGAATTTCTCTCCAAATACTTTACTTCATAGAGATTGCTATCAGTTCCATTTTTAAGATTGTCCTGTATAGAAAGAATATTGTATTAGTAATTTAATATAAAATATACGTTTTTCCATTAAAAATAATAACATTGTCTTTTTGATTAAAAAACTGTTCATTTTACTTTGGAGAGTTCACTAACTATAATTTTACATTCATTTATTTTCACTTTAATCATCGCCCTATAAAAGAAGCTAATTGTGAAACTTAAAGCAGATATGGCAAATGTTAATTATTAAATATTCCAAGAATCAAAACTCCTTACTGCAAGAGCATCCTTAGGCTTGCAGTCTGAGTGCAAAGATTCCATCTTTGTTCCATTTTCTGGATAGAGGCTAGATTTCTCAACTGTTTGATCCAAGAAGCTTGGAATGTTGAGGGCGGGGAACATTTTCCATACTATCCTTTTTGACTCAAGAGAGGTCTTTTGACTATTTTCTGCTTCATTATTTTTAGAAGATTTAGACATTAGTAAAATTCTAGGAGTCATCATGATTGCAATTAGCTATGTTAATTTTTAATCTGAAAGAAAAACAAAATTAAGCATTGATCTAAGAAGTAACCTTTCAATATTGGGAGCAAGTAAAGATAATGGACCAAAAATGGACCAAGTAAAGTTGACGGACCAGAAATGAAACTGGTAAAGTTAACGGACCAGAAATGAAGCTAGTAAAGTTAAACCAGAATAAATTTTTAATGATTTTTTTAGTTTTAAAAAATATTTTCTTTACTATTTTATAAAACTACTACCTTATAAATGATGATATTAATAATTATACATTTATTTTGCATAGTTTATTAATTGATATAATTGATGAAAAAGCATGATCCATTTTGAAAAATGGAAAAAACTTTTGCCTAAATCCTTTAATGTGATATCTATGATTCCAAAATTATATTCTTATTCCAATTGTTGGTCAAATATTGATAATTTAACCAAGTAAAGTTAACGGACCAGAATTGAAGCTAGTATACATAACGGACCAGAATTTAACCAAGTAAAGTTAACGGACTGTGGTCCGTCATCTTTACTTGCTCCCAATATTGAAATAATAAAAAAATGTAAAAGAATTACTCCGAACACAACACAGCAGGTGTTTGAAATCATTGTTAGTCAATGTCACTGACAGTTAAGCATTGTAAATTGACTGACTTTAAGCGTGAAGAAACAAAAGTCAAATTAATTTTGAAGTGGTGCACTGATGCGAATTGGTGATTTAGCATGGTCTCAGACTTACATTACACTTGTAGCATAAAAGGTTAATTCTTGAGTCTGCTCAGTTTGGGAAAAGTTAATATTAAATAATCATACCAGTCTAAAAAGTATGACGGGATTTGACAATTAATCCTCCTAAGTCCCATGTTCCTCAGACTGTATTTCATGGGAAATTCCACAGGTAAGTGGAATTTTTCTCTCTTCATATATAATAATCTAGCAAACTTGCAAAGTCTGCAAATTTTTAGCTAATAATTTCTGAGTTACCAAGAATTTTTGGTGGGTAAATGGGTGAAATGTTGGTGGATTAGCCAAATTATTGGAAATGGTTGCGTTTTTTTTTAGCTTTTTTAAAATATGAGTGATTTTGTGCACCAAATACACTTTACAGACAGGTATAATATGATTAGCCCTGTCTGTATTTGGTGCATAAAATCTCACTGAATTTTCAAAAAGCTGAAAAAAATAACCATAAATTTCCAGTAATTTGGCTGATCCACAAACATTTCCAATTTTCCATAAATTATGTGAAAATAAAAACGGGAAATTACGGCCCATTAATTTATAATTGCGGCCCTCTCAAGTCTCAATCAGATTGTATTTGGTGGTAAATTCAATTCCTGCAATGTCGGAGGCTCTCAGGCCAGTTTGTATTTGGTGCACTGAAGTCTGAACTCCTCTGACTTTTTCAAAAATCTGAGAAATAGCTGCCAACATTTTTCATCAATTTGTTTAGTCCTCCCTGTCTGCAGGATATGTGACATTTTTAACATTTTCTGTGCGAACAATCCCTAATTTTCTCCTATAAATACATCACATTTATTTTACTGAGAACAGACAGCAAAATAGTAAATTTCTTGGAGAAAACTTTACCAGTTCCTGCAGTCTGGTAGTCCTCCAACATTTTTCCAGTTTCCTCTCCCAAAATTATTGGTAATATAGGAATTAATAGCTAAATATCCTCCGACATTGCAGGAATTTTTTTATTAGAGAAATTGAATATCTCCCGATATATCATAATTCCAGAGTGGAAAAATAACTCTCTTCTGATTGACTAGTAACTCTGTTAGAAATTCTTCCTAAGGACAACTCTGCAGAAACTTCATATTATTTCATTCAACTTTGTAAAAATCTGTTATATATTTCATAATATTTGAAAATATTGAACTCTGCATGCTATATGGTCTATAGTAATAGGTATAATATAAGATACCTTCATGCTACGATGCTTTACTAATACTAAGCAAGGTTAATGATGTTAATCATTAATAAACTCTGCAGTTGAGTAGGTATTCATGAGAAACTCTGTTCCAAGTAAAATAGTATGACTCATAGACTCTCCATTTGTCTCTCCAAAATTCACCAAATTTCTCTCCAAAATGATCAAATTATCACAAATTCTCTCCAAGATAACATTGTAACATAGGAGAAAATTAGATATTTCTCACCATTTGCAATTGAAGGGCTCAAAATAACTGTCACAAACTCTCCATTAAAATGGCGAGTTTGGACATGCTTCATTACCTAGACTCTGTTACCAGACTGCGGGAACTGGTGAACTGTTCTCCAAGAAATCCTCTATTTTAGCAATTGTTCCCAGTAAAATACTGTTAAATACATGCAAATATATGAGAAAATTAACTTAATTAAGGATTGTTCACACAGAAAATGTTAAAAATGTCCCATATTCTGCAGACTGGCTCTGTTAGAATTTGTGTTTTCCACTCTGGAATCTGGATATCATTGGAATTTAGTATTTACCACCAAATACAATCTGGGTCAGAGGATATTTATTTTTCATTTAGTAATACGTTATTACCAATGTACCATTAATTTTTGGAGGGGAAACTGGAAAAATGTTGGACTAGACAAATTGATGAAAAATGTTGGCAGCTATTTCTCAGATTTTTGAAAAAGTCAAAAGAGTTCAGTGCACCAAATACAAACTGGGCTCTCAAAAGAGTCTCTAAAACATTCTGAATCGAAATTACGGTTAATTACCCAGACTGCAGGAGCTGGTTCCTGGTAAAGTGTTCTCTAAGAAATCCTCTATTTTGGCTTCCGTTCTCAGTAAAATACATGTAAATCTAGGAGGAAATTGAGGATTGTTTGCACAGAAAATGTTAAAAATGTCACATATTGAATATTCTGCAGACTGGCAAATTACATTAAAATGATGCATACCTAGTTATTAGTTTAAAAATCACAGTGCAAGCTATAACTCATTAATTTAAGCTTTGGTGTGTGTTATGAATCTATGATGTTTCAGTTGTTAGAGGCCGCAGTTAGTAGTGGGCCGAAATTTAATATTTACCTGCGTGGCTAGTGAGTACCTATTTACCTTGGCAATCAGCCTATCTAAAATACAAGTAGGTACTAGGCTACTAGCTAGACCTAGTAGCTACTAGTTAGGCATTATTATCGATGGTTCAGCTAACTGTGAATTGATTATTATTATGGATGATGAAGGAAAATAAGGAGGTAGGTACGATTACGAAGATATTATTATTATTTTACAGATTGATATTTCAAATAGGTCGAACACGTGCGTCGCGCGCTGTTGGAGTGTTGGTAAATGGTAATGGTGCGTTCCCGTACCGAAGAACATTATTGCTAAAATTATTTAATGAGTTTAGAAAGATAACTCTCACTGACTCACTCCTATTCTTGGAACTACGAAGAACATTCCTTCAAGGAACAAAGTAGGTACGGTCCTTTGGTTTGCAATTGCATCCTCGTGCAACCAGCAGCCAAGTTGCCAAACACAGTCTTCAAATGTGTACGATTCCGTGGTTTAGGAATTAATTGCATTAATTGCAATCTTCAGTTAGATTGCAATAAAAACACCGAAGAGAACCCATCGTTTGTCAGGACCCTCATAATCTTGTGCTCAGGAGTTCCTCTTGGTCATATCCTTTGGTTACTTCACTGTCAGTCAGAATCCCAGTAGGATTTAATTACATCATCCAATTGCATTGTAAATATAATACCGAAGAGAATCTTCCATTCTGCTGTCAGATCATGGAAGTATTAGTGTCAGATCCATATCCAATTTAAGTCTAGCTAACATAGCTAACTGAAAATCAGAGTTGGTCTTGCGTCCAAGTAGGGTTAAGTAGTGAACTTAATTTCGAAAAGAAATAAATCAAACTCAAACTCTGAATCCAATCAGAATGTTAAATTAGCTAACTATACTATATAAAAGAGAAATTAAGATAAGATTTCTAATTTCTATAAAATAAATTGTTGGTTTAAAACCAAATTGTAAAGTATTAATAAATAATGAATATTTTAAGCTTTATGCAAATCTTGAGATGAGAAAATATAACTATATAAATGTTTGTGTATTTAGGTAAATGTGTGAAAGTGCGCTGACAAAGTATAGGTAATAGTAAAATGAGTGTTTAAGTGTGAGAAATAAGAATAGTTACTTTGTATGAAATATATATGTTTTTAAGAAACCAACCTTTAATCATTGAATATTTGAAAAAATTGTTGAAGAATCTGCTATATCTAAAAATAAAAATGCACAGAAGCTAGGTACATGGTTGAAACCGGGCTTCTCAAAAACTGAAACTTCTACTACTAATTTGGTTTAGGTAGTGGGTTTAAAGGGATATTAAAGTCAAAATCAAATAATCGCCAAATTCGTTTTAAATCGATTCAGAATATATTTAATTATGTTATAATTGAATGCTCGTTTATTTTTGAAATGTTCATATAAAAAGTATATAATAAAATTAGCGACACCTAGCGGAAGCATTTGCACTCATTAGTATGTACGTGAGTATGTTTGTTGTTTCCATATTAATAATCACACGATATACTTTATTCTTACTTAGCAATCGTTTGACATTAAAATTGTTAAACAAAAAATGACTGTATTGCCCCTTTAAACCGTTTAATTTATTATTAATAAATCTTCAAATATGTAACATTCTATCAATTATCAATTTTATTAATTTACCAACAAGAGCATTTATGTTTGTGACGTCACGAAGGACAGCTCGGCATGGTATCTATTGTGTCGTCGAGTTCAACGAACGGTGACAACGTTCTTCAAGTTTTTCGGCATGGGAGACTCATAGTAAACAGAATAGTATAGTACCCTAGTTCAGTTCCATGTATTATTCAAATTTATTCTGGGTAGGCTGTGACGTCATGTATGTAAGCAAGAGGTCACGTCATAGTAAACAGAATTGCTGTGGGTCACGACTCACGTGGAATAGAGAATTAAGATGGCGGCCAACGCGACCGATCTGACTAATGATCTAATTATCTTCAATAAATCGTCTTCTTCAAGACTAAAAATTTGTTACTATTTTGGGTGAAAAAAGACCAGTAGCAATTTCATCAACAGTCATTTTTTAATTTTCGTCCGTATGACTATAATGATTGGATAATAGCATGCGGTAATGTGGAATTAAAAAATATCACCGAAAACGTTTTTTAACAATTGTTGGGTGTGTTGCAGCCATCTTTTGTGTTTGTACTGTACGTACGAACGTACGCACCATTGTTGACATGTGACGTCACAGCCTACCGAGACACGCGTAATATCCCCCTATAGCTCTGGGATACTATATCTTCTCTGTACTGTGGGAGACTACAGACCAATGTATTTGTCACGCGCGTTTGAGTGATCTGCAATATCGACCGATTTCGTTGCGCAATCTGTTGATCAATAGTTTGCGCAGCCATTGATCGATAGCGCAACAATCAGTCGATTGTTGCGCGTTTGAATGATATGGATTTTGTTAATTATGCATATAATTGTTACATTTAATAGAGAAACCATCAGTCGATTGTTGCGCGTTTGAATGATATGGATTTTGTTATCTCGACTGATGGTTGCTCTATTAAATGTAATAATTAGATGCATAAATGAATAAAATCCATATCATTCAAGCGCGCAACAATCGACTGATGGTTGACTTACTGATATACGTTATAAAATGTGTCAATTTGGTGTACAAACTAAAAAAAGCCATATAATTCGAACGTGCAAAAATCGATCGATGGTTGCGCTATTGATTAATATACGTTATAAAATGTGTCAATTTGGTGTACAAACTAAAAAAATAATATCATTCGAACGCGCAGGGATCAATCGATGGTTGCGCTATCGATCGATGGCTGCGCAAACTATTGATCAACAGATTGCGCAGCGAAATCGGTCGATATTGCATATCACTCAAACGCGCGTGACATATTCATTGGTCTGTGGGTTTGTTCTCGTAGAGCTGATCGAGGGACGTTCATCCAAGGCTTATAGACTATATAACAGTGTATATAAGTCTTGCGTTCATCAGTTATGTCAACACCTGTTCAACTTTCTTTTCAACAAGCGTACAGTATGTTGAAAGGCGGTACGCATGAGTCATTGAAAGGAGGCATACGCTGTTGAAGGGTAGTTTTTATGACGCAAGCGTCTACTCCTGAGAGGAAAGGGAAGATGCAAGAAGTCCCACGACTGGTGGGACTTCTTGTGCTTTTTGGTTCAACTTTTGAGTGGTCTACATTGAATGCATTGTATTTAGCGCTTCAAAACATATAAAGCTATGTCCACATCTGTTCAACTTTCCTTTCAACTTACGCTTCCACTTTCCTTTCAGCTTTCAATTCAATTTTCCTTTGACGGATGCCTTAAGTTGAATAGAAAGAGGCATGCAGATTCTGTCCACATCTGATCGTCAGATTTCTTTCAACGTTACTGAGTTGAGTACCTATCACACTTAAAGGTCCCCTCCAAGCAAATATTTTTATTGCCTTATTCAACGAGGCTAATGTTTCTTATAATTTTGCTACAAACCGCATCGAATTTGGTAGCATATTTTTAATTCTATATGCTTTTAAAGATTCTTATAATCAAAACTCGACAAAACCTATTTTACTTCCGACTTACTAATTTAAAAAAATTTCTGCTTGAAGAAAAAGAATGTACACCATTTTTTTTTTATTGTCAACTAGGTATTAGGTTTAATAAATCCATTTAATATTCGTGTAAAGGTATAAAATTGAATGAACTTATAATAGAAACGTTTATAAACTGTAGGAAACAATTACAATCTAAAATAATTTAAATAAAGGCCGAAAACGCATGGTTTGTTTATAAAATTCAAATTTGTAATCAAAACAAAGAGTGTACAATCTTCTTCTTGAGCATCAGATTAGTGATTCGCTCAATTGTTGCTCACAGAGTATTAAAAAACTTTATAAACTAGTTATAAAATATATACTGAACCGAATTGTATGCAGATTGCAGAATAATGATCGTAGACCTTAGTTCTATAATATTATGTTAAATACTCATTTTTTCCCTGGAGCCTGGAGAGGATCTTTGAATATGATCACCACAGGAGAAATAATGTTCTGCTATAATATTGCAAGTGCTCTTCTATACAAGGTCTTATTTGATTGCTACTGATTGCCATTCACTTCATGAATAGTAGTATTTGTATGTGTAGATAATTACATACATACATTTTTCATATCAAAAAAAGTTACGTAAAAATGATAAAATGATCGATATATTATATCGATATATCGATATAATAAAAATAAATAACATATATTCATATAGTAGCTACTCATCCTGCTACAGTGCTTCCACAGAAGTACTATGGAACCTATTAACCCTAGAACGGTTACCCTCCCAATTTTCTCACGTGGAAGGTAGGCTCATGCAGGAGAGTTGCACCCAAATAAAATAATTTAAAAAATACTTATGAGCTATATCATTTATTTTTGAGGATACAAAATAAAATTCTAAAATGGAAATTGCAATGAAAAAAGTACATTAGAAATCTCTTAAAAAATTGTAACAATGTAACAGAAAATGTAACTATACATAACAAAAAGTAATTATTAAAAGGAATTTTTATATTTTTTTTTTGCCTAGTCAAAAAACATAATAATCCCATATTCTTATTGTTTTGCATGTGTATTCTTGTGTGATGGGAGCATTCTCTGGTTGATTCCTATCCCTCTCTAGTTTACACCCACAAAACTTTTACATAAAAACACCCAGGTGACACAACACACGCAAATAGTAACTCTGGGAGGAATTCTTCTGAATTGGGCTATGGAACGAAAACTTAATGAAATAATTCGATCACACAACCACACTAGTCAAATCATACTAAACTTTGAGTCACACTGCCTGGTGAAGTAGTTTCAAAAAACTTTAAAATGACGGTGTGACTTTCCCCCATGTAACGTTCTAGGGTTAATTATTCCATTTCTGACTACCTACTACTATTATCGAAGCGTGAAGGCACGTTAAATTATGTTTTGACACGGTAAATGAAGTGCGTGCACTGTAGAAAACACCAAAGTTGAACCAAAAAGCGCACGGAGTCCCACCAGTGGTGGGACTCCGTGCGTCTTCCTTCCCTATCAGGAATAGACGCATGCATCATGAAAATTACCCTTCAACAGCGAATGCCTCCTTTCAATGACACATGCGCACCGCCTTACAACACTGTGTGCGCTTGTTGAAAGGAAAGTTGAACAGGTGTGGACATAGCTTAACAAAGTGCCCTCACGCTAGGATAGTAGCAGTAGGTAGTCTGAAATTGAATAATTAACCCTAGAACGGTTACATATATAGGTGAAATTCACCCGTCATTTTAAAGTTTTTTGAAACTCTTACATATGGCAGCATGACTCAATGTTTAGTAGGTATGGTGTGACCAGAGTGGTTGTGTGAACTATTTCTATTAGTTTTTGTTCCATAGCCTAATCCGAGAAAATTCCTTCCACAGTTACCATTTCCGTGAGTTATGTGAACTTATGTTATATGGGTGTTTTTACATACATAGGTATTCTTGTAGGGGGTACGGTAAAGAGCCTCCCCCCCCCCCGGTCACGAGCCCCCCCCCCCCGGTCATGAGCCCCCCTATGTCATAAGTCCCCTTCCCGGTCACGAGCCCCCTTATTTACCTAGTTAAACAAATAATGAACTGATAGTTGCTAATGTAGTTTGTTGTATCCGCTAGTTTGTTGTACTGCACACTTCATGATTGTTTAATGACCTGGCAGGGGGGTTATACATATATTTTATGTATAATCAGTAGTGAACTACAAAAGGGTCAATAAGGATTAAATAATAGAGGTAAATGAGGATTAAAAACAGGGGGGCTCGTGACCGGGGGGAGGGGCTCATGACTGGGGGGGATCATGACCGGGGGGGCTCTTGATCGGGGGGCTCATGACTGGGGGTGGGGGGGGGCTTATGACCTACACCCAAAGTGGAGAGGGATAGGAATCAGTGCAGAGAATGCTCCTATCACATAAGAATGCACATGCAAAAGGATAAGAAGATTTGATTATTATATTTTTTGGCTAGGTAAAAAAATAAAAATAAACTTCCTTTTAATGATTACTTTTTGTTATGTAATTGTTACATTTTTGAAAGAGATTGTAGACAGTGAATCAGAAGTGGCCATTGCGTAATAGATTATATTTGAGGAGGATATTGAGAAGATAATTGCGCACAAACACAAGCTTTTATTATAAACTGAAGTACACAACCATCTTACAAGAATGCACGGCGAGAACTGGAATCATAGTTATGATAAACTACAATAGAGAGAGGAAGTATTGCAGCGATTGCAGGACGCTAAGGAAGATGGTGTAAAACCTTATTTTGTTTCAGTTATATCATTTCTCCATTAAATTTTGTTTCAGTTACATCATTTCTCCATTAAACTGACGCTAGATTGCGAGTCACGTGACCCAAAAATAAGGATTTTAGCGTCCCACAAGACGCGATATTATTTCGGCCACTGACTCACCACTTGACTGGAATGTGCCGTGAAACAAAGGAGAGTTATCATAAAGCATTGAAATAGTATTGGTACATCTCATTAAACAATTCATACATAAAATAAACTTGGCCACTAGATGGCGCTATAACATAAATTAATTTCCATAAATAAATACCAGTGAACAAATGATATTAAGTGCGCTCACTGGTTAGGTATTGTTGTTCTATACGTGTTTATATTTCAATACATATTTATACCTGTGTTAATTACACATTCCTTTATAATGAACAAATAAATATATAAGTTTAACTCAACACAGATTTTTTACGTACTTCTTTAATTGTAATTTCCCTTTTAGAAAGGTATAGGTACAAAGAAGAGTTGTATTTTATTTTTTATCTTAAAAATGAATGATTTCGTTCATAAGTATTTTTATAAATTATTTTATTAGGGTGAAAATCTCCCGAGCCTTCTTTCTATGTTAGCAAATTGGAGGGTAACCGTTCATAGGTTAAAGCTTGTCGCCCACCTGATCGGATACGACGCATCGAAACGGACACGAAGCATCAGACAAAAATCTAAACCATACATTTGAACGTGCTAACGCCCACCTGCTCGGATCGGAAACGAAACGATGCGTCGGATCGGAACGGAAACGACGCGGATATGTTTGAAAGAATATTTTTCTGATAGTTCTGATGCGTCCGAGAGATTGCGCATGCGCAGAACAGTGTTTGGAAAGGCTGGGATGGAGATGGAAGATTGGAATAGCTGTGAATATCCTACTGCGTGATGAATACGTTGATATTAATACATAATCAATTAGTTTTATTCAATTAACTTCAATGATTATAAATCAGATCACGAAAAGTTATTGAAATAACTAAGAAGAATAACATTTTATTTACATGAATTTTATTTACATGAATTGTATTTACATGAATTTTATTTACATGAATTGTATTTACATGAATTGTATTTACATGAATTGTATTTACATACATTTCATTTACATACATTTCATTTACATACATTTCATTTACATACATTTCATTTACATACATTTCATTTACATACATTTCATTTACATACATTTCATTTACATACATTTCATTTACATACATTTCATTTACATACATTTCATTTACATACATTTCATTTACATACATTTCATTTACATACATTTCATTTACATACATTTCATTTACATACATTTCATTTACATACATTTCATTTACATACATTTCATTTACATACATTTCATTTACATACATTTAATTTACATACATTTCATTTACATACATTTCATTTGCATACATTTCATTTGCATACATTTCATTTACATACATTTCATTTACATACATTTCATTTACATACATTTCATTTACATACATTTCATTTACATACATTTTATTTACATACATTTTATTTGCATACATTTAATTTGCATACATTTCATTTACATACATTTCATTTGCATACATTTCATTTACATACATTTCATTTGCATACATTTCATTTGCATACATTTCATTTACATACATTTCATTTACATACATTTCATTTACATACATTTCATTTACATACATTTCATTTACATACATTTCATTTACATACATTTCATTTACATACATATTTTATTTGCATACATATTTTATTTGCATACATTTTATTTACATACATTTCATTTACATACATTTCATTTACATACATTTCATTTACATACATTTCATTTACATACATTTCATTTACATACATTTCATTTACATACATTTCATTTACATACATTTCATTTACATACATTTCATTTACATACATTTCATTTACATACATTTCATTTACATACATTTCATTTACATACATTTCATTTACATACATTTAATTTACATACATTTCATTTACATACATTTCATTTGCATACATTTCATTTGCATACATTTCATTTACATACATTTCATTTACATACATTTCATTTACATACATTTCATTTACATACATTTCATTTACATACATTTTATTTACATACATTTTATTTGCATACATTTAATTTGCATACATTTCATTTACATACATTTCATTTGCATACATTTCATTTACATACATTTCATTTGCATACATTTCATTTGCATACATTTCATTTACATACATTTCATTTACATACATTTCATTTACATACATTTCATTTACATACATTTCATTTACATACATTTCATTTACATACATATTTTATTTGCATACATATTTTATTTGCATACATTTTATTTGCATACATTTTATTTGCATACATTTCATTTACATACATTTTATTTGCATACATTTTATTTGCATACATTTTATTTGCATACATTTTATTTGCATACATTTTATTTGCATACATTTTATTTGCATACATTTTATTTGCATACATTTTATTTGCATACATTTTATTTGCATACATTTTATTTGCATACATTTTATTTGCATACATTTCATTTATATAAATTTTACTTGCATACATTTGTTTATACATGATTTTTTATATACATTTTTTTATATGTTTCTAACTAATTTTTTTTTAAATAATTTTTTTCGCTTTTATATTTCCAACATATTTTTTTTTATATATATTGTTTTCAACATTTATTTTTTTGTATTTTTTGGGGGAAAAAAACATTAATTTTAATGGGGAAGTACACTAATATGGCAATAAATTAGAGAGATTCGAACTGAAAATTAAAAACAACAACGATTCTACCGAATTTTTTTTATCAAATACCTATCGTATAAAATAGTTGTCATGATCGATAAATTTTAACTTTTAATTGTTATATTCTTATAAGTATTGTGATGTCGGCTGTCGGCATCGTTTCTCTTCCGAAGTTATCTGAACTGGGGTGCGTACGAACGTCATGTCGTGTCCGTTCCGAGGCTTCGTAAGCTTCCGCGTCGTTTCCGATCCGATCAGGTGGGCGACAAGCTTAATAGGTTCCATAGTAATTCTGTGGAAGCACCGAAGCAGCATGTGTAGCTATACTCTATCAATATGTTATTTATTTCTATTTTTTCACTCAATAGTGTGTCAAATGACTCTTTTTCATATATTATATCGGTTATTTTTACGCAACTGTTTATAATATGAAAAATGTATGTAATTATCTACTCATAAAAATACTACCATTAATGAAGTAAATGGCAATCGGTAGCAATCAAATAAGACTTTGCACAGAAGAGTACTTGCAACATTGAGAGAACATTATTTCTCCCGTGGTCTTTATATTTATGTGTGACACTTAGCAATAAAGTTGAAACAAATCTGACGATCAGATGTGGACAGAATCTGCATGCCTCTTTCTATTCAACTTAAGGCATGCGTCAATGGAAAATTGAATTGAAAGTTGAAAGGAAAGTAGAAGCGCAAGTTGAAAAGAAAGTTGAACAGGTGTGGACATAGCTGAAATTCGAGTTCTTCAGCACGGGAACGCACCAACATGTGAAATTGTGAAGTAGGTACCGTATAATTTAAATCTATTTTTATTGATATTTTAAATTTCAATTACCCTCATTACTTCTTAATATTAGATATCATATCACAATTTATATCCAATTTTCTTATTTACAAATACCTTCTTAACGAAGTACCTATTAAGTATTTAAAGGTCTGACATTTAAACTTTGAAAAATATTTTGTTTCAGGATATATTGATACATCGTGTTTTGATCTGGCCATCTCTGCGGGCCATTTTCATCTTGTACGTTCAATTCGGACCCAGACTTTTGAAACCCCATCAAGATGAAGTCATGTATGCTTTAATTGAGTGTTTATGTCATCAATTTTTTGCGGTTTTGGTATTTAAAGGTCCTCTCCACTCTCAAAATTCCACCACGGAAAGTTCCACCACGGAATATTCCACCGCTGGAAAATTCTACCATGGAAGATTCCACCGCATAATTCTGGATTTCACTTGCATCAAGTGTAACATTAAACATTAAAATGTTGTAACCAGACAACATTTTATTAGTTAACTAGTTCAGAAATATGAGAATAGGTTTTTGTAATTCAAAACCTAAGGGATAAGTTAAGACTAACGTTTGAAAATGGAGACGGATGAAACGATTCGTTCAAGTGTGTCTTTTTATAAGTTTAAATGTAAATAAATTAAATTTATTATAAAGTTTAGAAAATAGTGTTAACTAAACAATAAAATTATCCATTATAATAACTACATGTATATATTTAAAACTTAAAATAAGTATTTAAATCTTTGTATTAAAAGCTATATTTTGTAGTGTTGTCGTAGCAGCGTCTACTTCAGCCACGATTAGCAAGTTGAATATTTAATAGAGAGGATTAATTAATGGTTTATATAAGAAAGATTTGCTCATTTATCATAAATCACTTATGGTATGCATTTCATAACATCATTCAACTGAATCTGAGATAAAATATATCTACTTCAATTATATATACAGAATATATTTTCAAAACGGTGGAATCTTCCATGGTGGAATTTTCCGCAAGCTGAGTTTAACGCCGGTGGAATCTTCCGCGGTGGAATTTTCCTGGTGGATCCATCATTCGATTTCATCATCTAATGTAGTTTGGTGTATCCGCTAATTTGTTGTACTGCACACTTCATGATTAATTAATGACCTTGTAATGGGGTTTGGGGAGGCACGCCCCTGATTTACATATATTTGATGTTAAATCAAAAATAAACTGCAAAAGTGTTGGACAATTATGAGGTGTCGGACTAATGGGGCGTCGGACCAATTAATAGTTTCCAGAATTGTCCACGAGTGAAATCTTATGGTGAGGATTGCACATGAGTGAAATCTTAGGGTGAGGATTGTAGCTACATGAGTGAAGTCTTGAGGTGCAGATAGTACAGGAGTGAAATCCTTTTCGTTGAGGATTGTAGGAACCTACAGGAGTGAAATCTTGGGGTATAGATTATCAAAGACTAGAATTCCGCCGGAAGATTTAAATTGCGCTAATGAATTGAAAGGGGCGATGAAACATCCTTCTCAGTCATTAGCAATATAATTAGCTTCACATTTATTATTTTCTTTATAATCAATGTGAATCATTAAGTGTTTAACAATTTTATTAAACTCCTATGAAATGAACTTGATGCACAGCTGCTTTTAAGTATATTGAGAACAATTTAGAATATGATATTTATACATAATACAAGTTAGATTTATTAGTAGACTTACTGTTTTGTGCAATGATTTTTAACTGTGTGATTTCAAGGACTATAAGAATATACGTCCGTTCACTTTGGAGATCAGTCACTTGTCATAACAAAAGCGAAGTAATTAGATAATTACCAAGATGTGATGACCGAGTTCAGTGGTCTCAACATTGTGGCAAGAACTAGTGTTGCAAAACTAGTCAACAAAACAATGTGAAATTAAAAATGTAATAAGAAGAAAACTTAACATAAAAGAGAGTAGTTCTTTATCAATTCAGTTGTTAATTAGTGTTTATAGCAATTTTGTAAATTCGTATCAGTCAAAACTGATTAGTTATCAGGGTTAATCATATATGCTGAAATATTTTATATGACTATTCAGCCTACCCTTCCTTTGAATAAAACAGAACAAAATTAGAGATATGTTAAAATAATTTGAAACTTTTTTAAAATGGAACAATTTTCACAGTGAGTTGTGTTGTGGTTTTATATTGTAGCTACAGGTAAAGAGTAAATTCATCAAACTCATCATTGGAAAATTTATGATTAAACATATAAAGATAATAGATCTCTGTATCTCAAGAACAATATATTTTACACGTGTTCAGTTACAGTGTATTTTCTCTTTTTATTCAGGGGAGACATTAATTTCCAAATACGTTGTGTTATTTTGCATTATTAATCGTTAACTCAAGCCATCAAATTACAAATCAGTTAGACAGCTATATTTCATTAAAATAGACATGTTCATAAAAATATAAGCAGTAATTTACATGGTTAATTCAAAACACTTTTTATAGCATATATAGGGATTTATTACAAATACTGTTATTGAAAATAATTAAACTCTATGCTAATTATTAACAATTAAATATATAAAATCTGAATGATAGTTTTCATATTTATCTAACATAATTATACTAAATAATTGAAAAGTAGAAGATCTTCATTTATTAATTTTATAGTTATTCAATGTAATTTTATATATAGGTATACAATATAATTATGGTTGAAATAAATGGAAGCAAGAAGGCCACAGTTACAGTTTTGGCATCTTCTGTGTTAGGTAACAAGGTTCTCAGAACCTAAACCTGTAACCCAGACCAACTCCAACATTAGGTCTTGATCTGTACCTGAAAGTTCAGAGAGAAATTTCATGTTAAAATTTGAAAAATTTAATTTAATTTAGTTTGCTTCTAAAGACAACAATAATTTTAGTGGCCTTAATTAATTAAGTTAATAAACCGTATATATTGAATGCATTCAAAAATAGAATTGTTTTTGTAATGAAGGTTGTAGAATATATTTAAAATGAATCCTAACATTGCAATTACGATACTATAGAATAAAAGGTTGAACGTATTTACATTTTATTAAATATAGCTATTATCTTGGTAATTAGTCATTAGTTTTTATATTAACTTCTACATTAATATGCTCAATTGCTCACCTGTATCCCATGTATCTGCCTCTATTCTGCTCCACAGCTGCTCCAACTCCAACGGAGTGTCTGTTGTTGCGACTCCTCCACAAAACGCTTCCAACGCCACCTTGCAAGTTAGCGTTGTAGTTTCTACCGTTGTTACCATTTACACGAGCTTCGCCAAAACCATGCAGCTGCAAATAGAAATTGCATATTGATTATTATTATTTAATATTCTTACTGTCTGTTTAAATTCTTTTGACTTTTCCTATTTCAAATATTTATGGCAAATATTCTTCACATTTCAGATATCTTACCCGTCCGACTGGCCTCTGGTTCCCATTCCTGTCATTGTGACTCAGAGACAGCTCCATCGCTCTGTCCACAGCCTGTCTCTTCACTCTAGAGCTGGAAGACTCTTCAGCTAAATTTACTAAACTGAAATCTTCGCCAAGGTTTTCGATTAGGTCTTCATAAGGTATCAACCAAAAAGGAATCTCATCTCCATCGGGATCTAGCACTGTCAGGCCATGGTTGCTGATTGGAGATAGCTCCGAAGGGTTTGAAACCTGTTGGTTGACACCCGATTCAACAACTGGAATCGCAGCAATGCAGCTCACTGAAATGAGTCCAATAAAACATAACTTTATGAATGTGTTCGCCATTGTGAAGAGAAAACTGTTGGTTGTAAGAGTTCTTGTCGATTGAGGTGCTGTAACACTGATGTTCAAACTCTGACTGACTGAATACAACTTCAACCCCCTTTTTATAGCTCTGTTGTCATTAATTTAACGCCAGTGCGAATTAATTCAGATGGGTTTTTCTTCATGTATTCACTCACATGTTCTGGGAATAAAGAGGATATTTGATGCAGGGGAAGTACTATTATTATGTATACGTATTGAATAACACAGCGTGAACTGCAGTGTTCGGCTAGATAGGTATAGATATAGGGTTAGTTACTAATTGTTGGTCGGTTTCACATCTTCAGTCTCATATGAAAGAACGATATAATAATTGTGAATTAATTTTAATTTTAATTGGTATCCATGATACCTGCATTTACAAGGTAACATTTAAATATATAATATGCAGTATAATAAAATAATAAATTATTATATCTTTTTTTCTTATAGTACTGAAGATGTGAAATCCGACCACTAATTCGTAACTTACCCAATGCATATATTCAGGTTTAATAGATAGTAATTCATTAGGAAATGCACATTCTATTATTTAGTTGACCTTTTTTTCATTTATTTATTTTATTCATTTATCAATTTTATTTTAAACATCTTTTATCACAAATAGGGATGTAAAGATAATCATTTCTAAATGAATCAAAGACTATAAAGCAGCATAGGTATAATAATCGACACAATCGCTTTATCATACAATATATGAATTCTTCTCACTTCAGTTGAACAGGGGAATAAGTGAATAAAATAATAATAAATTCCCTCTTGGTAACATGATTGGCTATTTTAATATCATTGATGTTATAAATATTAACTTACTATCTAATCACATTATATGGCTTCATCTTTTATTGCACTTGCATGAAGTGATATTAATTTAAGTTGCCATGAATGTATGAATAACACACTCTTCTTTAATATATATTCCATTAAATGATATACCCAGAAAAAGAAATATTGTGGAGCCATTGAAGATTTGAAGGGTATTAATTTTCTATGGCCCCACCATAACTTTCTTTCTGGGTATTCCAACCGTGTTTAACTTTTGGATAATTTATATATTTTATAATATAAGTAATGTACATTTACTTAAATAATCTATGGAAGATTATTAAAGTTAAATAATTAGTTTGTAGACAGTGATGGAAGCAAAATGTTTTAAATAATTTATGGGAGTTTATTATTATAGGTAAATTTTTTAATTTTATCTTATGCCTTCTTTACAACAAAAATATTTTTCATGGAAATTTTAACAGAAAAATTTTGATAAAAAAAGATTATTGAAAATAAGAATATTCAAGATTTCACAAAAAGTTTGATTGTAACTGTAATTTAATTTGTGAATTTAGTATCGCATTTTGATTTCTTTGAAATAACTTCACTTAATTACATACCGAAAAAGTTAATTATTAAGAAAAAAGCAATCATTGTTTAAAATAAAATTTCAGACACTTCATATCAATATTAACCACAAAAATTCATGGTTAATATATAATATAATATATAATGTAGAGTTTTATACTTCAGTCCAACACAAAAAAACATTCATAGATTTAGATGGGAAAGAATATTTTAGAGCTATTTCATTTTTGTCCATTAATTTGAAATAAAGCTTTTATCCAAAGAGCACTGAGGAAGTGCACTCGTAGAGCGTATACCTTCACCTTCGCATCAATCGATTTTGACCTTGACCTTCAACCCGATCGCTTCAAATTGTAACCAATTGGTTCCTGGATAATGACTAATCGTCCCATCAAATTTCAGGCAATTTAGTTAAATAATTTTCAGTTAATCGAATAAGAAGATTACAAATAAATACATATTGTCCATTAAAACATAACCTTCCGCAATTTTGCGAAGGTCACAATGGTCAAATACAGATGGCTATGAGCCTTAAAGGGGCAGTACAATCATTTTTTGTTTAAACAATTTTAATGTCAAACGATTGCCTAGTAAGAATAAAGTATATCGTGTGACATTGCAATGTTCAATATAATCTAATAATGGAGATATATCATTTTATATATAATTAATTTCCTAACAAATGCTAACCGTAGATGGCGCCACAATCAGGGGCGCCATCTTGTATACATACAAACTGAGTTAAGTTTCTAATAGATTTTAGCCCAAGTGAAGAGATGGCTTTATTTTTAGAACCATGCCTTCTTGTCTACGAATTCACATAATATTTTCACCATTTTGACGCAAACAAAGCATGATTACTGCATACTTAAATTTATATGAAAACAACAAACTTACTCACGTACATACTAATGATTGGTAATGCTTCCGGTAGGTGTCGCTAATTTTATTATATACTTTTTATATGATCATTTTAAAAATAAACGAGCATTCAAACATCACATAATTAAATATTCTGAATCGATTTAAAACCAATTTGGCGATTCTGTTATTTTGACTTTACTATCCCTTTAAAGTAAAAATTGAAAGCAAAATCTAGATGGGAAAAGTTAGCAAAGACCAACATTATTTTCTGGTCTTTAATAAACGTTAACCAAATTAGTATCGTAATTGTGGTTTTTTATATAAAAGTTATGAACGTCCAGTGAAATAGTGAGATAACTTGTATATTACTTCACAAAATACCTATTGTGCCTACAGTCAAAATTATCTAATGATTTTTTTTATATAATTACACGCTAAGTCATGTGAATTGTTATGACAAACAAATAATCATCAGAGCATTATAAATATATGTACTTTCTTTCTCAAAATGCGATGTAGCTTTAGTTTTCTCACGAGTCATATAATAGGAAACAAACAGGTGACGCTCAATTCTGAAGAATTCCCTTATCTAAAACATGAAAAGATAGCACTTATCAGTAGCATAGTATAATAAAATGAATTGCCATGATTTGAAGAAGGAATTAGTTCCCTGCAGTCTGTGGTAAATGGTACTACGAGTGAGGAGCTGTCAAATATCTTTCCAATATGAAGTACAATACATACTCTCTAGACAATCAAACTCTAGAAAGCAAAGGCTTCTTCAATCTAAATTTAGGTGTCAGTGATAAGGATTTCCTACCGGGAGTGAGTTATTCAAATACGGGGTACAAAAATAAACCAAAAAATACGAATGAAGATGGAGACAGAAAACCTTCACCGGATTCAACTTCTCCAACTGACGAACACATTGAAGAATCTTTTATATCTCACATTCTGAGATATAAATACCAGGTATGTTGATAACTTACGTGTGGAATTGAGAGATATGCTATGTAATGTTGAGAGACTACTATGTAATATTGAGACACTATTATGTAATGTTGAGAGACTACTATGTAATGTTGAGAGACTACTATGTAATATTGAGACACTATTATGTAATGTTGAGAGACTACTATGTAATGTTGAGAGATAACTATGTAATGTTGAGAGACTACTATGTAATGTTGAGAGACTACTATGTAATGAATGTTGAGAGACTACTATGTAATATTGAGAGACTACTATGTAATATTGAGAGACTACTATGTAATGTTGAGAGACTACTATGTAATATTGAGAGACTACTATGTAATATTGAGAGACTACTATGTAACATTGAGAGACTACTATGTACTATTGAGAGACTAATATGTACTATTGAGAGACTACTATGTAATATTGAGAGACTACTATGTAACATTGAGAGATAGCTATGTAACATTGAAAGATAGCTATGTACTATATGATATAGCAATCACTGAATGATGTTGATTTCTCATGTAACAGTTTCTTAATTTCCTTTTATTTTGAAATCTTATGCCTTCGTGTTCCAAACCAAATTTAAAAAAAATCTACTAACATAATAATGTTATAATTAATGTACTTTTGTTTTCTTCGATAAACTGAAGTGGTGACAATTTTTTCCGCATTTCTACAATTAATGCTGGAGCAGGATTGCTAGGATATTTTCCTTGTTAGGGTTTTCATTTCGTGGAAAAGTGCGTAAAAGAAATAGAAATTAATGCACTGGCACTAGAAAATGAAACTGAATTATTCAATATTTACCAAATTGTTTGCATATTTTCAATAGATATTATTTTATTAAGGCACATGACTATAAGACTGAAATTTGATGATAATATATTATAAACAACCAATTTCAAATTAATTGAATATTTTTTATCAAATTGTTCTGGATGGTTGCGAATTACTATTTCTTATAATAAAATGTGTAATTAAAAATTTGAAGCACATTTTAATCTGGTGCAACGTTTTGTAATCGAAGAGGTTTTTTTTACTTGCTTATTCAAATATTTCCTTCTGAAAACTAAACTTTAATGAACGGGCTTGGACATATGTTAAATATATCTTACTTCAATATGTTTCAATACATTTATTTATAGATACTATCAATGTTTGTTATATTATCAATGTTTATCCTCATACAATTGTCGAGATGAATTAGTACAGATAATTGTATTTGTCGTCACTAGTGTGAATGGCTGTACTGTCAAAGGAATGTATTTGTGATGATTTTTCCACAGTTTACTAATTTCATATTTCCCAAAAAAATCATTACTAATTGTAAAACATGTAAAATTAAAAAAAAATGGTCTGGGTAAACGACGAATTTTTATAAATTAAAAGTAATAGGAAATTGGAAAAACCAAGAAAAAATATCAAAACAGTGACTCTTTTCTCTGATAGTACATCATCACAGTGACTCTTTTCTCTGATAGTACATCATCACAGTGACTCTTTTCTCTGATAGTACATCATCACAGTGACTCTTTTCTCTGATAGTACATCATCACAGTGACTCTTTTCTCTGATAGTACATCATCACAGTGACTCTTTTCTCTGATAGTACATCATCACAGTGACTCTTTTCTCTGATAGTACATCATCACAGTGACTCTTTTCTCTGATAGTACATCATCACAGTGACTCTTTTCTCTGATAGTACATCATCACAGTGACTCTTTTCTCTGATAGTACATACACATACTTTACCAAGGTTACATACATATACATGACTGCATGCAGTACCGTCTAATTAAACTTGTACCCTCTATTTTCTTAGATTGCGTTAGTAATTGATAAATCATTATTAAAATCTAACTTAGTTGTTGTTAATCAATTTCAGTTATGAACTAATAAAAATTGTATATCTAATGTTCTCCGTCGTTCATCCACGAATTGTTCTGAATAATTTAAGCAGGTAAACTATAGGTCACACTAAACTGCTAGGTATTTTACAATGAATTCAAAACATGTCAAAATTACTAATGTTATGTATCATTTTACTATGGTTAATGATGTTATCAGCTTTTAATAAATACACTAGACATATTAGTATTCATAATTTCAACTTTTTCTATTATCGTTCTTTAATCTACTATATAAGCATTATAAAACGAGACCGAAAGTTCCGGGACCGAATTTTCCTAGAGCCATAGGCGAGACAATGAAAATATTAAATAACCAAGTTTGTCATCATAGATGTGTTTCCTTCAGAAGCCCATTCACTGTATTATCAAATCAAGAAAATAACAAATTTTTAAACCAATCTTTTGATAATAAACATCGGATTTTGGAAAATAATTCCATTTTTTTTAGCAATCTGCAAAATAGTTACGATTTGAGGACAGTAGAATACATTTCTATTTATGAAGAGAAGCTCGGATTATTTGACAAAGGGCTTGTACTGTTTTAACTATTTCAAAATTATATCTATTGTATGAAGATAGTATTTAACTCAGTTTATTTATTTAATTATTTTATTAACTGTAATATAAGCGACATATCTACATTGATTTCTATATCCTAGATAGAAGTTTGAGTTTAAATTGTAAAAAATATATTTAGGTTTTCTGAGGATAATTTATTAATGAAATCGAGAGCTCGAAAAAAAGTGGCATTTTTTATTACTATCCTTGTCTTTTTATTTCTGATTAAAATTTGATTTCTATAAAATTAATCTATTAACGAAGCTCTATATTCTATTTCAGCTGAAGATGGTATCCCTGGCAGTGATAGCGCCTCTGATATATGGAACAGTTCTCTCCTTCCCGTCAGTTATCATCACCGATGTGATGGAGTACAACTCCACCATTTACGGGACCTACATTTCATTTAACGACACACAGAAAGATCTTATGGGTAATAAACTGAGGAACATAGTAGAAGAATGTATCGTATAGAAAATTGGAACATTCTACATGAATTGTTTGAGAAGAGAATGTATAAAGGTTTAGAGAATGGTATGAAAATGTAGACATAAAATCAAATGAATATATAAAGAATCCCATCAAGGTGACTGTCTCCTTAAAAAATAAAAGTTTATTAGTTAACATACAAAATGAAAATTTTCAGGGTTAACGCAACAATTCAAATGGAGTATTTTTATTTATGATTTCGTTTCACCCCCCCCCCCCCCCCAAAAAAAAAAAAAAAAAAAAAAACAGCAGGCATCAACTCATACAATCTTCGAGCTAAATACACACGGGGTTAGTTTCATCTTGTTGAGAATTTATTTGTCTACCAAATTAAAAAGTTTTTCTTACAAATTCGTCTTAGAATTTCTTTAAAAGAATTTAAAAAACATTTTTTTATATATATATCTCATTAGATACATAATAAAGAAAATGAAACAAACCCCATGTCTCTAGCTTAAAAATTGTAACAGTTGATGCCTTTTGCAATCGGAAAAAAGGAACTTTTCATAAGATCCAATTTACTGATTTTTTTTTGGAAAAAGTTGTCTTACTCAAATAGTTCTGGTTCCAAAACTTAGAGTGGAGACCCACGTTTGAATTTTATGTCCTCTTTTTGTTGCATCTAGTCAACAAATCATTTGATGTGGGATCCAAATAAACCCTCAGTTCCTGAGCTGACAGGTCTTTTGACAGACCTGACAGGTATAATTTACAATAGTAACAGTTGAGAGGGATGTGTGTCTATCTAAATTTTAAGTACTTCTAGATTGTTTCGAGTTCTAATATTTTAACACGTTATCCGGGAGACTATAAAGCATTATTATATGCAAAAATATCGATTTTTTTCAAATTTGACGTAAAAAAGTGCCATTAATCTTTTGTAAATATTCTCACTAAATGCTTATCAATCTCTCTAGAGAGGTGGTACAACTTTGAAATAAATTGATACCAGATCTTCCATAATAATTTAGAGAAAGTATTCGACTGGATAAGCCCCTAATAATTTGTGTTTTAAAATACAAATTTCAAAATGATCAATGATTTAAAATATCGCTACTCAATACTTTTCTTTCATTTATTTTTGGTATAAATTGTAAATTGATTTATTTAAGGTTCCATTATATTAATATTCTCACACAATATCATTAATATCAACTTATATATGCCTAATCAAATTTCAACTACCCAACAGCAAGTCTAACAAGTTTCGGAGCCTTGGCAGGACTGGTCATCGGAGGTTTTGTTTCAAATCAGTTCGGAAGGAGGTTAACCATTGGGGGAACTGCAGTGTGTGCTCTCATATCTTGGATTGGGATTGCCTTCAGTGTTAACCCAGAAATGAGCCTTGTCTTTCGGTAGGTGACATTTAGTTCGAGTTCGACATTTCATGGCTTAAATCTAAATGTTATATTTAAAAGGACGTGGTTTTTAAGCAAATATCAAATTAACGAAAACGGTAATCAGTCCCTCCACTTTAAATCAAGCTAATGCTCACGTTAATTTTCGTAATATAATTATACCAAAAAAAATGAAGAAACTTTTATATTAGCAACATATATTTTATGATTGAATTCCCAAATTTACAACAATTAAAATAAATTCCCCTTTTTTACAACATTTTCCAGATTTTTTGGCGGGATGTCTTACGGATGTGGCGGAATGGTGACCATCTCTTACGTTGTAGAGATTTCTGACAACGTTACACGTTCCGTGTTTTCCCTAGTCTGTTCTCTCTCATGTGTTGTAGGTGAGAAATGAATTATAAATATAATATAATATTAGATAGTATCTCAAAATACTTTAATGACAATATTATTGAACAAAATGAACTTATATACAATTATTCCTTTTCTGAATTCTACCTAATATTTTTCAAACTTTAACAGGTCAAGTTATAGGAGTGATTCCATCTTTCTGGCTGCACTACTACTATGTCTGCTTTATAAACTGTATTGTGCCAACATTGATCCTTTTTCTCATAATATTCGTTCTACCAGAAAGTCCTTCCTTTCTAACTATCATGAGTGAGTTTTTAGAAAAAAACTATTTGTTCAACTAATGAAATATTTGAAGTAGAATATCATCTGAATAATTTTTTTTTTCAAACGTTTGCAGAACGAGATCAAGAAGCAAGGAAGATATTATTTCGGTTAAGAATAGACGAAAATAACGTTGAAAAAGAAATGAATGGCTACAAGGAGATGAATGAAACTCTACAGAAAATAAACAAATTCCAGGCAATCACTAAGAAAGATGTCTTAATAAGACTTGCAATTGTATGCACTATCTTTTTTGAACAAGTTTTCAGTGGTAAGTGCCTATATATTAGAGTCTTAGATCTATAAATTTATTTCATTAATAAAAATCTTTGAATAAATATCATGTCCAGTATCAATCTTTCTTTCACTAATTTGAATTAATTGAATTAATTTATTCAATAATTTATTCCCTTAGAATGCTAAGAATAGCTTTATTTTTCAGTTCAACTTATCTCCATTTTGTATTCCTGGAAAAATGTTCATATTTTGTATTATTTCCTATAGCATACCTTTTTCATATAAAAACTTTTTCGGTTTTAAATTTTATCTGATTTTTTTTATTTGGTTAACCATTTATTGTTCAGAAAACCGGTTTCCAAACTAAGTTTAAATCACTATTTTTGATCGCAAGAACGAAAAAGGGTAAATATGTATGTGAAGGGTCATAAAAGTGACATTACACAATATACGAATCTTATTTACTGCATGCATATAATCTGTATCTTTGTATTTCTTCTATTCTTTTAATCCATTGTACTGCTGCTATCATTATATGAGTATTATGTACAGGATACACATTGTTCACATCTCAAACTGCCAGAGTTTTGCAAGATTCGGGAAATTCCACGGAAGCAACAATAGCTACTCTTTTAGTACAGATATCTCAGGTGAGGAAAGATTCCATATATTAGAGACATATTTCATAAAGTGATAATATGTTAGATATAATAATTGATAAATATATTTTATATAAGAAAAAAGAATTATTGACATTTATTACGTTCTTGGCTTATTTGAAAATGAATTTACCAAAGTTGTCCTTAGAATCTATCTATACGTTAGCCCCCAAGTTCCGAGTATCTAATTTGAGTATAAATAACTATCCGATATGTAGGATGTAACTCCTAATTTCATTTGTTCAGCTCTTAGGTGGAATTACAGTCGCCTTGTTCGTGAAGAAGATTGGCAGAAAAGGTGCCTTGGTAGCATCTGGCATCGTGGCCTGCATTGCGATTACTTGTCTTGCAACCTTCACCCTGTACTACGAAGACTATCTCAACAGCATGGACGGTGGCAACAGCTCCATATCGGTTGGATATAATGAAACACAATCTGAGTAATGTCCAGAATTTTTAACAGCGCTATAGGACTATAAAGTTGAAGAATAACAGCACTGTAATTGCTTTTTAAGAAGTCATATATTCCTAAATGATAGTCCTTAACTTTACAAATCATTTATTTATATATGACGTATCACAAGCAGCGTCAATCTCCAAACCACAAGTCACACATATATACATCATTTCTTTTATCGAATAAAGAGTTCATTCATTGGTTGAATTAATTGTAAATATTTTAATATTTCTCTTCTACATTTATAATAGAATTACCTGAGCTTCACTAATTAGAAGTTATAACAATTATAATGTCACAGGAAATGGAATTACGTAATTATCACTTCTCTATTCCTGATTGGTTCCTACAAGCAGCTTTTGTTCCAACTACTTTTTAAAATAATGTTTCCGTTTCTTTATTTCTTATAAATCACTCAATGCGATTAAATTTTCTTTAAAAGTTGATTTATAGTTACTAATTTTTCTAAAGTAATTTACACAATAATTTTTCATGCTCAGTAAGCAATTTCAGATTCTGCATATTGATTCTCAATTGTTACTTAGTCGTCAAATTCTGCTTTGGGTCTTTATATGCAGATAAATGTTTTCTTGTTCAGTACTCCATGTTCAATAGAATACAATAAGAAAGTTTGCTACAAATACAGTGCTTACTGAATGTTATTCACGTGTCATTCTAGCTCTTTAACATGTTATTCTAATATCCACAGAATCAAGGTAGACTTAGCTGATCTCTTTGAGTTATCAACCAATTGGATTCGCACCTCCATGTCCGATGACGATCTTCCAGAGGACGATTCTTACAGTTTTGTCCGTGACTACGATTGGGTGCCTCTTTTGTGTCTCATGGGAACACAGTTCGGAATGGGTATTGGACTACAAAATGTTCCTTTCGTGTTGGCGTCTGAATATTTTCCCACTTCTATCAGACCATTAGTAAGATACTGATTAACTTTGATAGTTCTTTAATGAATGCGCATGTTACAAGCATAACGAAGTGATGCTACTATAACGTTATCAATTAATAAAAATCTAAAGCTGTTGTTCTTTTCTACTTAGGGAGCAACTCTCGCCAATTGCTTCGGAATGATGGCAGGTTTCATCTGCTTGCAGCTGTACACTCCAATGCAGGATGCCCTTACTATGGCTGGACTGCTGTACCTATTTGCAGGGGTAGCTTTCTTCTCAATTCTATTCGCCATTTTTGTTGTGCAAGAGACAGTGGGCAAACAAGTGGGGTAGTTTGTTATTTTGTTCAAATTCAGATTATCAAAATATTTACCCAAGAAGATTCTCGGGAATTTAAGAAGCATTCAGTTCAAAATATCTTTCAATTTAATAATCCCTATAATAAAAATTTCATAGCACTTCAAAAATTTTAAAATCAATGTATCGAATTTAAAAGAAATATTTTTTATCCCCTCGTTCATTCATATTATTTAGAATAATGATGAATGAAAGCTATACTAACTCCCCTTTACTAGAAGAAACTTTAACCCTGCAATATTACCTAGCTAATTTAGTTCTCTTTCGTACCAGGGGGTCATTGGGATTCCCTTGAAGCCATGATGCTAATTTCAGGCCCTCTCCTTCTATCTTTAAATTAGTAATGCTTCTCTCGGCCCAATTGGGAAAAGGAATAGGTAGGTAGGGGGGGGGGGGCAATAGGGTTGAGACCTTTTTTTTAGAACTAATAGGGTTCACGTTAAAAAAACATCAAATTATTGTGTCTATTACATGTTTGTAAATATATATATGTTTACATTAATTCGTTTAATTATTCTCATTATATTATTTCTGAATGATTAAAAAATATGTATAGTTTACACTTGTTATTGCTTCAGCTAATTGTATATAATGCAATTAAATGTTTAATGTAAATAATGTACACAAATAATAACATATTGTAAAGATGGAATTTTATCATCGGGAATCAACCAATGAAAATAATTGGATTCTCTCAGTAGTGTTAACAGTATAATGATACATCCTCTATAATTTCAATGCATAAGTGCTTTATGATCATTTCACTGTCATACCTACCCTCGGACAGTGATAAATAGACACGCTATAAAGATTATTTCTCCAAAACTTATGTTATTTATGATACAGAAAATATATATATGTATGTAATAGCTGAATTTGTATCCATTTATTGAGAGGATATTATAATAGTTTCCTTGATGCTAAACATTTTCTATGTGTAGTTCTTATAGAAAACTCTCTACTGCTGGACAAATCACAAAGTGAGAAACTATTGTACTATTCCTCTTAAATAAGTTTATTTCTTCGCTTATTCATATTTTGTATTTGATACTTTTTTTCAGGAATTTATAAAGAGAGTAGGTATGTAACAAATTATACCACAATTAAAAGAACTTATATAACTCTCATAAATACTTAAAACACTGCACATTCTGTTTATGAAGTGAAGTCTATGAATTAAACATCAGTTATTGCCTAACGTGACTTAGTGTATCATATCATTGATATCAATTCATGTATAATATTGTTCATAGTACTCAACCTCAACAAGAAGGCTATTGGTGTACATTTTAACAACGGCAGAAATCGAAATGGATTTCTCTGGAAATGTATTCAGGTAATAAATTTAGAGCAAAATTACCAAATGTGAGAAAAATAATATTCGCAACAATGCATGTACTAAATTTTTCGATTTTATTATCAGAAATTTATTGAAAAAAAAACTCAATAATCGTGAACAAATTACTGAATGATTTGAGATATAAAAAGGAATTTATTATTTCTATATAATTATATCACCAGATCATACATAAGGCAACCAACTATGATATAATACTCACACCCACTGGTTTTCCCTCTACAACAAATTGTGTGAGGGTAAATTACTCCAATTGAAGCGATGTGAGGGAATTACCCACTTGGGAGACAACTACTAGAACAGGAAAACCCACAGAAAGAAAACCTTAATTATCCTTATTACTAAATAATATGCTAACTTACTAACGGATTCTAATGTTCTTTATTTTCAGTTTGAAACAGGAAACTAAAACCCTTCGTAAAAAATTTAGTCTTCAGTAATCATATTTTTCATAATTCAGAAATCTGCACATTATTTCCGGCAAAACTGACAGTAAAAATGATTTACATAAATATAGAGAATAAGTAACAATTTATTCCTCAATTTGTTCAAACGTACCTAAACAAAGGACTCACATAATTCAACTTGAATAAAGATACAGTCTTATGTAAGTAGGTATGTTAATTTAACAGCGTATATGCACTAGAGAGCTTCCCTCGCAATCTAGGGAAACCCTCACTAGGTATACAGTGACCAAATCAAACTGTGTTATATCAGAGCATTGGTTGGACTATAAAAGAACCTAGCAGATGCCACAGTCATCAGTAAGCACTTGAATTCACTTGAGAAAACGTCTCAAACATTCTGCTAACCACAATCTCACAGTTTGGTGATAACTCCTGGTAACCATACGCATTCCACCATGTCTCTGACAGCATTGTTCGTGGTAGCAATCTCTCTGGTTCAGACCATTGCAGCAGTACCAACTCTCCATCCAGTTCACCTTGGACAAGAAATGCTAGATCCTTCTCAGGATAGTTCGTACAGATTCAATGCGATGATGGGTGATGATCCTAGTACTTTTGCTCCTGTTCCTTTTGCGATAACAAACGGAGCTCTTCCTGATGAGTTCTACGCCAACAGTTGGGGTGAAGAGTCTTCAAAATCGAGAGTGAAGAGACAGGCTGTGGACAGAGCGATGGATCTGTCTCTGAGTCACAGTGACAGAAATGGGAACCAGAGGCCAGTCGGACGGGTGAGATAAACGATACAAAATATCTTATAATTTCTACTCGTCACTATATTTAAAAGTTCCTCCTTTAATATAAATCTACATTCACAGCTTCACGGTTTTGGCGAAGCTAACGTCAATGGTAACGACAGACAAAACTACAACGCTAATTTGCAAGCTGGCGTTGGAAGCGTTGTATGGAGGAGTCGCAACAACAGACACTCCGTTGGAGTTGGAGCAGCTGTGGAGCAAAATAGAGGCAGATTCTTCGGATACAAGTGAGTTACTGAATTATTTCCATATGGTAACAATCAGAGTTCATCTGAATGCAGTAACTCACCATTTATTTATTCTTTTCAGTTACCGCACCAGACCCAGTTACGGAGTAGGAATTGGCTACCGGATGAGGTTCTAAAGAGATTACCAGAAAGTTATTATTTTTTTGTGTATTTATTTTTTGTTAAATAAATTTGAATTGAAATAAACTATATATCTTTATTTTCCTAATCAGCAAAATTTGATTAATATTTCAACATTATGAGTTAAGAAAACAATTTATTTTAGTTATAATGTTTTTCTAATTTTTAAATATTTTATATGAGAGTTCCTCTTTTCCCATAATTTAAAAAATACATTAAGAGTAGTTAAATATTTCCAATATGCCTTAATATTTAATTTACGCTTATCTATCGTTTATTGATCACTTGAGTATTTCTTGACCATAAGAATATATATGGTTTATATTACGTAAATCCAAATTTATTAATACATAATTAGAAACTAAACGTTATAATGAGTCATAATTCAGTACAGACAGGCCCCGCTTCTATTAACAAAATCACAAGTCAGTCTTATTACCGGTGGGAGTAGGAACAGGGTATTTTTCAAGTTATACTATATAAGACATGAGTCGAAAAGAGCGGGTACAAAATTTAAATCGATATAACTTTAACAAAAACCACCGTATTTTTGTGTCAATGCAGATTTATGCTAGCTATAACCATATTATTGGATTATTTTATATTCCTAATAATTTTTCTACAGGATGACCATAAGTAGAAAGTACTAAAATCGTTTTTGCGCGAACTTATTTCAATCTTTGCTTATAAACAAAATAATTCGTAAAGAGTAGGTTTTATCTACAAAAATTAGGATTTTTATAACAATTAGGTTGAATCAGCGGATAATTCTGGAACTAAGACGTATTTTAAGGAAAAATCCATAAATCGGATAAGGTGGATGCAGGATGGTGCCGCGCCACACAGAACACTTGTCAAGGAACGACTAATGGAAGTTTTTGAACATCGAGTAACTGAGTAATTGCCAAGGGTCATGTCATTAAATGGCATCCGAGGAGTCTTCACCCAAAATATTTTGATATTCATAATACTTCTGCATATTTTGTTTCAATATAATTGAAAAGTACACAGAGAAAAAATTTAACTCATATTTGATGGGTCAACAATTTATGCTTTGAATCAATTTATTACGTGAGTTAGTTGGACTACATTCATGTTTTCACGTGTGTCAAAACAACTATGACGTGGTGTGTCATCAAACATAGTTAATTCAAATCATTTTATGGATTGAATCAACTTACTATGAGAGTTAGAGTTACATTTTGGGAGTTTTGAACATATGTTAAAACAACTATGACATAGTGTGTTAAAGTAACTCACAAAGATTGTTAATCCAATGTATCTGGTGTATGAATTAACTTACTATGAGAGTTGGCGCTACTTTTTTTGAAGTTTAGGTGTGAGTTAAATCAACTATTACATAGTGTGTTATAGTAACTCACAAAGACTGTTAATCCAATGTATTCTGCAGTGCATGAATTAACTTACCGTGAAAGTTGGTGCTACTTTTTTGTAAGTTTAGGTGTGAGTTAAAACAACTATGACATAGTGTGATAAAGTAACCCACAAAGACTGTTAATCCTATGTATCTGGTGTATAAATTAACTTACTATGAGAGTTGGCGCTCCTTTTTTAAGTTTAGTTAAATTAAATGAGTATGTGGCAACTTATGCTTTCCTCAAAGCCAATTAATCGGTTGACGCTTTACAGTTCAAATCTTGTTTCAAGTGTGTTACGTGTTGAATGTGAACGCTCCTCAATACCATTTTAGTTCAAGTGCAAACAATAGCGTTATATGCACTAAATAGTATCATCGCTGCCGATCGATTTTTAATTAATTCCATTAATACATAGATAAATGTCTGCCTAAATATTCTAAAATTTTGGGGATTGATAGACTGGCGGCTAGGTAGTTATTTGAAGAGCTGATTATCAGTATATAACTTTTCATAATAATATATTTTGATTACTGTCTTCCAGTTTGTAAACTGATATCCAAACTTATTTTCCTAGATTATTATATGTTAACTTATTCAGTGTCAATATCTTCTACATAGGCAAGGCAGTTAATGCGCTGTCCTCAGATGGGGTAAGTTCCAAATTATCAGGCGATTTCACATTTTCGTTCACGTATGAAATATAGTTTATAGCTACCTAATAGCTAATTAAAATAAAAGTTGATTAATTATTTTTTAAATAGTTTTTCTTAGGCGACCGAAAATGTGGAACCGTCCGATAATTCGGAACTTATCCTAGTATCTCAAGTTAAGTATTCTGATAATTTATATATTTTAAAACTAGTTAGTGTATCACTAGGTAGGGTTAGACAAGTAAATTCGGTTCTTCAATTTCTAATTGCTGCCCTATTAAGAAAGTCTCAAAATCCTTCTGAAATTAATTTAGCTATATTGAATATCATAATAAGCTCAATTTATGATAGGTTCTATTTATTTTACGAGTACCTTGAAGTCATGATGGTTATTAATGTTTCTGAGATAAGAGACCGCAGTTAGTTAAAGTGCCGTAATTTACCTACTTGACCCTAGTTTTCTATGAGCGGGAGAACACCGCCCTGGGATTTGGCAGTGAGAGCTCCAACCAGAGGTGAGCCCTTTGATATATTATACTTTTTTGGTATTTAATTAAAGTCTAAATTAGGAGTGTATAATGAACAAAATTATGAGGATAAGCAAAGAGAATCCATTGCATTTATTAGAGCTAAATTTATACTACATCTGAAGATTTATGAATAGTTTAACATTTTATATAAATAATTTACCTATATGAAACAATTCTTAGTTAATAATTCTCTTCATTTCTTTATTAATATGGTTTTTTATATTTTCTGAATCTACTTTCAGATCTTGATGAAGAATTGATGAAGTAGATCAACGTCATCAACCATCGGAGTCCTCTTCAATTCCTTTGAATGATTCAGGAACAATTATGCTTGGTCAAAGTAAGTATTTGAAAATGTTAGATGATTTTTAAATATGTATTTGCAATATGATTAGCTCTTACTTTTTCATATGCTTTTAGGGATTCCAGACATGAAAAGAATATCGAAGCTGTCGCTATCTCATCACAAAAGGAAAAAGATTAGGTGATGTTATTGATAATGTATATAAATGATACTATAAATTCCTATTATATATATATTAATATACGAATATCTTATTTCAGGAATTGGCAACCTATAGTCGTAACAGACAGTGACGAGGATTCAAATTGTACTTCTAAATAATAAATCTAAAACTTATATGTATATATTTCGTTTTCAATTTGACCTTGGTAATTCTATTAGCCTATGAGTAAGATGATTGCACTAAAATATTCTTTAGAATAGAAGGCTTTAAATTCATTAAATTATAGTATAATTGCAGCATATCAAAGATTTATTCTATCAACATTTGTTTTAGTAATCTAGCCTGGTTATTTAATTTATCTAGCCTACCTATAAATCACTGACGTAAAGTTAGTTACGTCATCTAGCTACTTATTTATGAACTGACCTGATGAAGTTATTTATTCAATCTAATCTATTAATTTACAACTAATAACCATATATCAATTCATCGGATCGGAAACATTTCAATAAGCAAAGTGGTGATCAATTATTTTTTAAAATTAAAATAGTATGCATATTACAGAAGCAAAAGTAGAAAATAAATGAACATGTTAGATTTGGTCGTAGAGAATAAATAGTCTAATCTAATTGATACCGGGACCTAACTCAAGATTATGATTTAATAGAGTAAATATAGTGACAGGAAAAGTCATGTAAAAAGTTTGGCTACTGCTAACCGGACCGAGATTTCAACCTACACTAATAGTTGATATACATTTACTTAGTTTACAAGTAATTGATATAACCAATACGAGTAGTTGATATAACCAACACGAGAAATTGATATAACCTACACGAGTAGTTGATATAACCAACACAAGTAGTTGATATAACAACACAAGTAGTTAATGTAACCTACACGAGTAGTTGGTATAACCCGCACGAGTAGTTGATATAACCAACACGAGTAGTTAATGTAACCTACACGAGTAGTTGGTATAACCCGCACGAGTAGTTGATAAAACCTACACGAGTAGTTGGTATAACCTACACGAGTAGTTAGTATAACCTACACGAGTAGTTGGTATAACCTACACGAGTAGTTAGCATAACCTACACGAGTAGTTGGTATAACCTACACAAGTAGTTGGTATAACCTACACGAGTAGTTAGTATAACACATAGGAGTGATTTGAGAAACATACACAAGTAGTTGATGTAACCTTGTTCTGTAGTTGTTAGAACCAATACATATAATTGGTTCAACCATCACGAGTAGTTTTGACTATCACAGATAGTTGTTGTGACCATCGGGAATTATAAATAATAAACTCATATATGTGTTGTTTTAACCAACGCCAATTTAACTCATTTTAAATAGTACCTGCAACTCACCACGTAGGTAGGCGCACAGATAAACCATATAATTTAGTCAAAACAAATCAAATATGATTTGATTCAACTAATCCTTTCTCTGTGTGTACAAACAATACACAGTTATTCACTTTTTTCGCTGTTTCCCTTGTTCTACAGTTCATAAATGATAAAGTGTGACGTTTCGTTTCCACCAACTAACTGCGTATCAGTTGTTAGGGTGATAATTATATTTCAATGTTTTGTATTATTTTGAATTATTTATATTTACTGAAAATATGGAAACATTACATTCGAGTTTCAGAAAATAAGAAATTCGAGTATATGATTAAACAAATTAATTCTCTTACTGTACTTAAGAATTAAACGCTCATCATTTTTTTACAATTTCATTTTTTATCTTTGTCCTCTAGCAAATCAGAGTTCATTTACCTAACAAAAAATGCTACATGCAATGAGAAATTTGGATGCTGAATTAACTCACTTTACTGTGAGAGTTAACAGTCGTTTGGTTAGAGCACACATCAGTCAACATTGCGACATAAAAAATAGAAGTTAGGGGGTAACATTCTAACGAGTCAACACGATACACATAATTATAAATTTGAGTTTGTTTCAAAAGTTACAGACACAAATGTGTGACACATTGACACACATCTATCACTGTGGTACATACTTTGTAACACATATAGGTGTGTAGAAATAGTAACTAAATGATAACTATGAGAACAGTTCAGGTACCAATCCAAATTACAACAGTTCAAATTCTCTACCAATTTACAACAGTTCAAATTCTCATCCAAATTACAACAGTTCAAATTCTCTATCAAATTACAACAGTTCAAATTCTCATCCAAATTACAACAGTTCAAATTCTCATCCAAATTATAACAGTATAAATTAGAGCAACTACTCAAAGAATATTCTCTATGAAGGGGTAAATAAGAATATATTTAATATGATGCTCAATTGGTAATTTTAGTGACATATACCTATATATAAATATAGAGAAGGAATTTTATAAATTTTGTCCGATTAAAATTTAGAAAAATATGTAAATACAATTTAGTCTCAGGCTTTTTCTTTTCTTGTGCTAAACAGGTTGTAATCCGTGTCCGTACCTTGCACTTGACTTGCACAACTATTCTTCTTGAGAATGCATAGGTATATATAGGAACATATAGGTATATATGTTGTGACTTGGTAACATATGACCTTGAACAACGTTAGTAAACAATGCAACGTGGTGATAATTGGGTATATTTTACTTTATATTTATTTAGAGTGATTGAAATTGGCATAGCATTTATTTTACTGAATTAATATTTCTTCACATTATTTATACGAATCAATTTACTATAACTTCACTCACTAAACATTGTTTAATTAATATAGAAAAACGATCGCTAATATGAAAATTGCGAAAGAGAGTTTATTGCTACGGAAAAAGAAGTAATTGGATTTTCCAGTGGACAGGTTTGGTTTGTAATTCTAGTTACTGCAGAGATGTTGTGAAACCTTTTGTTTATCTTCATAATTCACCATCAAGTTCTTGGTAAAAGGTATTCATCTTATTTATTTTTCACTATTGCTAAACGCAGCAAATATCTGAGGAATTGTAAATTCTAAAATAATGAGTTTTTGGTGCTTCGAGAATACAGTATTAAAAAATTTACAATATTTTTGAAAAAATTATAACTAAATATAACTAAATTGATTTTATCCTTGTAAATAATTAAAAATTAATTATTTTCCCTTATTTCCAGAAGTAATTGATCTATTTCTCACGTCAGTGTCCAAAAAATATCAATGTAGTTTATATTTTAATAGAAAATATTAAAACACTTATCATGAACTATGACATATTAAATAATTTTCCCCATTTTCTATTCTTTACTCTAAATTTTGATTAAAGAAACAACTTTAAACAACTTTAAAGTTTGAAACAACTTCAAAGAAAGGCAATATATTCTTCCTCAGGCAGAATATATTGCCGTTATACATTGAACTCACTTTCTATATTGACACTATTATACTAATATTGATTTTTATTGATATGCAGATTGAAAAATAATTATTGATTATTTTTCTTTTGTAAACATGATGAATCTGTACATTTTTAGATCTCAATAAATTTATCATTATCATTATCATAATATAAACTAAAATCTTTTATTTGTTTGGTAGTACTAAGTAGTAATCAAAGTGTTCTTATTTATGGTTAACCGAATTTAATTAAAATAATTAATCAATCAAAATGATGAGATTCAATTAGCAACGACGAGAGTGAATTTGCATTGCATGAATATTTTTTTTTTCGCTTTGGACTTTTGAAGGATATCCTTTTCCTTTGTTTATATTTATAGCATATTTACCTAATGTTATTATAGAGAATAACAACGCAAGCATTAGTGGAGGGAAAAGTTTTCATACCTTCATAGGCAAATATAAATAGGACGAAAACATTTAGGACAACAGTAATCAGAATGTGTTTACAGTAGTCAAAAAGGTTAACACATATTCATAATGACTTGAAACCGAATACATGTCTAGAAAGTTCAATTATTACGAAGACTAATAACTGAAATTTTCAAAACATGTTAATGAATTATATTGAATTTTAACATTTCAAAATAATGTTCTGGATAATAGATGATAAGGGCAAAATTTTGATTAAAATCCTTTCCTATATTTATATATGTTTATATATCACTAAAAATAGAAATTGACTATTCATTAAAATAAATTTTCTCAATTAAATGTATTCTTTGAGTTCAAAAATGAACTATGTCATTATCCTATTAATTTAGATTACGACAGTTAAAAATTTACATCATCTAGACTTTATATGGGATCTATTTCAAAAACTAATCGCTCAAAATATATATGAATTAGCCTATATATAAAGTGCTTATTTTTTTTAAGTGTTTATTGTTTTTATTTAAAAAGTGTTTATTGTTCCTGCATACCTACATATATGCGTTAAAAAAAAGCGAAGTAGTGATAGAGGTTAAGAAATGTGTCATTCGGTCTGAGAGAAAATGTATCCAAGGCGGCACGAATCTGTTCTTGTGGTATTGCCTTGCATTTCAGTTGCAAATTTCGTTTTCAGGGACTCGAGAGAAGTATTAGAAGTGGCTCAGACACTTGTATCCAAAATTGAACAGATTGAAAAGTACAACGGATTAAGTTCTGGACTCCTTGATGCCCTAAGCTCCAAACTCTCATTCTGATGTCCTTTACATCTTGTTGAATCTTCAAGATTCTTTTTTCTGTCAGCACCAAGTTAATTGTGCTCTGATTGATGCTCTGTCAGCACCTATCTATTGGAAAGAGAATCAGTCTATTTGTAGTCCTAAACAGAATGAGTGTATTTCAGTGAATCCTAAATTTATACAATTCAAAATATATTTCAAGAAAGAGTTGTGAAATTTGCCTTATAGGTTCTGTTTGCTTAATCCGATATTTAAATCTCTAATGAATATATAACAGCACTACAAAGTGTTTGTGATGTGAAGTCTATTAATTTAGAGAGTTTAAATGGATTTTTTATTCAACCCCAACTAAGATGACATTAAAAGATAGACAAGTTATTAATTAAATAATAAATACAATTACTCAATTATATTTGTTCTTATCTACGTAACAGATTAATATTTATCATATAAATTATCAGATGATTAGCAATATTTTGAATGTAATTTTCGGTGTAGTAACAGTTTTTCTTTTCTTTTTCACCGGAGAATCTCGATCGCCAACAACTGATAGACTTGCACAACAACAATATGCTTTGTCTGTACGAGTTGACTATTTAAAGGATGCGCGGCTATATGCAGGATATCAGTAAGGTGCAGGACTACCAAGCGTCAAGATCCTCTAATTCTTACATCGAAGTCTAAACAAGCTACCAATACACCATGTTTCTGACAGCACTGTCTGTGATTGCAGTCATTCTGGTTCAGAACATCGCAGCAGCTCCTCACCATCATCTTACATCACAAGAACTTGGTGATGGTCCTTCTGATGTTGTTTCTTCTGAAATAACAGACCCCGCCGACGAGATCTACGCCATCAGTTCGGAAGATGACACCCCCAAATCTAGAGTGAAGAGACAGTTCCTTACGGACAGAGCGCTTGATCTCGCTAGTAGTCACCGCGACAGTTCTGGAAACCATAGGCCAGTTGGAAAAGTAAGAACAAACATGAATTATTTAAAATGCGTTATTAACTTAACACGCTCTTTTTCAAATTAATATAAAAAATTATTTTCGCAGCTGCATGGCTATCGCGAAACTAACATAAATGGCAATAACAAGGACAACTTCAACTACAACTCACAAGCTGGTGTCGGTGCCGTTGTTTACAGGAGTGAAAATAAGAAGCACTCCATTGGACTTGGAGCTGCCGTCAACTCGAACAGTGGCCGATCTAATGGACACAGGTAAATGTTAATGTTATATGTCACAATGCATATTCGAAATCTAATTTGGGTATAATTAGGATTTAAATTTCTATCACAAAATTTAGCATAAAATTAATGCTCAGGTCTTCTCAGTAAATATTTATATAATTCAATCTAATCTGTTTATGCCATATATTGAACTAAACATTTTTTTAATGTGGTACTATAATTTGGAACATTTTACAGCTACAGCAGTGGACCGGAAGTTGCAGCCGGAGCTTCATACAGGTTCGAGTGGGGACGCTAGGAAGGATCTTCTTAATTTAACTTATTTCTTCCGATGAGTTTTGTGTATTGACAGTTCAGGCTTTATTAAATAGCACTTTATGCAATTTTAGAGAGAGATATAAATGTTATTCGATGGCATACACATATGATTTATGTTGTGTTTATGAAAAATGCATACAAATTATACAGAAACCTGATTTTATTGAGTTTTGCATATTTGTACATTTTAACAAAGTGTGCATGCTTATATAACAATAATATATTCAATTTTTATACAGTACTTATGTTATATTTATTATTTTGATTTTTCGAATATATAAAGTATAATGCATTTATAGTATTTCATTTAACTTTATCAATTAATGTTTAATTATGAAGCATATTAAAATTAAGTTGATGTACTGATTATTAGTTAGACATAGGACTATAACAACGACATTTGTTCTAATCAGGATACTTTACGATAATAGACAATTAATATTGATCCCATATAATACACCTTATACAAAATAAAGCTTTGAGATAAATAATTTTCACAGTAACATAATATCATTATCGTTGATATTTTTGACAGGAATTTTCAACTAAAGATTAGAATTGTTCTGAATTTATGATTAAAACTGTTATATTTTCGTGGTCGATAGGTGATCATTTTATCATCGAATTAAATATTTACCACAATATTAATATACCGATAGGGATTTTCGCTTAAAGTATTGTTTTACTATAGTTTGAAAAGAAGATCATCTTTTTGCGAAAATGATTATAGCTAATCATAATAATCTGATTATGTGATAAGTTATGCGAGTTTATAGAATTATCAGAAATATATCAAAAACTCTCCTATTTTTAAGCAAAGAATGTAGAAACAATTTAATGCAATTTAGAACTTCTAAATTCTGTTAAGTTTACATTTAACAATATATGACAGATAAACATTATTTGTAAGATGATATGAAATTCTTTGGCTGAAATAAGTGTATTTTAAAGAAACAATGAGTTTTTATTAAATAGCAAAAGTTTAATGGAACATCCGATTGATGGGTCATAATCATTAACAAAATGTAGGTATATGCTCACCAACTGCACAGTTGCAAAGTTTTTTTAAGAAAGCTTGACGCCATCTTTTGAAAGGTGAATGCCTATTTTTTTAGTGTTTCTTCATTTCCATGAAAACAGTAGTAAAAGATAAAAAAAATCATGACGCCATCTTCTCAACAATGCGTAGAGATTACTAACTTACTTATAGTGTTTAACAACCATTTTTGATACCTGCCAATAAATTTTCATAAAGTAAGTAATTGGGAAATTTTGTGAACAAGTGCTCTTTTTAAATTATTATTTCAACCTCTGTTCATTTATTATTGGTATTTATTTTTAAGTTAATATATCTAATCACAAATTTACTTGTCATCTATCGCACTTATTATTTTCATTCTGAACTCTATATCAAATTTCACAATTCTACGCTTTATATGACATTGTAATTTCATAGATGGATAAAAACTTATAGTTTAAAAGGAAATTAAAAGTATTATTTTCTATTGAATTTAGTTTATTTCCATCTCAAATACCAAAATACAAACTAAAAGAAAAATAAATATATTACATGTGTAAATTTCAACCTAGGATATTATTTCTGTTAATCTAAAATCTCATACGATAACCAATTCCAACTCCAACATCAGGTCGACTGCTGTAACTGAAAAATATAAAAGTTAATTAGTTGACTTATGACATTTTTCTTAAATTTCAATGTATTTCTCATTAAAATAATTTATAATCTCACCTGGTTCCCCTGCTTCTTCCCCTGCTCGAACTCAGGACAGCTCCGAGTCCAACGGAGTGTCTGTTGTTGCGACTCCTCCACACAACACTACCAACGCCATCTTGAGAGTTATAGTGGAAGTTGTTTCTGTTGTTACCATTTATGCGAGTTTCGCTAAAACCGTGAAGCTGTAATTGTAAAAATAAATTAGAATTTTATGATTTAAAATGAATTAGAAATTCTTGTCTATAATTGTTTTTTATCTCACCCGTCCGACTGGCCTCCGGTTCCCATTTCTGTCACTGTGACTCAAAGACAGTTGCATCGCTCTGTCTCCAGCACCCCTTTTCACTCTCGATTTGGAAGACTCTTCACCCCAACTGTTGGCGTAGAACTCATCAGGAAGAGCTCCGTTTGTTATCGCAAAAGGAACAGGAGCAAAAGTACTAGGATCATGACCCATCATCGCATTGAATCTGTACGAACTATCCTTAGAAGGATCTAGCATTTCTTGTCCAAGGTGAACTGGATGGAGAGTTGGTACTGCTGCAATGGTCTGAACCAGAGAGATTGCTACCACGAACAATGCTGTCAGAGACATGGTGGAATGCGTATGGTTACCAGGAGTTATCACCAAACTGTGAGAGGGTGGTTAGCAGAATGTTTGAGACGTTTTCTCAAGTGAATTCAAGTGCTTACTGATGACTGTGGCATCTGCTAGGTTCTTTTATAGTCCAACCAATGCTCTGATATTACACAGTTTGATTTGGTCACTGTATACCTAGTGAGGGTTTCCCTAGATTGTGAGGGAAGTACTCTAGTGCATACGCTATTAAGTTAATATACCTACTTACATAACAACTGCACCACACTGTATATGTAAGGTAGTAAAGATGAATTATGTAAGTTCTTCCTTCATGTTTGATATTGTGATATAATATGTTACTATACATCATCCTACTTGTTATTATTTGATCAATATATTTCTTTTGGATAACTGATCAGTGATTTCTCTTTAATGATGAAATATTATCCTAACCCTTTTAACAACCACTGTCTTTTGGAGAGAACATTAGAAAAACATCAAATAATATTAAATTTAGATGGATTACGAACCATGAGACACAATGTTCATCATGGGACTCATCAGCACTTTATGTGACTGAAAAATTATAATTCATTACTCCATTCCTCGTTATTTGAATCTGGATTACGAATGATTGCGCCAAGGTATCGAAACATTTTGTGGAATTTTTTTTCGTGATGCTCGGATATCGAACCATTGAGGTTCGTATTGCAATTTATAAACCTCAATTAATGGTGTTTCATACCGCAGTATTTGCATTTCTGCAACTATTGGCTGTTAACAGAAATTTATATAGTATCTACATAATGAATCTGCCATACATAAAGATATTATTTACACTAAATTCTTTAGCGTACGTTACCAATTTAAATGAAGAGATGTACTAAGGCAGAGAGTTAAGCCTCTTCTTTCACTAATAGAATCAAACATTCACTCTATGTTTTTAAATCCTGTTGAGAGCCCGGAAATTCAAGATGTGATTAAGTCCCTGAGAAACACTGGTAATGGTGTGGATTCGGTATCGATAAGTGCGGTGAAAAACAGTAGCAGTATTTTATGTAGACCTCTTTCCACAATTATTAATATGTCTTTTTCAGCAGGTATTTTTCCTGATTGTTTTAAGGAGGCATGTATTATCCCTATTTTCAAAAAAGGGAATAGACTTGAAGTAAAGAACTACCGTCCTATCTCGATGTTGCCTTTGTTCAGTAAGGTGATTGAAAAGTGTGTTGCTAAGAGAATCATGTCTTTTATTAATCAATATGAACTTCTTAATGAAAACCAATTTGGGTTTCGAAGTGGTTTATCTACTGTGGACGCTGTGATAAGTTACACAGAATTTCTGTATGACCAACTTGATGATCGTAAACATGTAATTAGTATTTTTGTCGACCTCTCTAAAGCATTTGATACCGTCAACCATGTAATCTTGCTGTCCAAGTTGGAAAGGAGTGGCATTCGTGGTATTACTCAGGATTGGTTTACTAGTTACTTATCTAACCGTAAACAAAGGGTTAAAATAGGAGACTCTTTCTCTCAGTTTAAGAATATTACTGTGGGTGTTCCTCAGGGAAGTGTTTTGGGCCCTATTTTGTTCTTGTTATATATTAACGATCTTCCAAAAGCTTCTCCTATGTTACAAACTTTGCTTTTTGCTGATGATACCACCTTATCTGCAGCAGGTAATGATTTTTCATTCTCTTGTTCAGACTGTAAATGAGCAGTTATTAAGCTTCTCTATGTGGGTGAATGTTAACAAGTTAGCTATTAATACTGATAAAACTGCTGTTATGCTGCTCACTAATAGGAAGCATGCTGTTAATATTGAAGATGAAGTTTTATTGAATAACTGTCGTCTTGAGTATGTTAATACTATAAGTTCTTAGGGGTGGTTTTTGATGATAAACTTAAATTTAATGAACATATCTCTATGATTTGCGATAAGTTATCAAAAATAGTAGGGATTATTCGTAAACTTAGTGAGTACCTCCCTCAAAGACCTTTAATTAACATCTATTACAGCCTTTTCTATCCACATTTAATCTATTGTAATCTGGTATGGGGTGGCACATATGACGCTCACTTGCATGTTCTTGAGATGCTTCAGAAGAGAGTTATTCGGATTATCACGGGTGGCGAATATCTTGCTCATACGAATAAACTGTTCTACGACACAGGTATTCTAAAGATTAGTGATGTTCATAAGTATTTGTTATTGTTGTACATTTATAAAAATAAAGATCAATTTGAATTATCGAATAATGTTCATTTCACTAGACATGCTGAGGACCCTGTGATAATGTTCCGTAGACTTACTATGACCCAACAAAGTGTAAAATTTTCTGCCGCTAAACTGTGGTATAATTTGCCAGAAGATCTGAAGGGTATACACTATACAGTCACAAAAAAAAATTTAAGTGCAAGTTAAAGATGTACTACATCAATCAATACAAGTAATAGTGGATAATCTATTTGGTTGTCTTTCATTTTGTCCAATTATTATTTTTTATTGCTATGTGTTTTAGATATTGTGGGTATAATTATTTTGTATATTTTGCTGATGTATTTGTTGATTTCATACTAAAATTTCATACTAAATATATGCTAAATTGTTTGTATTGATGTGAAGATTTGTAATTGGGCTAGGTTTAGAAAAGTTTTTTAAGAGTGAAATAATTGTATTTTGTTTTTGTGTGTGATAAGTATTTTTTCTTAATGTTCTTTATGCCCGAAAAAATCCAGTTCTCTACTGGAGTTTATAAATGGGCTTGAAAATTCTTTTTGATATTACTTTTTTCTCATATTTTAGTATTTTCATAAGAATGTATATGTGTTTTTGAAGTTCAATTTTTTTTTACTCTGTATCGTTTTCGTTTTCAATAAAGTATTATTGTTATTATTAGTATTATTAAATTATGAACCTGACTTGAACCAAACAAAAAATTAAATGATAGGAGCACTTAAAAAAATAGTTCATTAACACAATTATTTCTATTTGAATTTAACTACAATGAACTTTGCAATGTGTGTTATAGATGTTTGTATTTTCTTTCCTTTAATCGTTTATCACATCTTTGAGTTAAAACAACGGAAAGAATATAATAGATACCCCTGCTAATTATTTTCTATTCGTTTTCTAAACTTCACATTTTCATGAATGACGCCATTACTTTCTTAAATTATGAATAAAAATCAATATTGAGTATTGAAGTATTTTAAAATTTAAGTTTTAATTTTTTTAATATAACATATCAAAGTTATTTGTAGTGAATTTTCCTTTTGATTGTATAATAATTGTAAACATTTTATCATGTTATTATAACGAGGGAATACCCACTAGATCGGAATTACCCTCACATTTGAGGGTAACTGAGTGAAGTTATGCAATACTCAAATTCTCAGCCTTGGTTCGTTTTACTAGTTCTTTCTCTTAATTTAATAAAAATCTTTCTCTTTTGGAGAAATTCTTGTTGCAATAAATAAAACTAATCTGATTAGACTATTGGAGTAACTCTGTTTTATTACACATTAACCAAAGATGTTCAAAAATAGCCATGTAAAATGGCTCTTGGAGAGTTTATCGAAAACAATTTATCGAATGGAAAATTGATTGAACGGATAATTGATGGAATGGAAAATTGATCGAACGGAATGGAAAATTGATTGAACGGATAATTGTTCGAATGGAAAATTGATCGAACGGATAATTGATCGAATGGAAAATTGATCAAGCGGATAATTGATCGAATGGAAAACTGATCGAACGGATAATTGAGGGAATGGAAAATTGATCGAACGGATAATTGATCGAATGGAAAATTGATCAAGCGGATAATTGATCGAATGGAAAATTGATTGAACGGATAATTGATCGAATGGAAAATTGATCAAGCGGATAATTGATCGAATGGAAAACTGATCGAACGGATAATTGATCGAATGGAAAATTGATCGAACGGATAATTGATCGAATGGAAAATTGATCGTACGGATAATTGATCGAATGGAAAGTTGATGTAAAATTGGTCGAATTTAAAAATGATCAAACGGAGAAACCTTTCTTACAAAATAACACACATTGCATTTGTTATACATAACTTGAAGTATACATTTTGTCACTATGTTGTGACTCTTTCTTGGTCTAACATTAACTCCCTGTTTCAATTGATTAAATAAGATTTAATTTAATTCAATTTTACTCCTTTATATGCACGTTTTCAAATTACTTAATTTGAATAATTATTATTTATTCTTTTCTTTTACCATAAATTAATAATTGGTTATCTCTCAGTTCATTGTCTAATAAGTCGAAGATGGATACAAAGAGCAAAAAATATTAATTTATTAATTGTGAATTGCAATACAAAGATAATTTGAAAATGAATAATTTATATAAATCAAAAAAGGATTTTAACGAAACAATCATAAACTTTAAAACTATATTAAGAATCCAGCTCTTAAGTGATTAAATTACAAAACCTAATTAAGTATTTAAGTACATGACACCTGCTATAGCTCTCTGTCAATATTATTATCGTTGATTTTATACTCAACTTGGGCAGTCGTCCGCTGAATGTGTGTATATTATCCCTTATGGCTTTGATTTTACACAAGCTATAATAACTGATAATTCACTTCACTAATTGGGTTATAAGATAGAAGATAGGAACAAGGATAAAAAGTCTGCACACAGCGCACAGTCTGCTGCAGATGCTATCTACTTGTGTACTATGAATATATAATTAAGAGCTTAACAAAATGTACCTTAATAACTATGGTACTAGAATGGGGAGTAAGCAGGGGAAGGGGGCACCAACTCCCAAGTGGAACGCTACCCTACCTTTTTACATTTACCATTTTATGACATCATTCCACTGAATATGTGTGCCCTTTACAAACCTAAGTAATTTCATAGCTACATATTTTTCTGATCAACCAATTCTCAAATCGATAAATTTTCCATTCGATATTGTTTCAATTCGATCAATTTTCCATCCGATCAATTTTCCATTCGATCAATTTTCCGTTCCATCAATTTTCCATTTGATAAATTTTCCATTCGATTAATTTTCCATCCAATCAATTTTTCATTCGAAATATTTTCCATTAGATAAATTTTCAATTTTCATTCGATAAATTTTTCACTCGATCAATTTTCCATTTGATCAATTGCTTTCAATAAAATCTCCGGATCACGAAAATCTGACTCTATCATAATGAAATGTGAACTAGATATATAAAGTACCTCATAAAAATATTGTTAGGGTTCTAAGTTGGCATTGTACCCTAACCCCAAAACTGAAAATATCGATTAAATCACTAAATACATCTGTAAAAATATCTATAAGGATTTTTCAATGCATTGCAGAACTACATCGTTCTTCTTACCAATGGCTACAACACGAGAAAACAAACTGGAAAATACAGGGAGTAGTTATTGCCATATATAATGCTACATTATAATACCCATTTAGTTATTGAAAAAGTCAGTTAGTTGTACTGTAAACAGAGGATGCCTCTAACAATTACAGGAAAATATTGTTTATATTACGAAGGTGAGGTTCAACCTGTTCAATCTCCATTATCCATATGGAAATATTACATTTTCCCATTAATGAAGAAACAGCTCAATGAGTCATCGTTATGACTATTCGTGAATATTAATTTAAACAGATCTTAAACCAGCCAAACACATTTCAATTGATAATAAAAAAAATATCGAAATACTAATACTCCAGCGAAACTTTCTACTAAATTTCTTTTTCACGATTTATGGTAAATACTTAATAGGTTTTTAATGTTGATAATCTAAATACCAAATTATTTCATCGTCATTGTTAATTTTAAGCAGTGGAAGCGTTTAATTTAATTAGAATACACATTTATATTTCTTATCAAAAATTCATGACATTTGAAGTACCAGTTTGTTCATTCAGTACAGGCATCCCCCGCTTTAGTTACCAAATCACTACTAAGTTTAGTTACCAAACGGTAACTAAAGCGAATAAAAGTAACAAGAAATTTATAATTGTCACTCCTTGATTATATATCTTATTTTCTATGAGTTATAGAAAGAAAATTTGTTTCAGAGTTATTAGAGAACTACGTATATAAGTATATTATTGATAATATACAGTCTTTCATTGTTTGTGACTGTGATGAAAAATTTTAAAGTCGTGCATTTATTAAATGTTTTAAAATCGATCCATAGCTTAACTCTCACTCAGTATAGGTGAGTGATTAATAGATGATACTTACACTTCTATAATTAGTATTACATTTAACAAACAACAATTTTATGCTCTATGAAATGCTTTTGGTAGTAGGGTACTAATTTCCAAGTTATTGGTTGGTTCTACAATTTCGGACACGTCAAAAATATAATATCATAATTATTACTTAACTTTAATTCTAATTGGTATCATGGATACCAATTGAAACAGATGTTAAATAATGATTACTATATAAAGATTTTCACGTGTTCGAAAATATGGAACTTACCCTAAAATGGAACATGTTGAATTTCTGAACCAATTGCTTCTATTAACCTCATCTGGATTATAATTTTGATGCTTTTTTAGTTACCGTTTTCTATGTTTACGAACGGTTCTTATTTTGAAACATAGAAAATAGTACCACTTTTGTTAAAGCGAGTTGTATTTAAAGCGAGGCCTGCCTGTATTGCCAAATAATTGTAGTTATTTATTTTTAAATAACTGTATAAATTATAAAATAAAATATTTCTGAACAAAATCATAGACTAATTGAAAACTCTTCATAATTTATTCAATAAAGTAATTTACATCGAAATATAAACATGATACATTAAGACTAGCCTACTGATATATTTTTTAGAACCTCATCCGGTAGCCAATACCAACTCCGTAACTGGGTCTGGTGCGGTAACTGAAAAGATTAAATAAATGGTGAGTTACTGCATTTAGATGAACTCTGATTGTTACCATATGGATATAATTCAGTAACTCACTTGTATCCGAAGAATCTGCCTCTATTTTGCTCCACAGCTGCTCCAACTCCAACGGAGTGTCTGTTGTTGCGACTCCTCCATACAACGCTTCCAACGCCAGCTTGCAGATTAGAGTTGACTATTATGAAAGTTTAGGTTTTGTGTAAAATTTCACGGTTTTGTGGACGAAAAACAGGTTTTGTGGAAAAATCCCAGGTTTTGTTGATTTTTCCCCGGTTTAGTGTAAATTTGGGTTTAGTTGATTTCGTTATCACAACACTTTTGTTTTGTGGATATCTAGTTGAGTTGCCAAGTAATATTGAATAGATTCCATTAGTCACTAGATATATTGCTAGTAATCGTGCATCACTACTAATGAATTTAATGTCTTGTAGCTTATGTCGGTATAATATGTATGTTTTATGTATGTAAAATATACGCAAATGATACTGAATATGCTATATTTATATATACCTACAAATTAATAATGCTATATTTTCTCCAATTATTTGTATTGTACTCTTTTGTCATGAATTTTTATTATTTAATCTTAAACAGGCTTCCTATATAGCTATATATACCGCGGTCATCTGGTTAAATATAAAACATTAAATTTTTCAATTTCATTATCTACCTAGTTAAGTACCTATCTAATTAGAATTCGTTTCTAGTTTCAATTCCTAGTACCTAGGGTAAGTTCCGAATTACCGGTCGGTTTCACATCTTCGATCATATAAGAAAAAACTAGATATATAATAATGATTATTTAATTGTCATTTAAATTGGTATCTATGAAACCTGCAGGTATCACGGATACCAATTAAAATTGAAATTAAATAGTTAGGTATTACTGTACAATTTTTTCTTACATGACCGGAGATGTGAAACCAACCGATAATTTGGAACTTGCCCTAAAACTATTTTAAGAAAAAATTAAACAGAAAGTATTAAGTAAATCATAATTAATTATTTTTATTTCAAGTAAACATCATAAGTAATATACCTATGTTAGAATAGCTACCAAGATTAGCCTAAAATATCGTACTAGTTAGGTTAGGTTAGGTTAGGTTAGGTTAGGTTAGGTTAGGTTAGGTTAGGTTAGGTTAGGAGACAGACCGCGAAAAATTAAAGTTATACTTGTTTTGGTACAAAATGAGGTAACAAATACTGATTTTAGCTTTAAAATTAATTTAATTCTTTTCAATTTACGAATAATCGAGCTAAACAAATATAAATTAACCTTCTCTACCCTAAATACATTTTTTAATGTATATATATAAAGTTATAAGGCATGATATACCCTAATTGACAAATTACTAACCATTTTCAAAAATAAAACCGTTATTATAGGTGGGAGAAAATGGATATTGATTTTTTCTGAACAAAATACGCCACCAATTGAGCCGTAATTTTCACAGAATATGTATTCAGTGCAAAGCAATGTACTTGTAAATTCTTAGCTTGTATAATGGAAGAATTAATCAATTAAACGAATATTTATGAAATGTCCAATACGCAGAAAATCTTTCAGCTATAAGTCACCTAAGTCAAAAATGCAACTACTGCGTTTTTTGAGGGAATTTGAATTAAAAAAAATTATACGATGATAAGGGGAATGTTGGTTCATGTAAAAGATGTACTTCCCATAGGCCTATAGGCCTACCTTTTCCACTTATCAGAATTTTAGGTTTTGTGTAAGTTATCGACAATATAGGTTTTGTGGATGTTTCTACTTTTTCACTTAAAATGTAATAAATTTGACTGTTCAGTTGCGAAACCATTATCAGATAAGATCGTTTTTAATTAGCCAAGTAATATATATTAGTAACACATAGAAATTTATTGTATATTTTGAGTTATCATTAAAATTTTAAAAATCCACAAAACCAGCCCAACTTTCAGATCTTGTTGTATCCGTTAGTTTGTTGTACTGCACACTTCATGATTGTTTAATGACCTGGCAAGGGGGTTCGGAAAGTAAGTTTCTCGGAACAGAAAGTTCCGAGACTGAATTTTCCGGCCACTATGTGTATTATAAATGGTTTATATTTTCTTTCCTTTAATCTTTTATCATTTCTTTGGATTTAAGGAACTAGTTTTAGTATTTTCTCACTACAGAATAACTGAAAGAATATAATAGATACTCTGCTAATTATTTTCTATTCGTTTTCTAATCTTCAAATTCTCATGAATACGGCCATACTTTCTCAAATTATGAATAAAAATTAATATTGAGTAATGAAATATTATGAAATTCAAGTTTATTTGTTATTATAACGAGGAAGTACCCACTAGATCGGAATTACCCTCACATTTGAGGGTAATTGATTGAAGTTATGCAATACTCATATTTTAACATCTTGGTTCGTTTTTCTAGTTTTTTTCTCTTAATTCTTCTATCAGAAAATTATTAGATCAGAATAAAAAAAATCTGATAAATTAATTTAGCAATACTTAAAAAAAGTAGTCTTCTAAATAAGTTCTGCTCAGAGAGTAAATAATATACGAAAAGTAAACATGTAATCGCAGTTACCAGTCAATGTTTTTTATATATTTGAAAAATTTCATTGCAATTTTAAATATCACAAAATTACATATATTATTGAAACGGTTCAATGAAATGATAATTTAAGATTCAATTATAAATAGATATACAATAAGTAAATAGTTAAACGCTATACAAGTAAGGAAAAAAATCAAAATCAAAACAAAAATTCTTATTTTTTTTAGACCTAAATAACTTATTGATTCATTTAAACTCAATGTGCCCTTAAATTAAGAGTATAGATTCGGGCAATATATACTCTTTCACAATAAAATACAGAATATAAGATATGAGACATAGGATTGACTTTGACCATAGGGGTTGAACTTTATTTAGAGCTACTGAAAATATCTGACAAGCCATGAATCAAATTTACTTTTTTATGTTCACTAAACAGCTGGTCTGACGAGTTACGAAATAAAAATACAATCAACAAACCAATCAAATCTAAACTAGAAAGGTAGAGGGAAACCCCAACATACATACTTTAAAAAAAAACATTCTCACGAATCATCCACAACGTTGCTTATATAAAGGGTGCTTTCAATCAAGAATATCATTAAGTTCTTCTTATCCCAAGAGTCAAGTTTACCTTACATTTATTTAAAATTCAAAAGAAGCCATCAGCCACTATGTCTCTGACAGCATTGTTCGTGGTAGCAATCTCTCTGATTCAGACCATTGCAGCAGTACCAACTCTCCATCCAGTTCACCTTGGACAAGAAATGCTAGATCCTTCTCAGGATAGTTCGTACAGATACAATGCGATGATGGGTGATGATCCTAGTACTTTTGCTCCTGTTCCTTTTGCGATAACAAACGGAGCTCTTCCTGATGAGTTCTACGCCAACAGTTGGGGTGAAGAGTCTTCCAAATCGAGGGTGAAAAGGGGTGCTGGAGACAAAGCATTGCAACTGTCTTTGAGTCACAGTGACAGAAATGGGAACCGGAGGCCAGTCGGACGGGTGAGATGTGTTAGCAATAATAGACAAGAGTTTCTAATTCATTCTAAATCATAAAGTTTTAATTTATTTTTTACATTTACAGCTTCACGGTTTTAGCGAAACTCGCATAAATGGAAACAACAGAAACAACTTCCACTATAACTCTCAAGATGGCGTTGGTAGTGTTGTGTGGAGGAGTTGCAACAACAGACACTCCGTTGGACTCGGAGCTGCCATGAATTCGAACAGAGGAAGAAGCAGGGGAACCAGGTGAGATTATCAATTATTTTAATGAGACTTACAACGAAATTTAAGAAAAATGTCATAAGTCAACTAATTAACTTTTTATATTTTTCAGTTACAGCAGTCGACCTGATGTTGGAGTTGGAATTGGTTATCGTATGAGATTTTAGATGAACAGAAATAATATCCTAGGCTGAAATTTAAACATGTAATATATTCATTCTACTTTTATTCATTATTTCGATTATTGGAGCATAATGGAAGAGCCTCGCAGCACGGAAACTATCCGATTAATCGAGGAATTTACGGAAACCTGATATGAAATTTTGTTTAAAAAAGTTAGGTTTATTTACGATTCATTGCAGTAACCATTCTCTAAATATAGACTGTTGATGAAAATTTTATCAAGTGGTGCAATGAAAACTTCATAATTAAAGTTGTGCTAATTACACTTTTAATGTAAATAATTATTGACATGAATAAACATTACCAACAAAATTTTGTTTATTGAATCCTTTCCTTTTCTATAAATAAAAGAAAATCTATAAAAATACAACGTTATGATCAATTAAATTCTACCTTGAATTTAGAATTCAAAGAACTGCTGCAGAATGTTCTTGATTGTACTAAAAGTTTTAAATAATTCATAAATAAAAAGTACAATAGTATTCTCACAATTGATTTTTAAAATGTTATATCTATTGGATATAAATGAAACAATATAATAGTGGTCAGCAATATTTATTATTGTAGATGTATTTTATGCATTTATATTCATTGTTCGCTAGTACAATAAATGATTACTAAATTATTTAAATAATTAATAAGTCACTGTAAGTAAAATATTACTGAAAATATTTCTGGTGACAATGTATATTTATTTTGAAGGTATTACTCCTTTAGATATCTATAGTCATTCAACTCTACTAGTACCTGACTATTTCAGTTCCATGCCACCCTCTATTTTATACATAATTAGGAAAATCTAAGGCTTATCTATTGAATAGTGTGGATACTGTGAGGGTGTGAGATAATTTTAATTTAAGTTAAGTCATATTGGGGTAATTTGGGTGAGAGGGTAAAATGATATATCATTACATATCATTTTTGTAATAGCTTCCTTTCTTGATTGATGATACCTGGTACGAAAAACTAATAATTTATAAACCTTAACAAATTAAACCCAAAACACAGTCACTTCCCCCTCTCAGTCCTCCTGTGGGTGGGGGAGAATATTATTCTTACTAAAATATTCACTTTTTATTCATATAGTATTTAAAAAAAAAACAGACATATATAACTCTATCGAGGGAATAAATAAACTACACAGTCAAGCTTCAATATATCTCCAATCTTCATAATCATCCCCCACCACAATTTTTGTGGAGGGGGGGGGGGATATTTTTATTTTTCATTGACCATTATGGTAATTCAAAGTACTCAGATTTTATATCAAATACAGATAGAAAAAGAATACAAGTATGGTATAATTATCTGGAAATAGTTTAAATACCATATTTTATCATTTTTAGAATTTATGAAAGAACGGACAAAGTTAGCATCCTTTTATTTTTCTAGAGCTCTCAAACATTTCAGTATTCATTATCAATATCCTAATTTTGACTACTGTTAATAAAATAGACAGTAATAGTGAGTATTATTTCTTACTATTAAGTATTTATTATTAAAGTCCCCTAAGAATAAACACAATTTTTATTTAAAAAAATCGTGGTCAATCCCCCAAACAAAATAATAATTCATTGAAGATAGTTCAATAAAATGATACAAGGAAATTAGTACTATTTTGTAATTAGCATATTTTTCCAACAATTACTTTAATAATTATGATTTTTATTTTTCATAAAATCTGAAACCATATTCTGAAAGTTATAATAATAGCTAGAAGTATCTCATTAAACCTGACAATTAGCGCGACGGAGAACTATATGCGAAATGAAACGTGCTGGCAACTAACTCTCTTTCGGACATAAAACTAAGAGCTCTGGTTATTTAGAGAAGACATTTTTTCTATTCGTGGCCAAGTTTGATGGGTAAAGTTAAAAGAACAATGAACACCCTGATGTGAAGTCTTACGTTAGGAGACGCCGAAACCTCCAAATTGCTCGGCCAGGAGCAGTCAGAGTTGAAAGATGCCCAATGCTTCTCAAAATAATCTCAAGAACTGCGGAGGACATGTTTCTATTTTTGTCGATACGAAAATATTCATTGTTAATGGACAAATGCCATAAAGTCCTAAACTGACATAAAAGCCATAAAATGCCATAAAGTCTATGAATGCCTTAAAGTCCTAAAAAGCCATAAGGTCCTTAAAATGCCATAAAGTCCTAAAATATCATAAATTCCTAAAATGATGAAAAATCTTATTTTAGGCTTTTTATATTATTTAATAATTTGGTTAGTCGGTTAAGTTGATAGGATATATTGGCAAATTTATAGAACTTTATAATTCAATCAAAATCTGTCTGAATTATCTATTATATAAATAAACTACTTCTATCACTTCAAGATTTAGCATAGTCACCACTGTATCTAGTTTTCTGTAATTTCTTCACATATATTTTTTCGCATAGACTCTGCCATTAATTAAAAAAATAAAATTGCGAATAATCTATATAATAAACTATTCAAAGAGAGATATATGTAGAACCTAGTAATATCTGTAATATTTACAGTAGAAAAACTGTCAGGTGACAAAAATTGTGTTTTATCTTGTAAGTGTTTTTTCCTATACAACAGTTTCAGAAAATTTTAAATAGTCTAATTATCTGATATATGTTTTTAAGTGTGTAGTCTGAGGTTGTATTTAATATTGGAATTAGTCTTATTTTATGAATTTCAATTTACCTAACCTATCTTTATAATACTTTTAGGTTTAATTTGAATAAATATACTATAAACTATAAAACTATATTCATTGAATTTTTAAGGAATGAATGGTTTATTTGTTGTCACCATTTTTTTTTTATCTAAGCGGACTAAAAACGGTTGATTTTCTATTCCAAAATGCGAATTTATTCGTTGTAAATACCTATTTATTAATGCTAAAAGTGTAAGTATAAGTCTTATAATACCATTTTTAGGTCCTAAAATCCCTTTATGAGTCCTAAAATGCCTTTTTTATAGGTCCTAAAAGTCCGGGCTCTATTAATGAGGATACAAATTGTCAAAACACGAGAGTTATAATGTGTGACACTTCAGAAGTTCCTCCTGTGAGGGACAGCAAAATTCCTACTCTGTGTTGATTTTTGCGGCCGTGGTAAGAGATGGCATAATGATTTATTTTCATTTGATCGAAGCTGGACTTAAAATCAACTCAGCGGAATATTTGTCGATTCTGAATGAATTTTTGCTGCTCTGGATTTGTAGAAACCACGATGCTACCAAATTAAGTCATGCCTATGCAAGAATTTGCGCCAGTACATTAAGCAAAAGAAATTCATGCTTTACTAAGGTACACTCTTCCCTTGTTTGTCTCGAAGAACTTTTAGTCTTGTTAAACTCCAGATCTGAGTGTTTGCGAATAAACTTTATTTATTTAGCCTTATTGTTAACTCTCTCAAGACTGACATTCAAAGAAAATTTCAGAATCTCGTTGCCGATAAAAATAAATAGGAATTGTTCAGATTACTTAACTTTCCTTTTTAAGCCTTCAAATATCTAGAGAGAATGGCAGTTATGTTCTTAAATTTTCCACCCCTTTCATTCTCCCACTACCTATCATGTATTCTCTTCATTGAAAGCTTGTCAACCTATTATCTTATTTCTGGAAAGTATCGAGTAAAAAATGATGGAAATATGACACTATATATTGCGAATGAAATGTGAACAAGATACTGTACATTGTCAAAATGTAACCAGGTACTGATTTGGCTTTTTAGCCTAATCCTCAAACAAAACAAAATTGATTAAGTACATTATACATCTATAAAAAAATCTTTAATGATTTCTTTATGCGGTACAGATCTTCAACAGTCTTCTGACCCATGGCTACAATAAGACAAAAGAAAATAGAAAAGAATAGGGAGTTGTTATGGCCATAGTAAATACCAAATTATAATTACCGCTTGAAATTCAAGCTATTATACCAAGTAACATATCTAAGTATAAAAACTTTGTTTTTGAATTATTTAGTTTTAAAATCTGTACTCAGAGGATGCTTCTAACAGTTGAAAAAAAACATTGTTTATATAACGAAAGTCAGATTTTCAACCTCCAATAGCCGTGTGGAATTGCTACATTTTCTCATTAATAAAGAAACATAATGAGTCATCATCTTTGCAATTTGTGAATACTAATTCAAACAGATACTTTTACCAATCAATACATTTCAACTTTATATAAGATTTTAATGTAGATTAATTAAATACCAAATTAGGATCAGAACCACTGAATTCTGAATGCTCTTTTATAAATAGATTATTTTATATTTATGAAGAACTAGATCATAAAAATATTAAATTCAGATCAAATGATAGACTAAATGAGAATTCTTAATAATTTATTCAATAAATTAATTCACATCTAATTATAAACATGATACATCAAGACTAGCCTATTGATATATTCTTTAGAACCTCATCCGGTAGCCAATACCAACTCCGTAACTGGGTCTCGTGCGGTAACTGAAAAGATTAAATAAATGGTGAGTTACTGCATTTAGATGAACTGTGATTGTTACCATATGGAAATAATTCAGTAACTCACTTGTATCCGAAGTATGTGCCTCTATTCTGCTCCACAGCTGCTCCAACTCCAACGGAGTGTCTGGTGTTGCGACTCCTCCATACAACGCTTCCAACGCCAGCTTGCAGATTAGCGTTGTAGTTCTGTCTGTCATTACCCATGACGTTAGCTTCGCCAAAACCGTGAAGCTGGGAATGCTGATTTATATAAAAGGAGGAACTTTTAAATATAGTGACGAGTAGAAATTATAATATATTTTGGATAATTTATCTCACCCGTCCGACTGGCCTTTGGTTCCCATTTCTGTCACTGTGACTCAGAGACAGATCCATCGCTCTCTCCACAGCCTGTCTCTTCACTCTCGATTTGGAAGACTCTTCACCCCAACTGTTGGCGTAGAACTCATCAGGAAGAGCTCCGTTTGTTATCGCAAAAGGAACAGGAGCAAAAGTACTAGGATCATCACCCATCATCGCATTGAATCTGTACGAACTATCCTGAGAAGGATCTAGCATTTCTTGTCCAAGGTGAACTGGATGGAGAGTTGGTACTGCTGCAATGGTCTGAACCAGAGAGATTGCTACCACGAACAATACTGTCAGAAACATTGTGGAATGCGTATGGTTACCAGGAGTTATCACCAAACTGGGAGAGGGTGGTTAGCAGAATGTTTGAGACGTTTTCTCAAGTGAATTCAAGTGCTTACTGGTGACTGTGGCATCTGCTAGGATCTTTTATAGTCCAACCAATGCTCTGATATAACACGGTTTGATTTGGTCCCTTTATACCTAGTGAGGGTTCCCCTAGATTGTGAGGGAAGTACTCTAGTGCATAAGCTATTAAGTTAACATATCTACTTAAATAACAACTGTATATTGTGCAAGTCTGTTGTTGTATATTGTGGTGTAATTTGATATTTATACTGTTAATATATATTAATTGATCACACTTGATTCCTTTTGTAATATGAATGGGCTTTGATACAGCTGAAAAATTAATGTATTGGATATCATTGTTATAGTCGATTACAATAAATAATTATCTCTTCTTATCCTAAAATACCGTAATTTCGAGAAAACACGACGACATACGAAAGACTTTAAACTTTTTTAACTTATGCAAGATTTATAGGTGAAGGTGTTCTTAAAGAGGCTGTTCAGTCAATTTTTGTTTTCATAATATTAATGTTGAACGATCACTTAGTAAGAATAAAGCATTCTTGTAGAATTAAACGGTTGAAAAAAATATAATAAGCGATATATATCATATTTTATAAATTCGATTTAGTTCCTGCGTCCTCCTACAGATGGCGCCACCACTCTGTACTATTTGTTTACATTTTACAGCTGATATCATGTGAACAATTTTTCTATCAACAGTATTAACAGATAATTTATGAAGAGATGGTTTTCTTTTCAAAACTAAATCTAATTGACTCGAAGGACAGTTTTCAATTTCACAAATTCTTTTCACCATTTTCATAAATTAATAACCAATTCAAGTCTGGGACTGGTTATCATTTTGTTTACGTACTACAATGATTAGTTACGTGGTCCACCACAGTCCACAGATGGCGCCACTAATTTACAATATACTTTTTATATAAATATTTCTAAAATCAATGAATATTCTAATGTTACATAAATAAATATACTAAATCGATTTAGTACCAATTTAGCAATAGTTTGATTTTGACTGAACTGCCCATTTAAGCTTCGACTGAGATCGTCGAAGCTATTCTTCCCCTTCTGTTATATTATTAAATATTGAAAATGTGGTATCATAGATAATTGAAATATATAGATATAATAAATAGGAAATTAAATAGTAGCTCTTGCACTGACTTATATATAGCATGATATAATTGTTATTTAACATTCAAATATAACATCAGTTAGAGGATTTTTCTTATTTGAAAAAAGATCACATTTTCGTTTTTAATTTTTAACAAATGATATACGAGTAAAAATGTTCTAACAATTTTTTTGCCAGAAGACTACTAAATTATAACAAAGAAATAGGTCGCTATGATACCTTCCACATTTTTTTATGTGATAATAATTGATAATTATCATCTATCCTAATAATACCCGTAGTGTGTTTATTTATTCAACTATTTATGTATTTGGTATTTGCTTTTACACGACGGGTATCAAACATGAAGAATGTAACTATGAAACGCACGGGAATATATTGACTTGATATTTAAACTCCCCTGTTTTGGATAAATTTTCAGTGTTGTTTTCAATGTAAAATAAATTAGACTATGCAGAAAATATAATTTTAATTGAATTCATAAAAAGTAACCCTAATAATGGATGATAAAGTGGTATTGATAATGATGACCCGTTATTCTTAACGAGAAAGTACACTAATATAGTAATAAAATAAAACTATTCCAATTACTGGAAACTTTACATAAGAAATTTAATGTTTTTCTTTAAAGGAAGGAGTTGCGGTATTATGTGGATTTTATATAAGTTGGTATTGACCGAAATTCGGAGTTTACCGTTTGTATTGTGGATACGAATTTGATTCATATAAGATGACTTTTTAAGTTTAGAATTTGAGATACTTTTTGTTCATCTGAAGAATATAATAATCACTATTGACTCGTAAACTTACTAACATCAAAACACTAGTCATCAATTATTAAAAGGTCACCAAAGCATTTTTATTGCATTTAACCCTTTAACCAAGTTTCATAGACTGTAACAGGCTAAACTGAATAGAAATATTACAACTTCAAAGTGTTACTAAGATCTGAATCCCCAAATTCTTTCGATAATCTTTATTTTTTTGTTTACAGTGCTATCTAAATAATTCTTTTAACGGTTCTAAGTAAATTCCACGCGTTAAATTCCACCACGGAAAGTTCCACCAGGAAAGTTCCACCTCTGGAAAGTTCTACCATAGACTTCTCTAACATCAAAAGTCATGATAAAGTAAATATGGGGAAATGTACTCTCCGGGTAATGTTAAAGATAAACTATGAACATTTATGAAAAATTCATACCATATTCAAATCAACTATAATTGCTTTATTGTCAAGTAGTTGGATTTTAATGAGATAAGAAAATAAATTAAAATTTTTATTGAATAAGGATTCAATGAATTAACACTTTTATTTCGAGCAGGTGAGGCTATCATTTAATGGTTTTAATTTTTAAAACTTAATATAAATAAATCTCAAAGTGTATTCATTAAAAGAAATGGAAGGTTTATTCACCTTCCATTTCATTAGGAAAAATGAAAAGGTCAGATGATATGTTTCACTCCTCATTGTGATGAATATCTCTTTGTCACGGTTGTTGCAAAATTTGATCTGTTTAATAATAATACACTTCATGGGTTCTCCATAATTTATATTATAATAAAACTTTGACTCCGAATAATCATCATAAAATAAGCCATACAATATTACAGTTGTTTCAAGTTTTTTTGTTGAAAATATAACACTCAATTGCAGAAAATTAGCCCAATTGTCTTAGTAAAATTCAATTTAATTATCAATGCGAAAATATTTTACAATATGTCTATGGAAAGTATGTTATATAATACTGCTTTTTAATGTCAGAAAATGCTTCCCTAACAATTAGTAAGTAATAAGTATTTTTTTTTATAAAATTTAACCTTTAGTTGGCCAATCACAAGCTGTTTATTTTTCACTACACATGTGACAGAACAGCAGAAATAAAGGTTGCACGTATGAACGCACTTTATCATTTTTATCTATTCTGAAGCTTTCGTTGGTGAATGAAAGAGAAAGGGGCTGCATCCCTTGGGCCCCAAACTGTCGTTAGTTGGATAAAGCATTTTTCTTTTTTCCATATTTATGATTCTTTAATCAGTTTTCAACTATGAGCTCTTAGAGTTTTTGTTACGTAGGCAAGTATAAGGCTTCATTTGTGACTGACGGGTGGTAGGTGACTTGGTTCATAGAGCCAATTACCTTTTTGACAGCTTCTTCCAGTCACTTGCATACAATTTCCTCTTGTTGTCAGCTATATGGCCTTTGGTTTCGAAACAGACGTTAAACCTCTAATTATAATAATGATATGCTCTTACATTTTCGCTTTGGTTAGGCTCATTGGCTTCATTTACTATCTCTTTTCGTTTTCCTCCTCTATCCGTGAGTCCATGCAGCAACCAGTGATTGTGTCCTTTATAGTCAAATTACTTGGTAAGTGACTGCATTCACTGAGTAGCTAAACTGCATGCTCTAGTTTTGTCAACTACAGATGGTAGGTGATATTGATCATGGATCAAATTCCTTTTCTGACTGCTTCTTCTAGTCCCTTGTATTAAATTTATTTGATTTCTGACGTCAGAAATATAACCTTTGGCACCGAAGTATAGACGTTTAACTCACTTCTAAAGTGAATTAATTGACCACTGGGGTGAAATTTACCGGGGTGAAATATACCTAGGGTGGAATATACCGGGGTGAAATTTACCGGGGCGGAATTTACCGGGGTGGAACATAACGGGGTGGAAAATACCTAGAACCATTTATGTCACTTTATAAATACGATTAATTAAGATATTCCATCTTTTTTCTTTTTGATATGTGAATGATTATATCTTTTTGTTAAATAAACTCATTTAATTTACATTAAATATTAACAATAATGTTAACCATAATTAACTATAATTTAGAATCTTTAAAGTGTATTATTATTTTGATGACCAAACTGAACTACTTTACCTATAAAAAGTATTCAATAAATTTCTAAAATACAAATTTGTAGCCGCTTGTTGGCTTGCTCTGTCAATGCTACAAATTTGCCAAATACAGGTGCTGTACCTTCAAACACTACATCTTGATCAAGTACAACTGTAGGGTTATGTAAGACAGATAGCAATGTGTAAGCACTGAAATCACCTGTAGAAGAAACGTTACCAACCAGCACAGCTTTTTGTATGAACTTATCTTTCAAATAGCCAGAAAGTTGAGCCCTGACTCTCACACCAGTTATCTTCTTAACTGTAGGGAACTCCACTAGCACGTAGGAATTAGTTACATATTCAGCAGCATAGCATTCATCCAGGTCGCCATGGTATATCTCGTCCTTTATATTTTCAAGAAACTTCACATCATCATAGTTTTCTGTTGCCGTTACAGTAGCAGGAAATCCCGGGAATAACAACCTATCTGTTTTTCGAGTGTAGCAAAGAACAGTATCTCCGACTATTGTCTCGGTAAAGGTTGGTTCAACGTCAATACTACTCAGTTTGTAAGTTTCAGCAGTGGTTCTACAGATCAATCTACACCGAATTGAACTGTAACAGGCTGATAGAGCTGATGTCAAAGTCCCTGTTTGAATCCCTCCTTCGAAAGTTGCGTCCGTGAACCGAGTCGTTGACATCGTAATCTTTCGAACCATCATAGAAAAGGGTTCGCAATGTCTTACCCAGAAAAAGGCAATCAGCATTATAAAAGCTGGTGATAACTGCATCTGAACGGAAGGAGAGAGAATATTAATTTATTTATTTGTTGAACGCAGAGCACCATAATACACAAAGATACTAAAATAAGATACACTACTCTCGACAATTTTTATTTTCTCTGCCACCTGGTTTTGAAAGCGGGAACTAGAATTGAAATGTAGTAAGGACAATGGAGGTACGTTGTTTGCGTGACGTCTTAACAGCAACACTCTAAAATCATACTTAAGAAAATTGAAGAACGTACGTAACATTATAAAAACTTTATAAGAAAGTACAGTGATGAATCCATTCACACTTTTTAATCTTAATTTTCTATTTATGTGTGTTGCCTTGTTGACGTCACGGTCACAAATTTCTCTATTTGTGAGAACAGTTCACAAAGCCTATTACCTACCCAAAGAGCAACTTTATGCTCTATGAAATATTTTTGGTAGTAGGGTACTAAGTTCCAAGTTATTGATTGGTTCTACAATTTCGGACACGTCAGAAAAATAAAATTAATAGTATAATTATTATTTAACTTCTAGAGTCTTTCCCATTTGACGATCCCCACCAGATTTAATTTAGATTAATTGTTTTATATGTATTTTTGTCCATAGAATCCGAAAATCAAAACTGTTTTTTGTAGAAACTAATTGTTTTTGAGATATGAGGGTTTAAAGTCATTTATTTCCTATGTATTACTGAAGGATTGAGAACTTTGAAAAAACTCGTGTTTTCATTGAAATTTCTTAAACAATATAGATTTTTTACATGAAACAGTAATGTAGTTTGTTGTATCCTTTAGTTTGTTGTACTAAGCAATTTATTTCCAATTTCCGTGATATTTTCAATTTATTACTTCAATGCTGATATATGTGTAATGGGGGGCGTGCCGCACCAATACCCCCATGCCAGGTCATTAAACAATCATGAAGTGTACAGTACAACAAACTAGCGGATACAACAATCTGCATTACGGTTATCTTTGACCAAGAAGCGTGAAAACACGAGTTTACTGAAGTTCTCAATCCTTCAGTAATACATAGGAAATAAATGACTTTAAACCCTCATATCTCAAAAACCATTAGTTTCTACAGAAAAACTGTTTTGATTTTCGGATTCTATGGACAAAAGTAGATATAGAAAAAAGTAATTTGCTTTAGAACCAATTGCTTCTAAAAACCTCATCTGGATTATAATTTGGATTTCGAATCATGACTCGAAATAAGTACCACTTTTGTTAAAGTGAGTTGTACTTAAGCGAGGCTTGCCTGTACCAATATTGAAGGTTGCGACAATTGAGTGATTTGTGACGTGACATAAGTAAGGGACCAGATTTAAAGAGAAAATTATAGGTGTCTAGCAGGTTAAATAATTTATATAATATATATTTATTTAGCATATTAAGTAAATTAATAACTATATTTTACATATTTACCTTCTTCAATTGTTTTAAATATGATTTTAAGTGTTACTGTTATGACGTCACGCACACAACATACCTCGATTGTCCTTACTATATTTCAATTCTAGTTCCCTCTTTTGAACCAGATGGCTTTTGAAACTAGAAATTGGCGAGAGTAGTGTATCCTATTGTGGTATAATATCTTAGGTCTGCGTAAGATCAAGGGCCTGGACCTCCCTGGTATTTACAATTTCACTCATACCAAAATCTCATAAATTATAAGGAGCTTAACGGCCCAATAAGCATGAAGCTTCTAGGGCAAATAAAGAAAAAGTTTAAAAAATACATTAACAATCTATTTTTATTACACAATGATGCGACATGAAAAAAAAAATTAAATATTAGAGAGCTATCATGATGGACCATGCTAAAAAATTCTAGAATTGCGAAATTACAAAAAACAAGCAAACTCACAATCTCTATTGTAGCGATTGCAACACCTACCTATGCTAACAACTTCTCACGTTTGATTTTAAATCTAGTGACAGAGTTCTGTTCCTTTGTACTATCTATAGAATTCCAGATTTTAAGGCCGATATATTTTATACTTGACTGTGATTTAGTTTTTGTATATCTGGGTATTAAATCATTTCTGGTAGTATAAGAATGAACAGATCTATTACTATCAATATATAATTTAAAAAGCTTACCAACATTTAAAATTTTCAATTCTTTGAATAAGTTTTCCGTGTGAGCAAGGAATTGTGCGTTCATAATTAGCCGAACTTATTTTTTCTGCAATACAATCAGTCTATTAATGAGGTATGCAGATGTACTGCCTTTATTAATTTTTTGAAAGAAATATCATATCACTGAATAAAGAACCTTGTCAGCAGCTTTATTGTATTTTATAGCAGCTTTATATATATTTTTTAATTACAGGAATAAGTGGAAGAAGATATTTTACAACTATAGGAACATTACTCTCTAAGAAAATCGTAACTTAATTTGGTGTTTGATGCCTTCTTGGTTAGTTACAAAATAAAAAAAAGTAAACTTATTTATTATTTTTGCACACTGTTCTTAATTACTTAATTAAATACATTGAAATATATCATTAGGATGATGTTACCGAAAGACTTCAAGTAGGTTCTTTGAAGAGGGAAGGAAATGTTGAGCAATTTGTCTGTCGATATACAGTGTGCGAAAAAAAAAACGAAGACCTACTTTAATTAGTATATTTGAACAACTACAGAAGGTAAAATTTTCTTTCAGGTATCATTTTGTTTGGTGAACCCTTCTCCAATCTCCATCCACAGCTAAGTTTATTCATTTTTTAAATGTTATAACGATTTTATTAATGGGTGGTCAAAATGGCTGTGTGCAAATGGTCTGAAAACGGACAATGAAGTAAATTCAAACATAAAATATAGATTTATTTGAGAACAACCACATTAATAAAATAGATTAATTTCCAGGTCTTAAAACCATTCAAATAACTATTCCTTTTATAAATTATTGACAATATGGAGAGATGTGTTAAAGTACAAAAAAGAAAGGCACAAGTTTAAATTTTTACTAGGGTCGTTCAGGCCACCCTTACAAAATGAAAGTCAGAGTGAAGATTTTAATTTCCAAAGTGATAAAGTCGGTTAAAATTAGAATCATGACGGCTATTCCGTTGAGCATATTGCTGAATGTTCGGATTAATTTTTTCTTCGTTCATATAAAAAACAGCTTGGTCCCCAATGATAATATCTTCAAACAAACGAACATGTCTTTGCACGAACAAGTTGACGAATTTCCTTCGGTGTCAATTTTTTTTTTTTTTTTCAAGAAGTAGGTGTCTGGCTTCCATTTTTACGGGTGGCATTGCAGGTTATTTACAGTAACTTGATTGATTGAAGATTTTGAGATATTTATTCCTTTTCTCCTAACAAAAACATTTATATTTTCTGAAAGGAGTTGCTGAACAAAATTGATTTTGTCTTCAGTTCGTAGGTACTGTCCTCTTGCGACCTAAACAAGCGTTGTTAAAATTTAAACTTGCGCCTTCCTATTTGTACTAAAACACGTTTCTCCCTATCGGCAATATTTATATGATATAATTCCATTATTAAAATAATTGATAAGATAACAAAAATCGAGATGAAATAAATCCAGATAATAGAAATCCAGACAACATAGAGATCCTAATGACAAGAATCCAGATAACAGAAATATCCGCACAAAGTGAAAAGTCCGACAGAGAAAAACAGAAGGATATGGGAAATGGATATATACAGAAATAAAAATTATGAAAAACGAAAAAAAACTTGAGAACGGAAAAATAAAAAAAAACACGGACAAAATAAACAGAAAAATATGGAAAATCGAGAAAATGGGAACAGAAAAGTACGAATAACTGAAAAATCGAAACATTAAAAGATACAGATAATTATTAAAAAAAAACAATTGCTTAACTTACAGGTAATGAAATGGAAAATAACTCCGAATTATAAAAATAACAAATCCACAAACAAAAATATGAATAGAAAATAAGAATTTTAATTATAAGAAATCCGAATGACATAAAATCCGAATATTTATTCGAAAAAATTCAGATATTAAAAATCCGTGACACTAAAAAATCGAGATAACAAAATATAGAATAATCAAAGAATGAAACTTATAGGCTAATAGCCTGTCATTATTTACGGGTAATACACTAGTATTGTATAGCAACTCATAAACTAATAGGTTATTATCATCTAATTGAAGGCCATTTGGGCCTAATAAGGCTTGTTGAATAATGTTCGTACTTTGTACATATTTTTACTTCAGTAAAAATTCGATTTAAAAAATATATAATTTTTTATCATTATAATAATTGAAACCTAAATAAACCAAACACAAAAATTTAAGAAATCGTAGTTGATGAGTATAACCCTATAGTCTCTTTAACTGCGAATTGGTTAATAAAAATATGAACATAGTTAAAATGTATCACTAATATAAATTTCAACAGCTTGGAAATCGAGCAAAGCCACACCCTTTTTTCTATTCCGATACAAATTCAGAATAGATCCCCGTAGCTACATATCAATTTGATTTCCGAATAAAACATGCGGACTAGATGCAAGTTGCAGAAGTAAAGATATTTCACACAAAAGATTGTTCATAAAGAAAAAATATAATTTAATAACTCACCATATATAAATTTGCTTTTCACCTCTGGATATGTCTTTCGGTATAATTACGAATCACAACTGAGAACCTAACTAGAACAAAATAATGATTCTGTCTTGGTTACCACAAACATTTCATTCTGCTGTCACGAACTTTGTGAATAATTATATATGCAACTCACCAATTACCCAAAAGTACCAATTACCCATTCCACACTTAACCCATTGTCTCTGGGTAACCCAATTTCGATACCGAGTTTTACTGACTAAATATGATCACAATGCAGTAAAGGGCTAAAGATTCATTATCATTCATAGACTACTTCTTTTCAGCGGAAACAAAATTGTCATTAATAAAAACTTTTATATATGCATGTGGCATCAAAGTCCCTAAAATTTAGTATGTACTATCGGAGAAAAGAGTCACTGTGATGATGTAATATCGGAGAAAAGAGTCACTGTGATGATGTACTATCAGAGAAAAGAGTCACTGTGATGATGTACTATCAGAGAAAAGAGTCACTGCGATGGTGTACTATCAGAGAAAAGAGTCACTGTGATGATGTACTATCAGAGAAAAGAGTCACTGTGATGATGTACTATCAGAGAAAAGAGTCACTGTGATGATGTACTATCAGAGAAAAGAGTCACTGTGATGATGTACTGTCAGAGAAAAGAGTCACTGTGATGATGTACTATCAGAGAAAAGAGTCACTGTGATGATGTACTATCAGAGAAAAGAGTCACTGTGATGATGTACTATCAGAGAAAAGAGTCACTGTGATGATGTACTATCAGAGAAAAGAGTCACTGTGATGATGTACTATCAGAGAAAAGAGTCACTGTGATGATGTACTATCAGAGAAAAGAGTCACTGTGATGATGTACTATCAGAGAAAAGAGTCACTGTGATGATGCACTATCAGAGAAAAGAGTCACTGTGATGAATCATCACAGTGACTCTTTTCTCTTGAAGTACATCTGTGTGCCACAAGTTTTTAATACTCTTTGTGCCACAAGTTTTCAAAACTCTTTGTGCCACAAGTTTTCAATACTCTTTGTGCCACAAGTTTTTAATACTCTGCGCAACAAGTTTTCAATACTCTTTGTGCCACAAGTTTTCAATACTCTTTGTGCCACAAGTTTTTAATACTCTGCGCAACAAGTTTTTAATACTCTTTGTGCCACAAGTTTTTAATACTCTGCGCAACAAGTTTTCAATACTCTTTGTGCCACAAGTTTTCAATACTCTTTTTGCCACAAGTTTTTGATACTCTTTGTGCCACAAGTTTTCAATACTCTTTGTGTCACAAGTTTTTAATACTCTGCGCAACAAGTTTTCAATACTCTTTGTGCCACAAGTTTTCAATACTCTTTCTGCCACGAGTTTTCAATACTCTTTGTGCCACAAGTTTTCTATACTTTTTGTGTCACAAGTTTTTAATACTCTTTGTGCCACAAGTTTTTAATACTCTGCGCAACAAGTTTTCAATACTCTTTGTGCAACAAGTTTCCAATACTCTTTGTGCCACAAGTTTTCAATACTCTTTGTGCCACAAGTTTTCAATACTCTTTGTGCCACAAGTTTTTAATACTTTTTGTGCCACAAGTTTTTAATACTCTGCGCAACAAGTTTTCAATACTCTTTGTGCCACAAGTTTTTAATACTCTTTGTGCCACAAGTTTTTAATACTCTGCGCAACAAGTTTTTAATACTCTTTGTGCCACAAGTTTTTAATACTCTGCGCAACAAGTTTTCAATACTCTTTGTGCCACAAGTTTTTAATACTCTGCGCAACAAGTTTTTAATACTCTTTGTGCCACAAGTTTTTAATACTCTGCGCAACAAGTTTTCAATACTCTTTGTGCCACAAGTTTTCAATACTCTTTGTGCCATAAGTTTTAAATACTCTTTGTGCCACAAGTTTTTAATACTCTGCGCAACAAGTTTTCAATACTCTTTGTGCCACAAGTTTTCAATACTCTTTGTGCCACAAGTTTTTAATACTCTTTGTGCCACAAGTTTTCAATACTCTTTGTGCCACAAGTTTTTAATACTCTGCGCAACAAGTTTTCAATACTCTTTGTGCCACAAGTTTTCAATACTCTTTCTGCCACGAGTTTTCAATACTCTTTGTGCCACAAGTTTTCAATACTCTTTGTGCCACAAGTTTTTAATACTCTGCGCAACAAGTTTTCAATACTCTTTGTGCAACAAGTTTTCAATACTCTTTGTGCCACAAGTTTTCAATACTCTTTGTGCCACAAGTTTTCAATACTCTTTGTGCCACAAGTTTTTAATACTCTTTGTGCCACAAGTTTTTAATACTCTGCGCAACAAGTTTTCAATACTCTTTGTGCCAAAAGTTTTTAATACTCTTTGTGCCACAAGTTTTCAATACTCTTTGTGCCACAAGTTTTTAATACTCTGCGCAACAAGTTTTCAATACTCTTTGTGCCACAAGTTTTTAATACTCTGCGCAACAAGTTTTTAATACTCTTTGTGCCACAAGTTTTTAATACTCTGCGCAACAAGTTTTCAATACTCTTTGTGTCACAAGTTTTCAATACTCTTTGTGCCACAAGTTTTTAATACTCTTTGTGCCACAAGTTTTTAATACTCTGCGCAACAAGTTTTCAATACTCTTTGTGTCACAAGTTTTCAATACTCTTTGTGCCACAAGTTTTTAATACTCTTTGTGCCACAAGTTTTCAATACTCTTTGTGCCACAAGTTTTTAATACTCTGCGCAACAAGTTTTCAATACTCTTTGTGCCACAAGTTTTCAATACTCTTTCTGCCACGAGTTTTCAATACTCTTTGTGCCACAAGTTTTCAATACTCTTTGTGCCACAAGTTTTTAATACTCTGCGCAACAAGTTTTCAATACTCTTTGTGCAACAAGTTTTCAATACTCTTTGTGCCACAAGTTTTCAATACTCTTTGTGCCACAAGTTTTCAATACTCTTTGTGCCACAAGTTTTTAATACTCTTTGTGCCACAAGTTTTTAATTCTCTGCGCAACAAGTTTTCAATACTCTTTGTGCCACAAGTTTTTAATACTCTTTGTGCCACAAGTTTTTAATACTCTGCGCAACAAGTTTTTAATACTCTTTGTGCCACAAGTTTTCAATACTCTGTGTGCCACAAGTTTTTAATACTCTTTGTGCAACAAGTTTTCAATACTCTTTGTGCCACAAGTTTTCAATACTCTTTGTGCCACAAGTTTTCAATACTCTTTGTGCCACAAGTTTTTAATACTCTTTGTGCCACAAGTTTTTAATACTCTTTGTGCAACAAGTTTTCAATACTCTTTGTGCCACAAGTTTTCAATACTCTTTGTGCCACAAGTTTTCAATACTCTTTGTGCCACAAGTTTTCTATACTCTTTGTGCCACAAGTTTTCAATACTCTTTGTGCCACAAGTTTTTAATACTCTGCGCAACAAGTTTTTAATACTCTTTGTGCAACAAGTTTTTAATACTCTTTGTGCCACAAGTTTTCAATACTCTTTGTGCCACAAGTTTTTAATACTCTGCGCAACAAGTTTTTAATACTCTTTGTGCAACAAGTTTTTAATACTCTTTGTGCCACAAGTTTTCAATACTCTTTGTGCCACAAGTTTTCAATACTCTTTGTGCCACAAGTTTTTAATACTCTGCGCAACAAGTTTTTAATACTCTTTGTGCAACAAGTTTTTAATACTCTTTGTGCCACAAGTTTTCAATACTCTTCGTGCCACAAGTTTTTAATACTCTGCGCAACAAGTTTTTAATACTCTTTGTGCAACAAGTTTTTAATACTCTTTGTGCCACAAGTTTTCAATACTCTTTGTGCCACAAGTTTTCAATACTCTTTGTGCCACAAGTTTTCAATACTCTTTGTGCCACAAGTTTTCAATACTCTTTGTGCCACAAGTTTTCAATACTCTTTGTGCCACAAGTTTTTAATACTCTTTGTGCCACAAGTTTTTAATACTCTGCGCAACAAGTTTTTAATACTCTTTGTGCCACAAGTTTTTAATACTCTTTGTGCCACAAGTTTTCAATACTCTTTGTGCCACAAGTTTTCAATACTCTTTGTGCCACAAGTTTTCAATACTCTTTGTGCCACAAGTTTTTAATACTCTTTGTGCCACAAGTTTTTAATACTCTGCGCAACAATTGAGCATTTCACTAACCTGATACTAAGGAAGGAGATTGTGCACTCTTTTTTTTTATTGTTCTAATTTGATTTTTATACACAAATAATGAGTTTTCGGTCTTCTCTTTAGATATTAATTGTTACATATACATAGTATATAGACGTTTCTATAAATTTTAATCAATCATCCGATTGATGGGTCATAATCATTAACAAAATCTAGCTATGCTTACTATATTGCCTACTAAATGGTACATTTAGAATGTTAACTATGTGTATTACTCGTTTATGAGAATAATAAAACAATTTATCCATTTATTACTAGATTGTTCATTTTTAAATCAATAGAATTGTCTTTTCTTCAATGATCATTATTTAGATGAACAGAAAATCGTACTACATATTTAGTCTCGCCGATACTATTACAATATATTTCAAAAAATGTTTGATTTTACTCACAATGAAATACATTTAAGGTATCACTATTTTTGTTTGGAGAAAGAAAAAGCCATTTTTTCAATATTAGCAAAACACCAGAGTACAGATAATTCTTAATTAGGAAACCATATTTCATTAATAAAGAAGTTTTAAAGAGATGAGGTTGACGCCATCTTTTGAAATGTGAATGCCTCATTTAAAGATATCACAAATGAATAAATATTTATCATACGCCATCTTTTCAAAGTACGTAAAGATTACGGATAGTGTTTAACAATCATTTATGATACCTGTTAAATTTTTTCATAAAGTAGGTAATTGGGAAATCTTGTGAACAAGTGCTCTTTATAAATTATTATTTCAACCTCTGTTCATTTTTTTTTGGTATTCATTTTTAAGTAAATGTTTCTAATCACAAATTTACTGGTCATTTATTGCTCGCATAATTTTCATTCTGAACTCTATACAGGGTGACGCAAAAAAAGGAAACCCATTTTCAAACTAGTTTATTTTACAAACTATCAAACCTAGAAATTATCTAAAAAAAATTTAGTTGTTTAATTTTTGTGCATCTAGCTTTATAATCTGTTAAGAGTTACGACAAAAATTAAACATTCTGCAGCGAATTAAAAAAAGGTACATAAAAATGGCTTGCGCGAACACAAAATATATGAAAAAATCATAAAGAGGTATACTTCATTTTATATGGATGTAAAACATTGAATTCTACTATATTTTGTAACAAATAAGAGAAAATAAAACAATTAATTACCATTTGAAAGTTGTTTTTTGAAGGTAAAACTGATATCTTTATAAAATCATCTCGCCATTAATTTTTATCTCCTATTCGAAACACTCAATATGCAGCTTTCAAAGGAACAGAGTTTTTGTTGTTATAATTTTTTTAAACACTGTAAGTTTTACGCAGGTTCAACTTCATTTAGAACAACGCTTTCTGGAAAGATTTCCACCAACTGTAAAACCACATTGACAAATGGAAATATGTTCAAAACTGAAGAAACCGCTTTAAATTTAACAAAAAATGATCATGTCGCATGAGAAAAGAATGAATATATGAAAAACATTAATCTTTTTCATGAACAGCTTATTGATACTACAAAAATATACATCAGATGGTAAGAATTAGATATCAATCAAAGCATATTTAACCAAATTGTTAATCACGATTTTAGATATTATCCTTTTGAGATGCATGTAAGGCTCGAACTCTTAGAACTGATTTACCGCACCGTCTAAATTTTGCAAAATGGTTTCTGCAAAAAAATACATATTTTGTTAAAGATATCGTGATTGGTGATGAAGATGTATTTCCATGAATGAAAGAGTCAATAACGAATCACGAAATATTCTAGGATTAAATTTTTACTACTATCATATGAAACAAATTATTCCTATTATGAATTTTTTTGCGTATTTCGTGCTCGCGCAAGCTATTTTTAGGTACCGTTTTTTTAATTCGCTGCAGGATGTTCAATTTTTATTGTAACTCTTAATTGATTATCAAGATAGATGCAAAAAAGTCAACGAATAAAAAAGTGTTTTTAGAAAATTTCTAGCTTTGATAGTTTGTAATTTATTTTCATCTCAAATATCGAAATACAAACTAAAGTAAATTAATTATATTACATGTGTAAATTTCAACCTAAGATATTATTTCTGTTCGTCTAAAATCTCATACGATAACCAATTCCAACTCCAACATCAGGTCGACTGCTGTAACTGAAAAATATAAAAAGTTAATTAGTTGACTTATGACATTTTTCTTAAATTTCGTTGTAAATCTCATTAAAATAATTGATAATCTCACCTGGTTCCCCTGCTTCTTCCTCTGTTCGAATTCATGGCAGCTCCGACTCCAACGGAGTGTCTGTTGTTGCGACTCCTCCACACAACACTACCAACGCCATCTTGAGAGTTATAATGGAAGTTGTTTCTGTTGTTACCATTTATGCGAGTTTCGCTAAAACCGTGAAGCTGTAAATGTAAAAATAAATTAAAACTTTATGATTTAAAATGAATTAAAAATTCTTGTCTATAATTGTTTATTATCTCACTCGACCGACTGGCCTCCGGTTCCCATTTCTGTCACTGTGACTCAAAGACAGTTGCATCGCTTTGTCTCCAGCACCCCTTTTAACTCTCGATTTTGAAGACTCTTCACCCCAACTGTTGGCGTAGAACTCATCAGGAAGAGCTCCGTTTGTTATCGCAAAAGGAACAGGAGCAAAAGTACTAGGATCATCACCCATCATCACATTGAATCTGTACGAACTATCCTGAGAAGGATCTAGCATTTCTTGTCCAAGGTGAACTGGATGGAGAGTTGGTACTGCTGCAATGGTCTGAACCAGAGAGATTGCTACCACGAACAATGCTGCCAGAGACATGGTGGAATGCGTATGGTTACCAGGAGTTATCACCAAACTGTGAGAGGGTGGTTAGCAGAATGTTTGAGACGTTTTCTCAAGTGAATTCAAGTGCTTACTGATGACTGTGGCATCTGCTAGGTTCTTTTATAGTCCAACCAATGCTCTGATATAACACAGTTTGATTTGGTCACTGTATACCTAGTGAGGGTTTCCCTAGATTGTGAGGGAAGTACTCTATTGCAAACGCTATTAAGTTAATATACCTACTTACATAATAACTGCACATGACTGTATAGGTAGTAAAGATGAATTATGTAAGTTCTTCTTCCATTTTTGACATAGTGATATAATATGTTACTATAAGTTATCCCACTTGTCATTATGTTTTCATAAATTATTGAACTTAAAAAGATCCCGATTCATCTGAATCTGAATTCATCGGAAATTTTTGGTCTCGGAATCATAAATAGACTCTAAACATAAATTGCCGTTATGCAGTTTGTTGTATCCGTTAGTTTGTTGTACTGCACACTTCATGATGGTTTAATGACCTGGCAAGGGGGTTCGGAAAGTAAGTTTCTCGGAACAGAAAGTTCCAGGACTGAGTTTTCCGGCCACTATGTGTATTATAAATGGTTTATATTTTCTTTCCTTTAATCTCTTATCATATCTTTGGATTTAAGGAACTAGTTTTAGTATTTTCTCACTACAGAATAACTGAAAGAATATAATAGGTACCTCTGCTAATTATTTTCTATTCGTTTTCTAATCTTCAAATTCTCATGAATACGGCCATACTTTCTCAAATTATGAATAAAAATCAATATTGAGTAATGAAATATTATGAAATTCAAGTTTATTTGTTATTATAACGAGGAAATACCCACTAGATCGGAATTACCCTCACATTTGAGGGTAATTGAGTGAAGTTATGCAATACTCAAATTTTAACATCTTGGTTCGTTTTTCTAGTTTTTTCTCTTAATTCTTCTATCAGAAAATTATTAGATCAGAATAAAAGAAATCTGATAAATTCATTTAGCAATACTTAAAAAAAGTAGTCTTCTAAATAAGTTCTGCTCAGAGAGTAAATAATACACGAAAAGTAAACCTGTAATTGCAGTTACCAGTCAGTGTTTTTTATATATTTGAAAAATTTCATTGCAATTTTAAATATCACAAAATTACATATATTATTGAAACGGTTCAATGAAATGATAATTATGATTCAATTATAAATAGATATACAATAAGTAAATAGTTAAACGCTACACAAGTAAGGAAAAAAATCAAAATCAAAACAAAAGTTCTTATTTTTTTAAACCTAAATAACTTATTGATTCATTAAAACTCAATGTGCCCTTACATTAAGAGTATAGATTCGGGCAATCTATACTCTTTCACAATAAAATACAGAATATAAGATATGAGACATAGGATTGACTTTGACCATAGGGGTTGAACTTTATTTAGAGCTACTGAAAATATCTGACAAGCCATGAATCAAATTTACTTTTTTATGTTCACTAAACAGCTGGTCTGACGAGTTACGAAATAAAAATACAATCAACAAACTACTCAAATCTAAACTAGAAAGGTAGAGGGAAACCCCAACATACATACTTTGATACATTCTCACGAATCATCCACAACGTTGCTTATATAAAGGGGGCTTTCAATCTAGAATATCATTAAGTTCTTCTTATCCCAAGAGTCAAGTTTACCTTACATTTATTTAAAATTCAAAAGAAGCCATCAGTCACCATGTCTCTGACAGCATTGTTCGTGGTAGCAATCTCTCTGGTTCAGACCATTGCAGCAGTACCAACTCTCCATCCAGTTCACCTTGGACAAGAAATGCTAGATCTTCTCAGTATAGTTCGTACAGATTCAATGCGATGATGGGTGATGACCCTAGTACTTTTGCTCCTGTTCCTTTTGCGATAACAAACAGAGCTCTTCCTGATGAGTTCTACGCCAACAGTTGGGTGAAGAGTCTTCAAAATCGAGAGTTAAAAGGGGTGCTGGAGACAGAGCGATGCAACTGTCTTTGAGTCACAGTGACAGAAATGGGAACCGGAGGCCAGTCGGACGGGTGAGATGTGTTAGCAATAATAATAATAATAACAATAATAATTTATTCAGAAAAAATTTGTACAAAGATATTATAACGGTTACAATATAATTTGCTAAACAAATTCTGATGCCCTTCCAGTTACCCTAAAATATGGTATTATTGGACAGTTTATTTATTGTTGAATTTCTATTAAAAACAATACAGCAAATTAAAAGATAATCCTACATAAGAATACTATACAATTAAATTTAAGCATTATCATACATCAATTTTTTAAGTTCAGTTGTGAAATCTCTACACTGACTAATGTTCCTCAGATTTAGAGGTAGTTTATTCCACTCCAATACGGCATTGTGAAAGAATTGGTTTTGAGTAACAGTTTTCCTCAATTGAGGTATATTTAAATTTTCATTTGTATGAAAACGAGTTTCTAATTCATTTTAAATCATAAACTTTTAATTTATTTTTTACATTTACAGCTTCACGGTTTTAGCGAAACTCGCATAAATGGTAACAACAGAAACAACTTCCACTATAACTCTCAAGATGGCGTTGGTAGCGTTGTGTGGAGGAGTCGCAACAACAGACACTCCGTTGGACTCGGAGCTGCCATGAATTCGAACAGAGGAAGAAGCAGGGGAACCAAGTGAGATTATCAATTATTTTAATGAGATTTACAACGAAATTTAAGAAAAATGTCTTAAGCCAACTAATTAACTTTTATATTTTTCAGTTACAGCAGTCGACCTGATGTTGGTGTTGGAATTGGTTATCGTATGAGATTTTAGACGAACAGAAATAATATCCTAGGTTGAAATTTAAACATGTAATATATTCATTCTACTTTTATTCATTGATTTCGATTGTTGGAGCAACATGGAAGAGCCTCGTAGCACCGAAACTATCCAATCGTGGATATTACGGAAACCTGATATCAAATTTTGTTTAAAAAAAGTTAGGTTTATTTACGATTCATTGCAGTAACCATTCTCTAAATATAGACTGTTGATGAAAATTTTATCAAGTTGTGCAATGAAAACCTCATAATTAAAGTTGTGCTAATTACACTTTTAATGTTAATAATTATTGACATGAATAAACATTAACAACAAAATTTTGTTTATTAAATCCTTTCTTTTTTATAAATAAAAGAAAATCTATTAAAATACAACACTATGATCAATCAAATTCTATCTATAATTTAGAATTCAAAGAACTGCTGCAGAATGTTCTTGATTGTACAAATAGTTTTAAATAATTCATAAATAAAAAGTACAATAGTATTCTCACAATTGAATTTTAAAATGTTATATCTATTGGATATAAATGAAACAATATAATAGTGATCAGCAATATGAATTATTGTAGTTTTATTTTATGCATTTACTAGTGTACTATTCCGTTAAGAATAACGGGTTTTTGATGGAAATTGAATTTTGATTCAATGAATTTTCGGAAAATTTTGAATTCTCGGAAAATTTTGAATTTTCGGGAAATATTGAATTCTCGGAAAATTTTGAATTCTCGGAAAATTTTGAATTCTCGGAAAATTTCAAATTTTAAGGAAATTTTGAATTCTCGGAAAATTCCATGTTTTCTAAACATTCAATGAGTTTTTCGGAAAATTATATGTTTTTTTAAGTGTGTAGCCTGAGGTTGTGTACTACGAGGGTTGAATGTTAATACAAATTTCGAATTTAATATTGAAATTAGTCTTATTTTATGAGTTTCAATTTACCTAACCTTTTTTTATGATACTTTTAGGTTAAATTTGAATAAATATACTATAAACTAAATTCATTGAATTTTTAAGGAATGAATGGTTTATTTGCTATCACCATATTTTTTATTTAAGCTGACTAAAAACTGTTTATTTTATATTCCAAAATGCTAATTTTTTCATGGTAAATACCAATTTATTAATCCTAAAAGTGTAAGTATAAGTCTTATAATACCTTTTTTATGTCCTAAAATCCCTTTATAAGTACTAAAATGCCTTTTTTATAGGTCCTAAAAGTTATTATGTGTGACACTTCAGAAGTTCCTCCTGTGAGGGACAGCAAAGTTCCTACTCTGTGATGATTTTTGCGGCCGTGGTAAGAGATGGCATAATGATTTCTTTTCATTTGATCGAAGCTGCACTTAAAATCAACTTAGCGGAGAATCTGTCGATTCTGAATTTATTTTTGCTGCTCTGGATTTGTAGAAACCACGATGATACCAAATTAAGTCATAACTATTCAAAACTTTGCGCCAATACATTAAGCAAAAGAAATTCATGCTTTACTGAGGGACACTCTTCCCTTGTTTGTCTCAAAGAACCTTTAGTCTTGTAGTCTTGTTAAACTCCAGATCTGAGTATTTGCGAATAAACTTTATTTATTTAGCCTTGTTGTTAACTCTCTCAAGACTGACATTCAAAGAAAATTTCAGAATCTTGTTGCCGATAAAAATAAATAGGAATTGTTCAGATTACTTAACTTTCCTTTTTAAGCCTTCACATATCTAGAGAGAATGGGAGTTATGTTCTTAAATTATCCTCCCCTTTCATTCTACCACTACCTATCATGTATTCTCTTCATTGGAAGCATGAAAAACCTATTATCTTATTTCCGGAATGTATCGAGTAAAAAATGATGGAAATATGACACTATATGTTGCGAATGAAATGTGAACAAGATACTGTACATTGTCAAAATATAACCAGGTATTGATTTGGCTTTTTAGCCTAATCCTCAAACAAAACAAAATTGATTAAGTACATTATACATCTATAAAAAAATCTTTAATGATTTCTTTATGCGGTACAGATCTTTAACAGTCTTCTGACCCATGGCTACAATAAGACAAAAGAAAATAGAAAAGAATAGGGAGTTGTTATGGCCATAGTAAATACCAAATTATAATTACCGCTTGAAATTCAAGCTATTATACCAAGTAACATATCTAAGTATAAAAACTTTGTTTTTGAATTATTTAGTTTTAAAATCTGTACTCAGAGGATGCTTCTAACAGTTGAAGGAAAACATTGTTTATATTACGAAAGTCAGATTTTCAACCTCCAATAGCCGTGTGGAATTGCTACATTTTCTCATTAATAAAGAAACATAATGAGTCATCATCTTTGCAATTTGTGAATACTAATTCAAACAGATCTTTTTACCAATCAATACATTTCAACTTTATATAAGATTTTAATGTAGATTAATTAAATACCAAATTAGGATCAGAACCACTGAATTCTGAATGCTCTTTTATAAATAGATTATTTTATATTTATGAAGAACTAGATCATAAAAATATTAAATTCAGATCAAATGATAAACTAAATGAGAATTCTAAATAATTTATTCAATAAATTAATTCACATCTAATTATATACATGGTACATCAAGACTAGCCTATTGATATATTCTTTAGAACCTCATCCGGTAGCCAATACCAACTCCGTAACTGGGTCTGGTGCGGTAACTGAAAAGAATAAATAAATGGTGAGTTACTGCATTTAGATGAACTCTGATTGTTACCATATGGAAATAATTCAGTAACTCACTTGTATCCGAAGTATCTGCCTCTATTCTGCTCCACAGCTGCTCCAACTCCAACGGAGTGTCTGTTGTTGCGACTCCTCCATACAACGCTTCCAACGCCAGCTTGCAAATTAGCGTTGAAGTTCTGTCTGTCATTACCCATGACGTTAGCTTCGCCAAAACCGTGAAGCTGTGAATGTAGATTTATATTAAAGGAGGGACTTTTAGAAATAGTGACGAGTAGAAATTATAAGATATTTTGGATAATTTATCTCACCCGTCCGACTGGCCTCTGGTTCCCATTTCTGTCACTGTGACTCAGAGACAGATCCATCGCTCTGTCCACAGCCTGTCTCTTCACTCTCGATTTTGAAGACTCTTCACCCCAACTGTTGGCGTAGAACTCATCAGGAAGAGCTCCGTTTGTTATCGCAAAAGGAACAGGAGCAAAAGTACTAGGATCATCACCCATCATCGCATTGAATCTGTACGAACTATCCTGAGAAGGATCTAGCATTTCTTGTCCAAGGTGAACTGGATGGAGAGTTGGTACTGCTGCAATGGTCTGAACCAGAGAGATTGCTACCACGAACAATGCTGTCAGAGACATGGTGGAATGCGTATGGTTACCAGGAGTTATCACCAAACTGTGAGAGGGTGGTTAGCAGAATGTTTGAGACGTTTTCTCAAGTGAATTCAAGTGCTTACTGATGACTGTGGCATCTGCAAGGTTCTTTTATAGTCCAACCAATGCTCTGATATAACACGGTTTGATTTGGTCACTGTATACCTAGTGAGGGTTTCCCTAGATTGTGAGGGAAGTACTCCAATACATACGCTGTTAAGTTAACATACCTACTTAAATAACAACTGTATATTGTGCAAGTCTCTTGTTGTATATTGTGGTGTAATTTGATACATATACTGTTAATATATATTAATTGATCACACTTGATTCCTTTTGTAATATGAATGAGCTTTGATACAGCTGAAAAATTAATGTATTGGATGTCATTGTTATAGTCGATTTCAATAAATAATTATCTCATCTTATCCTAAAATACCGTAATTTCGAGAAAACACGACGACATACGAAAGACTTTAAACTTTTTTAACTTATGCAAGATTTATAGGCGAAAGTGTTCCTAAGCTTCGACTGAGATCGTCGAAGCTATTCTTCTCCTTCTGTTATTTTATTAAACATTGAAAATGTGGTATCATAAATAATTGAAATAAATAAATAAATATATTAAATAGGAAACTAAATAGAAATACTCGGATTGACTTATTCAAATCATAATAAACACGTTATTTAAGAGTTAATATATAACATCAGTTAGAGGATTTTTCTTATTTGAAAAAAGATTACAATTGTTCTTTTTCATTTTTTTACAAATGATATAAGAGTTAAAATGTTCTAAATTTTTTTTTGCCAAGAGACTACTAAGTTATAACTAAGAAATAGGAACTAGGTATATATGATACCTACCACATTTTTTTTTAATAATAATTGATAATCATCTATCCTAATAAAACCCGAAGTGTGTTTATTTATTTAACTATTTATTTATTTGATCTCCGCTTTTACACGACGAGTATTAAACATGAAGAATGTAACTATCATACGCACGGGAATATATTGACTTGATATTTAAACTCCCCTGTTTTTGATAAATTTTCAATGTCGTTTTCAATGTAAAATAAATTAGACTATGCAGAAAATAAAATTTTAATTGAATTCATGAAGAGAAACCCTAATAACGGATAATAAAGTGGTATTGATAATGATGACCCGTTATTCTTAACGAGAAAGTACACCATGGCTTACTCAATTATAATTAATTATTATACCTAATTATAATTAAGTAAGCCATGAGTACACTAATATCCCAATAGAATAAAACTATTCCAATTACTGGAAACTTTTCATAATAAATTTAATTTTTCCCTTAAAAGGAAGGAGTTGCGGTATTATGGGGATTTTATAAAAGTTACTATTGACCGTAATTCGGAGTTTACCGTTTGTATTGTGGATACGAATGTGATTCATATAAGATGACATTTCAGTTTACAATTTAAGTTACTTTTTGTTCATCTGAAGAATATAATAATCACTATTGACTCGTAAACTTACTAACATCAAAACACTAGTCATCAATTATTAAAAGGTCACCAAAGCATTTTTATTGCATTTAGGCCCCCTTCACACTTGCGTTTCTCAACGCCGCGTTAGAAATACTGCTCTTTTGGCATGTCTTCACACTTGCCTTTTTGCAACGCCGCGTTAGAAAAAGAATCATTTTGAGTTGAGCTTAAATTATCTAGGTAGGTAGTAGATATTTTCTCATCTATTATACTATTTAAGCATAATTAATGTTTATATTAAATATTTATTCTCTCTTTTAATATAAACATTTTAAAGAAATCAACGATACAAAATTTATCTTTCTTTTACCTGCCTATCAACTATAGCACAATTTAATATAAGTTAATTATAATTGAGTTAATTATAATTATAATTGTTAATTATAATTGTGTTAATTATAATTATAATCGTTAATTATAATTGTTAGTTATAATTGTTAACTATAATTAAACATTCAAGCAAACACGCACACAAAGAATAAATTATAAGTAGGGAAAAAAATAATTTGACATGATAGGGTATGTTCTGAGTTATCGTACAGTTCCACATTTTCGATCATCAACAAATAACGAGTTAAAATGTCATATTACTTATATACTTTTCCTTCTATGATCGAATATGTGTAACTGTCTGATAATTCATAACTTACCTACCTTTTACAGCTCTATCACAGTTGTCAGAGACCCTTGTTATGTGGGTAGAAAATGATAACCATTGTAGACGGATCACTGTAAATTCATCGCGGGTAAATTCATCGCAGTAAATTCATCGCGGTTAATTCATCGCATGGTAAATTATCGCATGATAAATTCATCGCGTGGTAAATTCATGGCACGGTATATTCATCGCATGGTAAATTCATCGCATGGTAATTTCATCGCAGGTAAATTAATCGCATTGTAAATCATCGATGACATTTAAAAGGAAGGTAGAGAGGTAAATAAAAGATGATTTTTTTATAGAGACATTGAAACGTTACAAACAATATGGTGCACCGACAATTGGGCCCAGGACAATTGGGTCCCAGGAAAATTGGTCCCCAGGACAATTGGGCCCAGGACAATTGGGCCCACGGAAAATGGGCCCACGACAATTGGGCTCCAAAACAATTGGACCCAGAAAAAATTGGGCGGAAGACACAATAAAGAAGTGTTACTTTGTTATTATTAGGTTAGTGACAATATTATATATGAAATATGTTTTATATTCTCTAAAAATATGTTTGTAATTTTTAAATTCGTTTGATATACTTGGTAAGGTGTATATTAGCAAGCCCGTTAGATCACATTTGTATACTAATCTCATGTTTCGGTGTAATGAAAATTTAATTTCATTAAAAAGTATTTAAATAATTTTTATTAACCAGAATCATGTCATGTGAATTTTAAAGATTTTCGTTACATTAAACTAAGAAAAATTGAAGAGTTGTAGGAATAAAATGAGATGGTGAAAATACCTTTTGTAATACTAATTTATGAAACTCTTCTATATTGAACACTGAACAGTGAACAGGTTTCAACAAATTTACATTAACTTTAATTCGACTTGTATGTTCCAATAATTTCAGCATGTCTTGGAAGGCCACGGCCTTCTTTATAAATACCCACATTCATATTTTCTATTGTTTCTTCATCTAAAATAGCTACATTCTTATTTTCTATTGGCTACAACCTAACTCATTCACTATACAGAGTCGTGCAGCTAAATTGGGACTAACACAATTTTTTTTAAATTCGCTATTTTGAAAGGCAAATATTGATTAAATGTAAGTTTTACTTGTATTTATTTGTTTGTTATTGTCTACAGAAGAAATTCATTCTATGTGACTACCCTTTGCGTCAATAATTTGGGAGATTCTCGAGCGAAACCGTGAACAACTCCTTTTTACATCCTCGGGGTCAAGATTACGAAATGCCCGACGAATGGCGGCCTTCAGAGAGTTGACACTTGGATGTGAAGTTACGTTACACTCTCCCTCAATGACGCCAAACAGCCAATAGTCACAAACATTTGATCTGGGGAGCTGCTGGGCCAAATATCCTTACGAACCATCGAAGGAAGATTCTCCTTCAGGTAATCCTGAACTTTATTTGCTCCATGCGCGGGCGCAGAGTCTTGAACGAGCATCACTTTGAAGGAGTCGTAGTTCCTACGTATCCACGGCATCAAAACATCTTTCAGAATTTTCAAGTACTCCGCTGTGTTGATTTTATGACCCGCTTCGATGAAATGAGGAGGCATCACCTTACCATAACTTGCGACGGCGGCAAAAACCATCACAGAAGCGGGATTTTTGCTCTGCATCACAGGAGGAACTTCAGAGTTATCGGAGGCAACTACTCGAGTGTTCTGGCGATTTGCAACCTCATCAACAACGAACTTTTTCTCGTCAACAAAAACGCAGACATGTCCTCCTTTGTGTTTCAGATGGTTCAGAAGCTTTGGGCATCTTTCAGCTCTGAGGGCTCTGGAGCGGGTAGTTAGGAGGTTACGGACTCTTTTTACGTATGAATTCATTCCAAGGTCTTCCTTGACTGCCCTGCTGAAGGTGCTACTACTCACGCTGCGCTTTTGTGCCAGTTTTGACATCGGCTGGCTTGGGTCCGACTTCAACGTCCTTTTCAGCCCAGCAAGGAATGTTTTGGTTCTCTTTCGATCACTGCGGGGACTGTGTCGACTTCTCTAAACCTTACCCTCGGCATCAAAAGCAGCAACAACTCGATAAACAGTCTATTTCGCATAGCCAGTGCTCTTAATAATGTCTGAAACAGAGTTCCCGGCGCGTCTCATTTCACATATGGTCGTTCTTCGCGCTAATTCCGCCATATTTTAGCGAAATATGCTAGATCGTAATCTAAAATATTATAGCAAAGGGCTTAAAGATTGTCTGTAAAAAAGAATTTAGTCATAGGATAGAAATTACGGAAGATATGTGCTGCTAAAGTTAGTCCCAATTTAGCTGCACGACCCTGTACAAGAGTTCATTATGGAGGTACTGTAACTAGAAAATATATTGCCTACATGACCTATCTCAGAACAGAAAATTATAGTAATTTAAAAGAATAAAACCATTCTCATGAAATGAATCTGTTCTAAGATATATATTTTTAACAACGAGAACATTTTTTTCATATTATGAATATTCTATATTTTAATTATGCTCAAGACTATATTTTTTATAACAAACCCATATTGTCACATACCTAGGTCTTTAATTAAATGGTCTTTAATCAAAATGATACTGTAGACTCTGAAAAAATGGGTACATAATATATTGGTCCTTGGGCCCAATTGTCTTGGGACCAATGGTCATGGGGCCTAATTGTCCTGGGCCTAATTGTCTTGTGCCCAATTGTCGTGGCCCAATTGTCGATCCACGAAATAATATATGAACATGTTGCTAAAGCAGACCGTTAATATTAAAGATTAAATTCTATCGTTACAACTGCACAAAAAATATATCTAAATTACTTTTAAAAAGATAAATTGTAATCAATACCTCTTAAATAATTAGTAAACCTGGTTCCCATTTACTGAGGCAATCATGCTTTGCTGATCATATTTTCAAAGAGGTGTAGCATTAATAGTCAAGTTGTTGTTCAGACTATGAGTAGCTACCCAAATACGTAATGATATTATAAATTTAAATTAAAGAAAAATATGAATAACTATAAGATAATAAATTAATGCAAGTTTACCCACATATTAAATATTAATTGAATGATATACATGCAAAAATTATATGACATTCTATTACTAAAATCCAATCATTTAAAATAAACTAAAATCACTGATTCGTACAAACAAGTTACCTAATACAGCAAATATAAAGCAAGGTCGGCGCGATAATTTGCAAAAAGTATATTTAAGTTTATCAATTTAATTTTATAATGTACCATGCGAAGAATTTACCATGCGATGAATTTACCATGCGATGAATTTACCACGCGATGAATTTACTATGAGATGAATTTACCACTCGATGAATTTACCACGCGATGAATTTACCATGCGATGAATTTACGGCGATGATTTTACCGGCGATGAATTTACCGCAATGAATTTACTGGATACCATTGTAGACAATTATTTTTCAATTCTTCGTCTTATTTTCGTCAAAAGTTTTGTGTATGTATGCAATCCAATGTGAACGGTACAATAGACATTCGTATCCTGCTAAATTTCTAGCGTTAAAAAATCTGCTCGAATTTTAGCAGGGGACTGAGCTATGTTGCGTTAGAAAAATTGCTGCATTTTTTCTAACGCAAGTGTGAAGAGCTCCGTTAAAATTAATTGCAGCTAAACTTTTTGTCATGAACAGTATTTCTAACGCGGCGTTGAGAAACGCAAGTGTGAAGGGGGCCTTAACCCCTTGACCAAGGTTCATAGACTATAACAGGTTAAACTGAATAGAAATAGTACAACTTCAAATTGTTACTAAGATCTGAATCCCCAAATTCTTTCGATAATCTTTAGTTTTTTGTTTACAGTGCTATCTAAATAATTCTTTTAACGATTCTAAGTAAATTCCCTGCGTTAAATTCCACCACGGAAAGTTCCACCAGGAAAGTTCCACCTCTGGAAAGTTCTACCATAGACTTCTCCAAACATCAAAAGTCATGGTAAAGTAAATATGGGGAAAAGTACTCTCCGGGTAATGTTAACCCTTTAGCCGAGCGGGCTCTTACCGATAAACTCATCAGATTGTTCTAAATTTTTAACATGTCACAGTTTAACACTTTTAAAGATATTTTTATTCATGTGAATTTCTTTTATATATTTTTTTGTCAACTACAGATGGTAGGTGATATTGATCATGGACCCAATTCCCTTTCTGACTGCTTCTTCTAGTCCCTTGTATTAAATTTATTTCTGACGTCAACAATATAATCTTTGGTACCGAACTATAGACGTTTAACTCCCTTCTAAAGTGAATTAATTGTTCACTGAGTGGAATTTACCAGGGTGATATATACCTATGGTGGAATATACCGGGGTGAAATTTACCGGGGTGGAAAATACCTAGAACCATTTATGTCACTATATAAATACGATTAATTAAGATATCCCATCTTTTTTTAAATGTGAATTATTATATCATCTTGTTGAATAAACTAATTTAAGTTACATTAAATATTAACAATAAAGTTAATCTGAATTCACAATATTTTGGAATCTTTAAAGTATATTATTATTTTGATGACCAAACTGAACTACTTTACCTATAAAAAGTGTTCAATAAATTTCTAAAAGACAAATAAATAGGCGAACGTCATCTTGCTCTGTGAATGCAACAAATTTGCCAAACAGAGGTGCTGTACCTTCATACACTACATCTTGATCATATTCAACAGTAGGGTTATGTAAGACAGCTAGCAATGTGTAAGCACTGAAATCTCCTGTAGAAGAAACGTTACCAACCATCACAGCTTTATGTGTGAACTTCGTATGCGCAACGCCAGAAGGTTGAGACCTGACTCTCACACCAGTTATCTTTTTAACTTCAGGGAACTCCACTAACACGTACGGATTAGGTTCAAATTTTGCCAAATAGCATTCACGAAAATCTCCAAAGTATACTTCGTCCTTTATATTATCCAGAATTCTCACATTATCATAGTTTTCTGTTGCCGTTACAGTAGCAGGAAATCCCGGGAATAACAACCTATCTGTTTTTCGAGTGAAGCAAGGAAAAGTGTTTCCGACTATTGTCTCAGTGAAGGTTGGTTCAACGTCAATACTACTCAGTTTGTAAGTATCAGCCGATGTTCTACAGATGAATTTACACCAAGTTGAACTGTTACAAGCTGATAGAGCTGATATCAAAGTCCCTGTTTGAATCTCTTCTTTGAATGTTGCGTCCGTGAACCGACTCGTTGACATCGTAACCTTTCGAACAAACATAGAAAAGGGTTCACTATGTCTAAACCAGGAGAAGGCAATCAGCATTATAAGAGCTGGAGATAACTGCATCTGAACGGAAGGAGAAAAAAATTGAAATTAATTCATTAAATATATACAGCATTCATTTGGAAGTTGAAATTTCAAATTGCTTTCGAAATCTTTAGTGATTCAAGTGAATATTATTTGAAATCCACCGCTCGATCTGCACATGATTTACAATTCCGTAAAGAGTTTAATAATGTTTTGGTCGTCTTAGTATTTTATTTAAATTAAATTAAATATCATATCACTGAATAAAGAACTTTGTGCTCGGCTTCTATATAATATTTGTATTTTGTTTTTCAATATAGGAGCAAGTGGAAGAAGATATTTTACAACTTGGACATCACTCTCTAAGAAAGTCTGAACTAAATTTGGTGTTTGGCGCCTTCTTTGTTAGTTACAAAATTTAAAAGGAACTTAAACTTATTTATTAGTTTTGCACTCTGTTCTTAATCACTTTATTACATGGAATTAAATATATCCTTAGACTGATGATATCGAAAGACTTTAAGATGTTCTTTGAAGAGAGAGGGAAATGTTGATTAGTTTGTTACAGTGTGTATTTGTCTGTTGGTTATAGTTGCAACAGTGATGTCACGCTTTAACATCTAAGATGCGACATAATTCCATGATTAAAATAATTGTAGGATAACAAAAATCAAGATAAGAAAATCTAGAGAATGATTCGTATAACATAAGATTCCAAACAACAGAAATATATGCACAAACCGAAAAGTCCGACAGAAAAAAAACAGAGAGACATGGGAAATCGATGTATACGGAAATAGGAAAATAATTGGATTAAATGAAAAAAAAACACGAAAAAAAGCAGGAAAAATATGGAAAAACGGAAAAAATAATAAGAAAAATATGGAAAAAAGGAAAATTAGGAGAATGGAAACAGAAAAATACGAATAACTGAAAAACCAAAACAGTAAAAGATAAAGATAACTATAAAAAAAAATTATAGTTCGTCTCTTCTTACGGGTAATGAAACAAAAAATATCCGCGCAACAAAAAAATATGAGTAAAAAATAAGAATTTTTATTCATAAGAAATCCGGATGACATAAAATCCGAATATTTATTGGAAAAAATTCAGATATTAAAAATCCGGGATATTAAAAAATCAAAATAACCAAATATAGGACATTTTCAAGAAATCTTTTCAATATTATTCAGATAATTTAGAAAATGAATAAAATATATAGTCTATCATAATCTACGCGGGTAATACACTAGAATTGTATAACAACTCATGAACTAATAATAGGTTATTATTTTTATATTAAAGGCCATTTTGGCCTAATAAGGCTTGTTGAATATGTTTGTACTTTGTACTTATTTTTTCTTTAGTAAGATTTGATTTAAAAAATATATTATTTTTTGATAATTATAATAAATGAAACCTAAATATACCTAACACAAAAATGTAAGAAATCGTAGTTGATGAGTATAACCCTATAGCTATATCCTCTTTAACTGCAAATTGGTTAATAAAAATATAAACATAGCAAAAATATTAAAGACAATCACTATTCTAATTTTCAAAAGTTTAAAACCCACGCAAAGCCACACCCTTTTTTCCATTCACAGACAGCTTCAGAATATAGCCTCTTGTAGCTATATATCAATTTCGAATAAAACATGCGGACTAGATGCAAGTTGCAGAAGTAAAGATATTTCACACAAAAGATTGTTCCTAAAGAAATAATATAATCTAATAACTCACCATATATATATTTGCCTTTCAACTCTGGATATGTCTTTCGGTAGAATAACAAATCACAACTGAGAACCTACTATAACTAGAACAAAATAATGATATATAACATTTCAGCCTTGGTTACCACAAACATTTCATTCTGCAGTCACGAACTTTGTGAATAATTATATATTATTACAAATATATTATATATTATTACAAATTACCCAAAGTTACCAAAGAATTTATTCCACAACTAACCCTTTGTCTCTCGGTAAACCGATTTTGATACCGAGTTTTACTGACTAAATATAATCACTGAGCAGTAAAGGGTTAAAGATTTATTGACTTGTGAATAATAAAATTGTGAATAATAAAAACTTTTATATTAACTAAATTTAGTAAGTACTATCGGAGAAAAGAGTCACTGTAATGATGTACTATCAGAGAAAAGAGTCACTGTAATGATGTACTATCAGAGAAAAGAGTCACTGTAATGATGTACTATCGGAGAAAAGAGTCACTGTAATGATGTACTATCAGAGAAAAGAGTCACTGTGATGATGTACTATTAGAGAAAAGAGTCACTGTAATGATGTACTATCAGAGAAAAGAGTCACTGTAATGATGTACTATCAGAGAAAACAGTCACTGTAATGATGTACTATCAGAGAAAAGAGTCACTGTAATGATGTACTATCAGAGAAAAGAGTCACTGTAATGATGTACTATCGGAGAAAAGAGTCACTGTAATGATGTACTATCAGAGAAAAAAGTCACTGTGATGATGTACTATCAGAGAAAAGAGTCACTGTAATGATGTACTATCAGAGAAAAGAGTCACTGTAATGATGTACTATCAGAGAAAAGACTCACTGTAATGATGTACTATCAGAGAAAAAAGTCACTGTGATGATGTACTATCAGAGAAAAGAGTCACTGTAATGATGTACTATCAGAGAAAAGAGTCACTGTAATGATGTACTATCAGAGAAAAGAGTCCCTGTAATGATGTACTATCAGAGAAAAGAGTCACTGTAATGATGTACTATCGGAGAAAAGAGTCACTGTAATGATGTACTATCAGAGAAAAGAGTCACTGTGATGATGTACTATCAGAGAAAAGAGTCACTGTGATGATGTACTATCAGAGAAAAGAGTCACTGTAATGATGTACTATCGGAGAAAAGAGTCACTGTAATGATGTACTATCAGAGAAAAGAGTCACTGTGATGATGTACTATCGGAGAAAAGAGTCACTGTAATGATGTACTATCAGAAAAAAAGTCACTGTGATGATGTACTAACAGAGAAAAGAGTCACTGTAATGATGTACTATCAGAGAAAATAGTCACTGTGATGATGTACTATCGGAGAAAAGAGTCACTGTGATGATGTACTATCAGAGAAAAGAGTCACTGTGATGATGTACTATCGGAGAAAAGAGTCACTGTAATGATGTACTATCAGAAAAAAAGTCACTGTGATGATGTACTAACAGAGAAAAGAGTCACTGTAATGATGTACTATCAGAGAAAATAGTCACTGTGATGATGTACTATCGGAGAAAAGAGTCACTGTGATGATGTACTATCGGAGAAAAGAGTCACTGTAATGATGTACTATCAGAAAAAAAGTCACTGTGATGATGTACTATCAGAGAAAGAGTCACTGTGATGATGTACTATCAGAGAAAAGAGTCACTGTAATGATGTACTATCGGAGAAAAGAGTCACTGTGATGATGTACTATCAGAGAAAAGAGTCACTGTGATGATGTACTATCAGAGAAAGAGTCACTGTAATGATGTACTATCATAGAAAAGAGTCACTGTGATGAATTTCTCTTTATTCATGGCTTTTGCAAAATTTGATCTGTTCAAAATAATACACTTCATGGATTGTGTACAGTTTATATTGAACTAAAACATTGACTTAGAATAATCATCATAAAATAAGCCATAAAATATTAAAAGTGTTGAAAAATATTAAAAGTGTTGAAAATGCAACACTCAATTGCGGAAAATTTGTCCAAAATTTTATGGATGTTTTAATACAATTAAGTTTAATTGTCAATGGGAAAATATTTTACAATATGTTTATGAAAAGTATTTAATATAGAACTGTGTTTTTTTTAGATCTGAAACTGCATCCCTAACAATTAGAATATAAACCTTCATATAAAATCATAAGAAACAATTGAGGTATGGATAGATAATCGTTCATTATCGATATTCCTCTATAGGTCCTCTCCCTGCTCCGGGAAAAATTCAGTTTATTACATAATATTATAGAACTAAGGTCTAAGATCATTATTCTGCCAACCGCATACAATCAGGTTCAGTGTATATATTATTATTTGCTTATAATACTCTATGTGCAACAATTGAGCGAATCACTAACCTGACGCTGAAGAAGAAGATTGTACACTCTTATTTTTATTTTAAATTTGATTTTTATCAACAAACAATGATTTTTAGGCCTTCGTTTTAGATATAATTGTTTCGTAAAGTATATAAACGTTTCTATAATAATTTAATCCAATTTTTTTACCTTGACACGAATATTACATGGATTTATGCCTATAGTTGACAATCAAAACAAATGGTGTACATTCTTTTTCTTTAGTCTGAAAATTGATTGGTTGGAAGTAGAATAGGTATTGTAGAAACTAGAGTTTTGATTATTGAAATCTTTAAAATCATATAAAATTGAAAATATGTTATTAAATTTGATACACTTTGCAGAAAAAAAGAAACATTAGCCTCGTTAATTAAAGCAATAAAAAAGATTTCTTAGAGGGGACCTCTAAAACTACATTAATTTTCTGTTCCTCAAGTAATATTTTCTTGGAGATTAAAATATCATTACAACAAACTATTCAAAAGTTCTTAATGATAGGAGAATAGGGGAACAGAATTCAGTACATAATTAATTTGTAATCAATTTGCTATAATTAAAAAAAATCACTCATATCTTTAAGTCTATATATCGGTTTCAGTATATTGTACATTATGTATTCAATTTTCAGTTAATTATAGCAAATATTGAATTACTGTATATGATAATCACACTATAATATAATACATTCAAAGAGGAAAGACGTACATTTATGTCTCTATATAAATACTATTAATTAAGATATAGGCAGACCACTTTAAGTCAAAAATCGTACCTCACATTAACTTTAAAAATGAACTTAAAACGGGAGAGATCCGCTTTAAGTTTAGCATTGTTACTCCAATCTTTTTGTTTTATAGTAAGAAAAAATAAAAGAACGTTTGCATGGTACACTATTACTATGTTCTAAATTTTGACCGGTTCCTTCAATGTAAATAAAATTGTTTAAAAATAATTTTCCGCTACAACTAATATAAGGAAGCCCGGGGTCAAGTCCGCTTTAAGTCGTCCTGTTATAGCAGCGGGGTCTACTTCAACTCTTTCAGGTCTGGTGGCACATATTTCAAACCACACTGAGGATTATGTGGGTCTGCCTGTATTCCATCGATTTTTGTTTATGTTTGAATTATTATATCTTTTGTTAAATATACTCATTTAATTTACATTAAACATTAACAATAACATCAATCATAATTCACAATATTTTGGAATCTGTTAAGTATATTATTATTAAGATGACCGAACTGAACTACTTTACTTAGAAAAGTGTTCAATAAATTTCTAAAATACAAATTTGTAGGTAACCGTTATCTTGCTCTGTGAATGCTACAAATTTGCCAAACAGAGGTGCTGTACCTTCAAACACTACATCTTGATCATATACGACTGTAGGGTTATATAAGACAGCTAGCAAGGTGTAAGCACTGAAATCTCCTGTAGAAGAAACGTTACCAACCATCACAGCTTTTTGTTTGAACTTATCACTCACAGCGCCAGTAGGTTGAGACCTGACTCTCACACCAGTTATCTTCTTAACTGTAGGGAACTCCACTAACACGTAGGGATTAGGTTTAACTTTAGCAAAATAGCATTCACTAATATCTTCAAAGTACATTTCGTCCTTTATATTATTCAGAATTCTCACATTATCATAGATTTCTGTTGCTGTTACAATAGCAGGAAATCCCGGGAATAACAACCTATCTGTTTTTCGACTGTAGCAGGGAACAGTGTCTCCGACTATTGTCTCAGTGAAGGTTGGTTCAACGTCAATACTACTCAGTTTGTAAGTATCAGCCGATGTTCTACAGATGAATTTACACCAAGTTGAACTGTTACAGGCTGATACAGCTGATATCAAAGTCCCTGTTTGAATCTCTTCTTTGAAAGTTGAGTCCGTGAACCGACTCGTTGACATCGTAATCTTTCGAACCAACATAGAAAAGGGTTCACTGTGTCTAAACCAGGAGAAGGCAATCAGCATTATAAGAGCTGGAGATAACTGCATCTGAACGGAAAGAGAGAGAACATTAATTTATCTATTTATTGAACGCAAAGTACCCTCTATAAAGAACCAGAGCCGGGGCCTCCCTGGTCTTCACAATTTCACTCGTACTAACATTTCATAAATTATACAGAAAATCATGATTAACAGAGTCAAATGCTTTCCGAAAAACCATAAATAATGCAAATATAAATCTCCTGAATCCAAAGCATCTTATACATTAGTCAAAAAATTCTGAACTGCCTGGATCGTACTTCTATTCTTCCTGAATCCGAACTGCCCCCTGAACAACACATTTCTATTATCTAATTTACAAACCAATTTGGTGTAAACTACTTTCTCATATAAGTTTGAGAGAAAAGGGAGCAAATATGTTGGTCAATAATTATTAGGTTCTGTTTAAGATCCGCCCTTATATAAAATAATGACTTTTACAACTTTCTATATAAGAATTAGTGAAAATTCTCGAAGACAAACACTTATTAATTAAGTGGCGTAAAACATAGATAATTCATGACGGAGCAATTTCAGTACAAAACCTGGTATTAATTCATATATATAGCATTCATTTGGGAGATTTGAATTTCAAATTGCCTTAGAAATCTTCAGTGATTCAAGTGAATATTGTTTGAAATCCACCTCTCGATCTGCACACGATTTACTATCCCGTAAAGAGTTTAATAATGTTTTGGTTGTCTTATTATTTTATTTAAATTTAATTTAATATCGTATCGTGTATAAAGAACTTTCTTAGCAACTTTTATATATATTATATTTTGTTGATTATAGGAGCAAGTGGAAGAAGATATTTCACAACTAGGACATTACTCTCTACGAAAATCGGAACTGAATTGGTGTTTGGCGCCTTCTTCGTTAGTTACAAAATAAAAAAAAATTATTTATTTGATTTGTACACTGTTCTTAATTACTTAATTAAATATATAGAAATCTTGACCGGAAATTTCGCCGTAAGGAAATTCGTCGTAAGGAATTTTCGCTATGATTTTTTTTTAAGTCTCGGCTTTAGTACCCCTGACAAATAAAGTGATCACCACATTAATTGTTAGAATTAATAGAGTCACAATAGTTAAACAAGACACTTGATAGCAAACAATAACAATTTGGAAAAACAAAATTGGATGGACAATCAAACTCAAGTATTTGTTCTTAGTTTGTCCTTTATTTTTTGTTAAACCAAATTTTGATGATGTCAAGAAAGTTTACTTGATATCAGTTGGCAAACCTGTTACCAAATGCAATTACACGATCAACTTGTGTTATGTTCCATTATCCATCAAATAATTTTTTTTACCATTTTTACTATGTTTCTAAATTTTTATAACACTACTTGCAATTTTAGAGGAATGCGCTAGGGTTATGTTCTTCAACTAGACTAGAGGTCTAAAATTTCTGTATTAGGTAGTCTCGTTTTCTTCATTTATTATCACCTCTTCATTTTCCTCTTCAATCCGTGAGTTCAGGCACCTGTGCTTGTGTCCCTTTTCGTTACATTCCTTGGTGAGTGACTGCATTCACGTAGTAGCTTTTCTTCATCCATGAGCAAAGGTGACTTTATTCACAAAGGCACTTTCCTTTCTGACTGCTTCTTTGGTTCCGAAGCAGACGTTAGACCCCTACTACAGTTAAATTAAAATAAAACTGAAATCAGACTAAGGCACTATTCATCTATAAATAGTCTGCTTTCTCTTTTTATCAGTATCCTTTTAACGGGGATTGGAGAAGGACCCTAACGTTTATTGTGGTGATCACTTTATTTGTCTGGGATTCTTAAACCGAGAGATGAAAAAAAAATTTCGGCGAAAATACCTTACGGCGAGTATTCTTACGGCAAATTATCTTGTGGCGAAATTTCTTACAGCGAATATTCTTGCGGCGAAAATTCCTAATACCAATAAAAATATATCATTAGGATGATGTTATCGAAAGAATTCAAGTAGGTTTTTTGAAGATGGAAGGAAATGTTGAGAAGTTTGTCTTTCCCTTATAGGGTATCAAAAAAAAATCGAAACTAACTTTAATTAGTATATTTGAACAACTACAGAATATACAATTTTCTTTCAGGTATCATTTTGTTTGGTGAACCGTTCTCCATTCTCCATCCACAGTTAAGTTAATTCCTTTTTGTGAATGTTATAACGATTTATTAATGGGTGGTAAAAATAGCTGTAAGCAAATGGTCTGAAAACGGACAATGAAGTACCTTAAGTTCAAACATAAAATATATATTTATTAGAGAACAACCACATTAATAAGATAGATTTATTTCCAGGTTTTAAAACCATTCAAATAACTATTCCTTTTATAAATTATTGACAATATGGAGAGATGTGTATAAGTAGAAAAAGGAAGGCACAAGTTTAAATTTTAACTAGGGTCTTTCAGGCAACCCATACAAAATGAAAGTCAGAGTGATGATTTTAATTTCCAAAGTGATAAAGTCGGTTGAAATTAGAAACATGACGGCTATTATGTTGAGCATATTGTTGAATGTTCCGATTAATTCCTTCTTCGTTCATATAAAAAAACAGCTTGATCCCCAATGAATAATATCTTCAACCAAACGAACATGTCTTTGCACGAACAAGTTGACGAATTTCCTTCGGTGTCAAAAATCTTTTTCAAGAAGTAGGTGTCTGGCTTTCATTTTTACGGGTGGCATTGCAGGTTATTTACAGTAACTTGATTGATTGAAGATTTTGAGATATTTATTCCTTTTCTCCGAACAAAACATTTATATTTTCTGAAAGGAGTTGCTGAACAAAATTGATTTTGTCTTCAGTACGTAGGTACGGTCCTCTTGCGACCTAAACAAGCGTTGTTAAAATTTAAACTTGCGACTTCCTATTTGTACTAAAACACATTTCTCCCGATCGGCAATATTTAAGATACGATATAATTCCATTATTAAAATAATTGACAAGATAACAAAAATCGAGATAAAATAAATCCAGATAATAGAAATCCAGAGAACATAGAGATCCGAATGACAAGAATCCAGATAACAGAAATATCCGCACAAAGTGAAAAGTCCGACAGAGAAAAACAGAAGGATATGGGAAATCGATATATACAGAAATAGAAAAATTAGGAAAAAAAAACTGGAGAACGGAAATATATAAAAAAAAAACACGGACAAAATAAACAGAAAGATATGGAAAAATCAAGAAAATGGAAACAGAAAAGTACGAATAACTGAAAAATCAAAATATTGAAAGATACTGATAATTATTTAAAAAAAAACAATTTCTTTAATTATAGTTCGTCATTACTTACAGGTAATACACTAGTATTGTGTTGCAAACTCATAAACTAATAGGTTATTATTATTAAATTAAAGGCCATTTTGCCTAATAAGGATTGATGAATAATGTTTGTACTTTGTACTTATTTTTTCTTCAGTAAAGATTTGATTTAAAAAATATATAATTTTTTTTATAATTATAATAAATGAAACCTATGTATACCTAACACAAAAATTTAAGAAATCAAAGTTGATGAGTGTAACCCTATAGTGATATCCTCTTTAACTGCAAATTGGTTGATAAAAATATTAAAATAATAAAAATGTAAAAGACAATCCCTAATCTGATTTTCAACAGTTTGAAACCCACGCAAAGCCACACCCTTTTTTCCATTCCCAGACAGCTTCAGAATGTAGCCTCTTGTAGCTATATATCAATTTCGAATAAAACATGCGGACTAGATGCAAGTTGCAGAAGTAAAGATATTTTAAATAAAAAAAAATCATGAAGAAATAATATAATCTAATAACTCACCGTATATAAATTTGCTTTTCACCTCTGGATATGTCTTTTGGTAGAATTACGAATCACAACTGAGAACCTAACAAGAACAAAATAATGATTCAGTCAGGATTACCACAAACTTTTCATTCTGCTGTCACAAACTTTGTGAATAATTATATGCAACTCACCAATTACCCAAAGTATACCAAAGAATTTATTCCACAATAATTAAACCCTTTGTCTCTCGGTAACCCAATTTTGATACCGAGTTTTACTGACTAAATATGATGACTAAGCAGTAAAGGGCTAAAGATTTATAGACTTCTTCTTTTCAGCAGAGACGAAATTGTCATTTATAGAAACTTTTATATATGCATGTGGCATCAAAGTAGCTAAAATTTAGTATGTACTATCAGAGAAAAGAGTCACTGTGATGATGTACTATCAGAGGAAAGAGTCACTGTAATGATGTACTATCAGAGAAAAGAGTCACTGTGATGATGTACTATCGGAGAAAAGAGTCACTGTGATGATGTACTATCAGAGAAAATAGTCACTGTGATGATGTACTATCAGAGAAAAGAGTCACTGTGATTATGTACTATCAGAGAAAAGAGTCACTGTGATGATGTACTATCGGAGAAAAGAGTCACTGTGATGATGTACTATCAGAGAATTGAGTCACTGTAATGATGTACTATCAGAGAAAAGAGTCACTGTGATGATGTACTATCAGAGAAAAGAGTCACTGTGTTGATGTATTATCAGAGAAAAATAGTCACTGTGATGATGTACTATCAGAGAAAAGAGTCACTGTGATGATGTACTATCGGAGAAAAGAGTCACTGTGATGATGTACTATCAGAGAAAAGAGTCACTGTGATGATGTACTATCAGAGAAAATAGTCACTGTGATGATGTACTATCGGAGAAAAGAGTCACTGTGATTATGTACTATCAGAGAAAAGAGTCACTGTGATGATGTACTATCGGAGAAAAGAGTCACTGTGATGATGTACTATCAGAGAATTGAGTCACTGTAATGATGTACTATCAGAGAAAAGAGTCACTGTAATGATGTACTATCAGAGAAAAGAGTCACTGTGATGATGTACTATCAGAGAAAATAGTCACTGTGATGATGTACTATCAGAGAAAATAGTCACTGTAACTATGTACTATCAGAGAAAAGAGTCACTGTGATGATGTACTATCGGAGAAAAAAGTCACTGTGATGATGTACTATCAGAGAAAAGAGTCACTGTAATGATGTACTATCAGAGAAAAGAGTCACTGTAATGATGTACTATCAGAGAAAAGAGTCACTGTGATGATGTACTATCAGAAAAAAGAGTCACTGCAATGATGTACTATCAGAGAAAAGAGTCACTGTAATGATGTACTATCAGAGGAAAGAGTCACTGTAATGATGTACTATCAGAGAAAAGAGTCACTGTGATGATGTACTATCGGAGAAAAGAGTCACTGTGATGATGTACTATCAGAGGAAAGAGTCACTGTAATGATGTACTATCAGAGAAAAGAGTCACTGTGATGATGTACTATCGGAGAAAAGAGTCACTGTGATGATGTACTATCAGAAAAAATAGTCACTGTGATGATGTACTATCAGAGAAAATAGTCACTGTGATGATGTTCTATCAGAGAAAAGAGTCACTGTGATGATGTACTATCAGAGAAAAGAGTCACTGTGATGATGTACTATCAGAAAAAAGAGTCACTGTGATGATGTACTATCAGAGAAAAGAGTCACTGTGATGATGTACTATCAGAGAAAAGAGTCACTGTGATGATGTACTATCAGAGAAAAGAGTCACTGTGATGATGTACTATCAGAGAAAATACTCACTGTGATGATGTACTATCCGAGAAAAGAGTCACTGTGATGATGTTCTATCAGAGAAAAGAGTCACTGTGATGATGTACTATCAGAGAAAAGAGTCACTGTGATGATGTACTATCAGAAAAAAGAGTCACTGTGATGATGTACTATCAGAGAAAAGAGTCACTGTGATGATGTACTATCAGAGAAAAGAGTCACTGTGATGATGTACTATCAGAAAAAATACTCACTGTGATGATGTACTATCGAGAAAAGAGTCACTGTGATGATGTACTATCAGAGAAAAGAGTCACTGTGATGATGTACTATCGGAGAAAAGAGTCACTGTGATGATTGTACTATCAGAGAAAAGAGTCACTGTGATGATGTACTATCGGAGAAAAGAGTCACTGTGATGATGTACTATCAGAGAAAATAGTCACTGTGATGATGTACTATCAGAGAAAAGAGTCACTGTGATGATGTACTATCAGAGAAAAGAGTCACTGTGATTATGTACTATCAGAGAAAAGAGTCACTGTGATGTTGTACTATCGGAGAAAAGAGTCACTGTGATGATGTACTATCAGAGAGTTGAGTCACTGTAATGATGTACTATCAGAGAAAAGAGTCACTATAATGATGTACTATCAGAGAGAAGAGTCACTGTGATGATGTACTGTCAGAGAAAAGAGTCACTGTGATGATGTACTATCAGAGAAAAGAGTCACTGTAATGATGTACTATCAGAGAAAAGAGTCACTGTGATTATGTACTATCAGAGAAAAGAGTCACTGTGATGATGTACTATCCGAGAAAAGAGTCACTGTGATGATGTACTATCAGAGAATTGAGTCACTGTAATGATGTACTATCAGAGAAAAGAGTCACTGTGATGATGTACTATCAGAGAAAAGAGTCACTGTGATGATGTATTATCAGAGAAAATAGTCACTGTGATGATGTACTATCAGAGAAAAGAGTCACTGTGATGATGTACTATCGGAGAAAAGAGTCACTGTGATGATGTACTATCAGAGAAAAGAGTCACTGTGATGATGTACTATCAGAGAAAATAGTCACTGTGATGATGTACTATCGGAGAAAAGAGTCACTGTGATTATGTACTATCAGAGAAAAGAGTCACTGTGATGATGTACTATCGGAGAAAAGAGTCACTGTGATGATGTACTATCAGAGAATTGAGTCACTGTAATGATGTACTATCAGAGAAAAGAGTCACTGTGATGATGTATTATCAGAGAAAAATAGTCACTGTGATGATGTACTATCAGAGAAAAGAGTCACTGTGATGATGTACTATCGGAGAAAAGAGTCACTGTGATGATGTACTATCAGAGAAAAGAGTCACTGTGATGATGTACTATCAGAGAAAATAGTCACTGTGAT
>CANNZV010001588.1:152320-200744 GCA_947561585.1 Caprella mutica | reverse complement strand
ATTTGATTTTGTGCTTAAATATATAAATTTATTGCAATAAAGTTTGCTTTTAAACTGAAATTGACATCAATTTCAAATGTATGAGTAAATCTGCTAGTTGACAACAATTGCAACAAACAGGAAATATTAAATAGGTACCAATAAAATAGCAACCATCTTCTCAAGGTCGAGTGACTCGCTCGATATGCATCTTTGGTTGAATCTAATGATTTAAATTATTATCGCTTCTAAATCTAACATTACATATAAACAATAATTTTAGTAGATATCGTAAATATTCGTTAAATATTAGCTATACTCACGCCTCGTAGAGCCCAATAACCAAGAGTAGGAGCCATAGTGTAACGCTGATTAAGAGCTAGACAGACACAACTTAACTACTTCAGACTGAAGCCTGCAGAGAAATGACCTGATACAGGACAATGAATGGAACTTAGTACTGACTTGCGCACTCGCAAGCTAGCTGGCATGTTAATGCTGTCAGTATCTCAATATATATTAAACAAAACTGCAGTAAATGGTCTAATTAATCATAATTTTGTATTTAAGCTTACTCTTTATTATTTTCAATCATTTCAAGTACCTAAATACCTTAAAGATCCTCCCCAAGCTCGAAGAAAAAATAAGATTATTACGTAACAGTATAGAACTAATAAGGCGTCCATACACGATTTATTTTTTCGTCAATAAATTTATATCAATTAATTGTCGTCAATGAATTGTCAGAAAACTTGACCTATGAGAGGGACATTGATACCAATTCCTTCATTGAATCAATTCACTGATAGATCAAAAGTCCTAATTGTGTGTGGGAAAAGCGTCAAAATATTCATTAATAATTTATAATAATTTAGCGTTTTCCCGGTATATTGAATCAATTTTCAGTGGCTAAAAATTGCAATTACTGCGATACTGAGTAAGCCCATCTATACATATCATGATATAACTACTGATACTGATATAATAACTTTTAACAGGTATGCTCGCGCGCAGGTTCTCCCCAAACCCCCACAATCATGCGGGAGTATTTTGTGACGTCATAGAAGTGAGGCTTTACCATGCTATTTTGTTTATATTTAATGATAGATAAATACAGCTTATTACATACCAATTTCATGACATTCTTATAAAGAATTTTACGAGAATTACGAATATGTCATCTTATTTTATTAGAATACTTATTTACCTACTTACAATTATTTATATTTCGTATATTTACATGTATTTGGTATGGCAATATAGGTATGAGTATAGAGTATGTCAGTTAAAGCAAATTGATTGGCTTACATTTCAAATGGTCAAAACTCAAATATATACATAGTCATAATATACATTATACACTCATATTATAGTTATTCATATAGGAAATTGCCAGTCTGCGACTCTGCAGAATATGAGATATGGCACAGGTTAATCCCCTGACCGCTGACCAACATAAAGTATTGAGTCAAATTGAGAGGTATAATCCACTGACCGCTGACCAAATAAATGTATTGAGTCAAATGGAAAGATATAATCCACTGACCGCTGACCAAAAAAATGTATTGAGTCAAATGGAAAGGTATAATTACCTGACCGCTGACCAACTGAATTTATTGAGTCAAATTGAAGGGTATAATCTACTGACCGCTGACCAATTCAAAGTACTGAGTCATATTATATATTATTATCCATTGACGCCCGAAGAAGATAAAGAGCCCTGACCACTGACCAGGGGTATAATTCCCTGACCACTGACCGGGGTATAATTCCCTGACCACTGACCGGGGTATAATTCCCTGACCACTGACCAAAATAAAAGTGTGCTGGCCACTGACCGGGGTATAATTCCCTGACCACTGACCAAAATAAAAGTGTCCTGACCACTGACCGGAGTATAATTCCAAGACCACTGACCAAAATAAAAGTGTCCTGACCAATGACCAGGGTATAATTCCCTGACCACTGAACAAAATAAAAGTGTCCTGACCACTGACCGGGGTATAATTCCCTGACCACTGACCGGGGTATAATTCTCTGACCACTGACCAAAATAAAAGTATCCTGACCACTGTCCGGGGTATAATTCCCTGACCATTGACCAAAATAAAAGTGTCCTGACCACTGACCGGGGTATAATTCCCTGACCACTGACCAGAATCAAAGTGTCCTGACCACTGACCGGGAGTATAATTCCCTGACCACTGACCAAAATTGAATTGTCCTGACCACTGACCGGGGTATATTTCCCTGACGACTGACCAAAGTTAAAATGTCCTGACCATTGACCGGGGTATAATTCCCTGACCACTGACCAAAATTAAAATTTACTGACCACTGAACGGGGTATAATTCCCTGACCACTGACCAAAATTGAATTGTCCTGACAACTGACCGGGGTATAATTCCCTGACCACTGACCAAAATTAAATTGTCCTGACCACAGACCAAATTAAAAATTTAATGACCACTGACCGGGGTATAATTCCCTCACCACTGACCAAATTAACTTGTTCTGATCACTGACCAAAATTAAAGTGTCTTGACCACTGACTGGGGTATAATTCTCTGACCACTGACTGGGTATAATTCCCTGACCACTGACCGAAATTAAAACTCCTGACCACTGACCGGGGTATAATTCCCTGACCACTGACCGAAATTAAAACTCCTGACCACTGACCGGGGTATAATTCTCTGACCACTGACTGAAATGAAAATGTTCTGATAATTGACCAAGGGAATTATTTTCTCACCACTATCCAAACTCAAACAGCCGTGACCACTGACCAGGTGTATAAGATCCTGACCACTGACCAAATGTAAACAGCCTTGACCACTGAGGGGTACGGTCAAGAGCCCCCCCCCCCCTCCGGTCACGAGCCCCCTCGGTCATGAGCCTCCTAGGTCATAAGCCCACCCGGTCACGAGCCCCCCCTCCTTGTTTTTTTAATCCTTATTTACCTAGTTGAACAAATGAAGAACTACTTAGATAGAAATAACTGAGAGTTGCTAATGTAGTTTGTTGTATCCGCTAGATTGTTGTACTGCACACTTCATGATTAATTAATGACCTGGCAGGGGGGTTCGGGGGGCGACACGCCCCCCGATATACATATATTTTATGTCTAATCAGTAATGAACTACAAAAGTGTCAATAAGGATTAAATAATATAGGTAAATAAGGATTTAAAAACAGGGGGGCTCTTAACCGGGGGGGGGGGGGGTTATGACCGGGGGGACTTATGAACGGGGGGGGGGGGCTTATGACCTACACCCCGTGACCCGACCACTGACAAGGGGTAGGTATAATTGACCAAACGCAAACAGCAAACAATTAACAAACTAAGGTAGTTTGTGACAACTAACTAATGTAGTTACCTAGTATACCTTTAAATGAGGTAGTTAGTAACAAAAAATACCTAGGTTATTTAAATATACTTTTAAATGATCGAGGTAGCTAGTACATAACTAACTATCTAGGTTGGTTAGTCACAAACCATCTAGGTCATATTGTAGTATCTAACTACCTAGATTAGTTAGTTACAAACTTCCTAGGTTAGCAAGTAACTAACTAACTAGCCTCCTAGGCTAGTTAATAATTAATCAAAAACAACCTAGATTAACCATAGTAGCTAACTATCTAGGTTAGTTAGCCACAAATACCTAGGTTAGCTAATAACTATCTACCTAGGTTAGCTAGTAACTAACTACCTGATGTAGTTAATCACAATCAAACTAGACTAGCTAGTAAGTAACTACCTAGGTTAGTTGGTTATAAACTACCTAGGTTAGCTAGTAACTAACTACCTAGGTTAGTGAGTCACAAACAACCTAGATTAGCGAGAAACTAACTACCTAGGTAAGTCAGTTACTAACTACCTAGATTATAGTTCTAGTTCGTAACTAAATACATTGGACCTAGGTAATAGTTAGTAACTAACTACCTAGAATATCTAGTTAAAAACTACCTAGGATAGTTATTTAAAAACTACTTACAGGTTAGTTTGTTACTAACTGCCTAGATTAATAAAGGGAGCATCGTGTCCGCTGTTTCAATTTGGTCAGTGGTCAATAAATTGGGTGTAGGTCATAAGCCCCCCCGGTCAAGAGCCCCCCCGGTCATGAGCCCCTCGGTCAAGAGCCCCCCCCCCCCCCAGTCATGAGCCCCACTAGGTCATAAGTCCCCCCGGTCAAGAGCCTCCCCGGTCATGCACCCCCCTATCACGAGCCCCCTGTTTTAAATCCTTATTTACCTATATTATTTAATCCTTATTGACACTTTTGTAGTTCATTACTGATTAGACATAAAGTATATGTATATCGGGGGACGTGCCGCTCCCCGAACCCCCCTGCCAGATCATTAAACAATCATGAAGTGTGCAATACAACAAACTACATCAAACAACATTAGCAACTCTCAGTTATTTCTATCTAAGTAGTTCTTCATTTGTTTAACTAGGTAAAAGGGGATTAAAAAAACAGAAAAGGGGGGGGGGCTTATGAATGACCTAGGGGGGCTCATGACCAGGTGGGCTCGTGACCGGGGGGGGGGGGGGGGGCTCTTGACCGTACCCCCAATAAATTATACCCTCCATCAGTGGTCAGGACTTTTTAATTTTGGTCAGTTGTGAGGGAATTATACCCCGGTCAGTGGTCAAGACTTTATTTCGGTCAGTGGTCAGGGATTTATACCCTTGGTCAGTGTTCAGGACACTTTAATTTTGGTCAGTGGTCAGGGAATTATACCTCTGGTCAATGGTCAGTACATTTTAATTCTGGTCAGTGGTCAGGGAATTATACCCTGGTCAGTGGTCAGTAATTTTTAATTTTGGTCAGTGGTCAGGGAATTATACCCCGGTCAGTTGTCAGGACACTTTAATTTTGGTCAGTGGTCAGGGAATTATACCCTGGTCAGTGGTCAGTAAATTTTAATTTTGGTCAGTGGTCAGGGAATTATACCCCGGTCAGTGGTCAGGTCACTTCAATTTTGGTCAGTGGTCAGGGAATTATACCCTGGTCAGTGTTCAGGACACTTTAATTTTGGTCAGTGGTCAGGGAATTATACCTCTGGTCAATGGTCAGTACATTTTAATTCTGGTCAGTGGTCAGGGAATTATACCCTGGTCAGTGGTCAGTAATTTTTAATTTTGGTCAGTGGTCAGGGAATTATACCCCGGTCAGTTGTCAGGACACTTTAATTTTGGTCAGTGGTCAGGGAATTATACCCTGGTCAGTGGTCAGTAAATTTTAATTTTGGTCAGTGGTCAGGGAATTATACCCCGGTCAGTGGTCAGGTCACTTTAATTTTGGTCAGTGGTCAGGGAATTATACCCTGGTCAGTGGTCAGTAAATTTTAATTTTGGTCAGTGGTCAGGGAATTATACCCCGGTCAGTGGTCAGGTCACTTCAATTTTGGTCAGTGGTCAGGGAATTATACCCTGGTCAGTGGTCAGTAAATTTTAATTTTGGTCAGTGGTCAGGGAATTATACCCCGGTCAATGGTCAGGGCATTTTAATTTTGGTCAGTGGTCACGGAATTATACCCCGGTCAGTGGTCAGGACACTTTAATTTTGGTCAGTGGTCAGGGAATTATACCCCGGTCAGTGGTCAGGACACTTTTATTTTGGTCAGTGGTCACGGAATTATACCCCCGGTCAGTGGTCAGGACACTTTTATTTTGGTCAGTGGTCACGGAATTATACCCCGATCAGTGGTCAGAACAATTCAATTTTGGTCAGTGGTCAGGGAATTATACCCCGGTCAGTGGTCAGTAAATTTTAATTTTGGTCAGTGGTCAGGGAATTATACCCCGGTCAGTGGTCAGGGAATTATACCCCGGTCAGTGGTCAGGGAATTATACCCCGGTCAGTGGTCAGCACACTTTAATTTTGGTCAGTGGTCAGGGAATTATACCCCGGTCAGTGGTCAGGACACTTTAATTTTGGTCAGTGGTCAGGGAATTATACCCCTGGTCAGTGGTCAGGGCTCTTTATCTTCTTCGGGCGTCAATGGATAATAATATATAATATGACTCAGTACTTCGAATTGGTCAGCGGTCAGTAGATTATACCCTTCAATTTGACTCAATAAATTCAGTTGGTCAGCGGTCAGGTAATTATACCTTTCCATTTGACTCAATACATTTTTTTGGTCAGCGGTCAGTGGATTATATCTTCCCATTTGACTCAATACATTTATTTGGTCAGCGGTCAGTGGATTATACCTCTCAATTTGACTCAATACTTTATGTTGGTCAGCGGTCAGGGGATTAACCTGTGCCATGAGATATAGCTATTTGAGATATTCTCTCCGATTCTCCGAAGTTGAAAGTTCGAACAATATTGAATTAATTCCTATATTTACATTAATTTTGCTATGAACACCTCTGAATTAATCCCTATCATTTACATTAATTTTGCTACAAACTGAATAAGAGATCTCTACAAACACTTTACCAGTTTCTGGTTTTCTACAGACTGCCACTGGGCCAATATTGGCTCAAAATTTTTGAATTAATTTCTATGTGCCATGTTAATTTTGGTTTGGAATCTTCAGGATACAGTAACATAGGGTATGGTAATCAGCTGATTGAATCTATAGTTTGACGTGACCACCGGGTGACTCAAAATGGCGACTCTGACCACACTTTGAAACATGGAAAAATCTACTTAAACTTAATCACTTTTAAATTGAATTTTTTTTATCAATTACTAACTACGCATTGGTTAAATTGTATTTCCTTTATTTTTTTTTTCTTATTTGTTATTCATAGGAACTACAATTTAGCAGTTAACTAGCACTAGTTTAGGCTCCTAGGTAGCCTATTTTCAAGACCCTATTTTTTCTAGATAAGTTAAAGAAATGAACAATAAAAACATACCTGAATTATATCTATATAATCAACTTTAAGGTTCAATCGCCATTTCCGCTTTTCTTTTGCACGAAACCCCTATAAAACGACTTCAAACTTCTCGAAATTAACATGCAAATACGAGGAATTATGAGCCGCTCGGTCACAAACAAGGAATGTGTTGTTGTGGTGACGTCATATTTTTGTGTCGTCTGCTAGGTACTATACCTGATTATGTTCTTATACCTTGGGAATCTTCACTAATGAGCCAAAATTTGTCTTGGCAAATGGCACTGTGACAGCCCTTGGCTCGGAATTTCTGTGAAAATTCGTCTGGCAGTTTGTCAGATTCTGTTCTGAAACATGGCTCAGGGATGGGGGTCATCTTATTACCTACCTTACAGTGTCAGTCACAGTCAGTGTAGATATATCAATAATATATTAGGTATATATAAACCTTGGATAACGATAATTGGTACCTAAGTTAACCTAACTACAGTCTACTACATAGAACTTTAGAAGTTGGGCATATTACTGTATACAAAATTTATTATTTAATCGAACTCGATTTGACAGTCTCTCTAAAAAATCACTATGATATTATCTACTGACTACCTACCAATGTGGTGTACTTTCAAATTAAATATTAAAGGTCCCCTCCAAGTAAATATTTTTATTGTTTTATTCATCGAAGCTAATGTTTCTTATCATTTTGCTGCAAACCGCATCGAATTTCTTAGCATATTTTTATTTTTATATGGTTTTAAAGATTTTTAAAATCAAAACTCTACAAAACCTATTTTACTTCCGACTTACTAATTTAAGAAATTTTCAACCTGAAGAAAAAGAATGTACACCATTTGTTTTGATTGTCAACTAGGTATTAGGTTTAATAAATCCATTTAATATTCGTGTAAAGGTATAAAATTGAATAAACTTATAATAGAAATGTTTATATACTTTAGGAAACAATTAATATCTAATATAATTCAAATAAAGGCCTAAAACACATGGTTTGTTTATAAAATTCAAATTTGTAATCAAAACAAAGAGTGTACAATCTTCTTCTTGAGCATCAGATTAGTGATTCGCTCACTTGTTGCTTATAGAGTATTAAAAAACTTTAAAAACAAATTATAATATATATACTGAACCGAATTGTATGCGGTTTGCAGAATAATGATCCTAGACCTTAGTTCTATAATATTATGTTATAAACTCATTTTTTTCCCGGAGCCTGGAGAGGACCTTTAATAACTAATAAGTACACAAAGGTTTGATATGGGTCCATACCACAGAACATTGAATAAGAAGAAGCTCAGATCGAACGTGTACACATGGTGTATACAGTCGTAAAATTTCAACCAATCACGTCCATTGATCGCTGACGTCACTATATACACTCTCTCGAAAACAGTTTGAGCGTGCATTCTACCTCAGCTCATTATCTTTGCTGGGAGTCATATCTTCCTTCCAAATTATGTACACGATTATCTATATTCTATAGCCCAGCTATTAAGCAATAATAAACTAATCTTCTTTGCAACAAACACAAACTGACACCATTTCGGTTGTAATACGCATTCAAAACACGGACTCAAACAGAACTGGTGAAAAGAAGCCTCTGATTGGCTGAATGGCTCTAGTTTAAGTGAGGCACTGTAAACGGCACTCAAGAGTAATATAATGGGATCTACACTTCTTCTTCTATTCAATGTTCTGTGGTCCATACAATTACCCGAACGGACCATGAATTACCGGAACGGAACATGAATTTCCAGAACGGGCCATGAATTACCGGAACGGAGTTGTTTTATTGAGAAATAGTCCTTTTTAAGTCATATAGGTAAACATTAGGTCTATTTATGTTCCAATTGATATCATATTTGATAATTTTACCATTTTATACTCATTTCTGCTCGTATATTCGCTACCAAACATCTGCAACCTAGTCATAAACTTTACAAGAGTATATGCTGAAATTCGTTTTCCTTGCATAATCTTTCTAAGAAAATATTTTTAGGGGGAACTAAAGTAATTTTAATACTGGATTCCATATTATAGTTTTAATGAGAAGTATTTTGGTTTTATTTTGTGTATCAATTACTAGTATGTGTTGATATTCTATTAATCCGAATTTTTAATTTTATGCAACATATACAAATTTATTCCATTTTTAATCGGGTAGTACCTAGGTAAATTCATAACTGCTATCTGTCGCATTGAAGTTATGATGACCCATGAATTACTTAATAGACATATACTGTATACACATGCATATTAATATGTATATTAATATATACTTACTTAATATACATAACATAAAATGAAACAAAAATATTTTAAACCTATAACACCGAATCACGGACTACCTAAGTCATCATGTCATGTCAATTTTCTGTCTAGGTTGCAGATGTTTGGTAGCGAATATACGATCAGAAATGAGTATAAAATGGTAAAATATGACATCAATTGAAACATAAAGAGACCTAATGTATACCTAAATAACTTAACAAGGACTATTTCTCAATAAAACAACTCCGTTCCGGTAATTCATGTTCTTTTCCGGTAATTCATGGTCCGTTCCGGTAATTGTATGAACCGGTTTGATATGTAACACATCATCACATGTTAATACATTACTTTGCAGAACTCCTCTACATTTTCTTACTTGTAAAATTGTGTAGTTACTACGTCTAACTTCTTATTAGTAGGTAGTGCCACTGCCAGAGCTGTAATGCATGTGATATCCATGGAAGTACTAGTAGGGTGATATCTCTCCAACTCCAAGGCGAACATAGAGGCAGAGCAGAGCAAGAAAGAGAGAATTTCAGAGAAATCGCTTGTTTGCAGCTACAACGTCATAAACACAAAAACATGTATTTTAGAGTTATCCATATAGACATATAAATCATAAAATGCTGATCATTTTGGTAAAAAAATCATCATTGTAACTCAAAAATATACCGCTAGAAAGACTAAATGTCCTGACTCCTAACGATTTACCATTAAATGTACGTACATTACAAGTACTAAAATGCCTCTCCTGAAAAATAGCTTTTTTGAAGTTATGACACTGTTCTCGCAACCAAGCGAAATGACGCCACAGCAACAACCGATAGTAACTATTACCAAAGTTCCAAACATGTTAAAAGAACGTGTATCAAACACCCGACCAACTTATAAAAAGTTGATAATTTATATATGTCACTCGCGTTTGACTGTTCTGTGATATCGGCCAATTTCGCTGCATGCTCGATCTATCGATCAATCGTCAGCGCACAGCCATCGATCGATTGCTGTGCGTTCGAATGATATGTATTTTATTAGTTAAAATATATCTCCAGAAAAAAAGTAAAATATCAAACTATATTTATTACCAGCTTTTACCTATACCTATAATAAAACCTAATTAACTGTAGGAATAGACTGTAAGGTATGTTGGGGTGTCGCAATTTGTCGCCGAATGAAAATAAGAGAGATATAATTTATAATGATATAAATATTTTTCAACTAAATAAGTGGTTGATATAATGCACTTTTATCTTATACTATATTGATAATTACAAATAAAACTAATACATAATATATTATATTTTTATTATAATAATATTTTTACTGAAAAGGATATTACCATCATTCTACTCGTCATTGAATGGTTTGCTCAGTATAATTCATGCAAATTTGTGGGTTTTTATTGATGCTTTAAATTTAAATGGAGAAGAAATTCAAGCTATTGCTAAATTTCAATAACATTCTCAAATTGCTAAAATCCATCAAAAAAGAAAATACAGGGATAAAAATATTTAAACATATCTTACATTCGATCAGAAATTGCGATGCAAATAATACAATATCTTTTTTGAAGGCCGTTGCTCACAATATAAAATTTTGACTAAATTTCGTTAATTTTCATATCTCAAATCTGAAATATTGTTGCTTAGAGTTTGTAAATTTTTAACATAATTTGTTACTTTTTCTTTGTTTTACAATTGCCATGGCAATAATGAATCAATTGTTTGTACTGCCAACAAAGAGAACGGTTAACATTGTGTTACAGTTTAGTCTTGTTTCAGTGATTTTATACATGAATTTTTAACATTTTCTTTGCTATAATTTAACAATGTTAGTTAATAGTTTGTTTTTCTACGATGTCTACAGAACATTTAAAATATCATTATTTTTATTTTATATATATGCAATACTGACCAGCTCAGTAAAAAATATATTATACTAAAAAAATATAATTTTATATTTACTAGTTTTATTTATAGTTTTCAAAAAGTTATAATTATATTATAAATTATATCTCTTTTATTTTCAATCGGTGACGAGTTGTCCGGGACGAATTGTCCAGGCAACGAATTATCGGAGGATGAGTTGTCCGGGGACGAATTGTCCAGCAACAAATTGTCCTATCAAAATTTGGAGGTATATTAATTGTAGTGACTTTAAACATTGTTAAAGGTCCCCTCCAAGCAAATATTTTTATTGCCTTATTCAACGAGGCTAATGTTTCTTATCATTTTGCTGCAAACCGCATCGAATTTGGTAGCAATTTTCAATTCTATATGCTTTTAAAGATTTTTATAATCAAAATTCGACAAAACCTATTTTACCTCCGACTTACTAATTTAAGAAATTTTCAGCCTGAAGAAAAAGAATGTACACCATTTGTTTTGATTGTCAACCAGGTATTAGGTTTAATAAATCCATTTAATATTCGTGTAAAGATATGTATATAATTGAATGAACTTATAATAGAAACGTTTATATACTTTAGAAAACAATTAATATCTAGAATAATGGCCAAAGACGCATGGTTTGTTTATAAAATTCAAATTTACAATCAAAACAAAGAGTGTACAATCTTCTTTCTCAGCGTCAGTTTAGTGATTCGCTCGATTGTTGCTCACAGAGTACTAAAAAACTTTAAAAGCAAATAATAAAATATTTACTGAACCGAATTGTATGCAGTTTGCGGAATAATGATCGTAGGCCTTAGTTCTATAATATTATGTTATAAACTCATTTTTTTCCCGGAGCCTGGAGAGGACCTTTAAACGTATACAAATAAAATGAGAATAAATAAGGTGGTGTGTCTGGGAATCGAACTATCAACCTTGGTGTCTTGTAGAGGAAGCGTATTAAATTGATTCAGGTTTGACATTATAAGCGACTCTGAGACACTCGAATATTTTAAAGTTAATATGTAATGAAATTAACATCAGGATTCGTAATATTTAGATAAATAACTGATTTTATCTCACACGTTTTGGAGCATTATATGAATATATTTTGAACGAAGTTCAGTAATATAATAGTGATCTAATTACTGGAGTTGTTAATCGATACTTTTAGGTGGTAATTGATCATAAACGATACGAAATTTTAGGTATCTGTTCTAAAACGGAATTCAGTAATAATAATAAATGCCTAACAAGTGGCGTTATTTCGATATGCATTTTAAACGATTTATGATTAGAAAAAAAATGATGCGGACTAGAGTGAAGATATTTGGATACTGACGGTAGAAAAAAATAGATTTCTTAACAATCAAATAATTTAGATACATTCAGTTATATATCTACTTTAAGTAAACGCATTTCACATCTAATACCGGCATGCGCTACCAGCGAAACGAATTAGACACCAACCCGATACCGAATCGAATCGGACATGTTTGCTAAGATGTACCTACGTAGCTTTCTATTTCTAGGATGTGATATTGAAAAGAGTATAATCCTAGCACATTATGAATATATTCTCTGATACTCTTTAAGTAACTTTAAAAAATGATAAAGGTGGTAAAATGCAATCTATATTACAAATTACAACAGTTCGCAGTTCAATGGACACCACCCCCTTCTTTTCCATTTACCAATTAATATACGTGACTTTTTCCGGATAGAGCCTGTGAAAATGGGAATAAATAAAGGCAAACCCTTACTGAATGAAATTTATAATGAAATTATTAGTAAATAGATCCCCAGTAAATCATAGCTTTGTACTCTGATACCAAACACTTAATAGTCATTCAACAACTAAACTACAACTTATCAAAAATTAGAACAAATAAATTTGAAACAGTAGTGGTGAACAATAACCTAGTTAGAAACTAAGAAACAGTGGTAGAGAATTATTAGTTTCGTTACCATTTTAACATTACTAACTATTTAACATAATTAATTTTGAAGAATTTATCTACCTGAATCTGTATGTTGAAATATTTCTTACAAAAATAGACACTGATGACTTAGGATCTATGGCTGTTTACTGCATTACTGGTTGTTATCATTATGTTACGAATATCATACTGAGATGGGAAGAAAACCTAGTTTATAATGACAACCCAACTTATTGGAAATAACTAGTATACATTTATTAAAATGAGCAATGAGATTAAAATATTGATATGTATTTGAATTAACAGAATTAATTTTGATTTTATTAAATAAAACCTTGAGAGCTTGTGAAAACTTCACTCTATTGTCTTTACTATGAAGTAGGGCGTACCTACTTCACTCTATTGGAACTTATATTTCCAGTAATAATACCAGTAACCTAAAACTGTTTGGGCATTTTATGAAGGCTTTACTATGTCAATATATTTGCCGTATGTTCAATAAGCTTGGGTGAGTACCTAGAACTGATGTGATTTAACTCTATTATTAAAACATGAATTAAGAGTTAAATTTTCGAAACACAAACCACACTTTAATAATAATCTGAAACAATGAGCATTAGGAGGGTCGATATGTAACTAATAAATAATAAATGCTATTATTGTAGTAACACCTACCTACCTAACTAGGCTTTACAGTAATAAATCACGTGCTTATGTTGTTTGAGACATCAATATAACTTCCCCCTCTGATTGGCTGTTATACTAATGATGATGAATTTTCAATCGATACAAATATCATTCAGAATTGTTATAGTCGCTATAGCTACAACAGCCAGTAAGTGTTATGTAAGGTTAAATCAATAGACAATAGTGTTTGATTTGGTTTGATTACCAATGAAATAGTGTATGTTATAATTGTAATCCGGTGGTTAAGGTGAGTGGGGGGGGGGGGGGGTTAAACTATAATTCAAATAAGTAACCAACCTCTGAAACAAAATGTATGTCTTCCTCCAGGATTTTTGAATATCTGTAATTGATCACTTCCTGTCGTTAACCAACCCTCTCAGATAAAAATTTAATTCAGTTTTAAAATAATGTTGCATGTGTTCGCACTGGGTCTAGGATATTTCGTCCACGGACATCTCGTCCCCGGACATTTCGTCCAACGGACATTTCGTTCACGGACCATTCGTCCACGAATGGCTTTATTTTGTATTTTAAAGTGTTTATGGCACTTATAAGTTAAGTTATTGACCTCATTTAATATTTTGCATTAATTAATGAATTATGAGTATCTAAAATTTAGAACTGTAATAGCAGGGTCCTAACAAGATTTAATGTGTGGACACTTAGGAATTATAACTAATTACATTAGAGGTAAATAATAATTGTTATTGTTATATATGTATAAGTCCGAATATATGAAACAGTCCAATAATACGGACTTTTTACGTTTAAATAATTAAACGTAACACTAAAATGTGCTAATATCTAGCTAATTTTTTATATAAGTTTTTCAGTAGTATATTATATACCTGCATATTATTATGTATATAATTTAGGTAATTACTGTAAAAATATTCTGCTATAAAATACTAATTTCTGAACCATTATTGCATCTAATTACCTATAGCTACCTAATCTGAATACTACTATTGGCGATTATTGTAGTTACTGTGAAATAAACACCATAAAAATATCTCCGTTTTCTATGTTTATGTACTTTAATAACATCGAAACATGCCAGTTTATTATTACAGATTTTATAAAACTCGGATGTAATGAAAGCGGGGCATAGCTGCCTGTATATCATTAAAAAGTTTTCATTTTCATAATTTTACTGATGCCAGCCAACAGTATAAAAAAATTGCAATAAGAATTTTGACAAAGATCATACATTTCCAATTACCATCAAATAAGGGTGTTAAATACATTTATATTGCAGAATATATATAAATAATATTATATATAAAATAAATGCAAACAATAAATATAATACAAAAAAAGCAATTCGTGTACGAATTGTCCGTGGACGTAATGTCCGTTGGACGAAATGTCCGTGGACGAATTGTCCGTGGACGAAATGTCCGTGCACGGTTCGGGGTCTAGGACATTACTGACTCGCACTATGTGAGGGACCAGTGTTCTCAGACTCACACTATGTCTGAGAGAACACTGGTCCCTCAGACCCACCACACACTTCTCTCTTTTACACCTCTACAACTTTGCTCTTCTATACATACTTTTCGAATACGTTACTCTTAAATGTGTCAAAGATACATATTTGTGTCAAATCCAATTGAACCGGTTATTCCAAGCTTTCATATTCTGAGTAATTGATAGACAATATTTATATCAGTTACTAAATTATGTAAATAAAGTATAAACAATTTTCATATAGGTAATCCCATTAAAATTTGGAAGCCTAGTGTCAAATGTTCATTCTCTATTACCAGAAGTGATCACAACAGGGAGTGTGCCACCTCAACCCTCGGCCAGGTTCGATATTGACAAAATGTATACTCTACTGTTTTCATACTAAAAAATAAGTAGACCATATTTTGCAAAACAATTGTCATATTCTTGGTGTAAATTCCGTTTGGCAAATTTTTTTAATGTCATTCACGTCACTCCAATGGGACTGAAAGATATTGTGCTATAAATCTTAGCCTCCGTGAATATAGAGAGCCAGCAATGGCTCACTATTATTTCACGAATGAAATAATGTTTTTGCTGCTATTTTCTTCACTTTTAAATTTTTTGAAAATAACCAGTGAAATGGTTAATGATGACAGTTCTAACTGTAAACGAAATGTACCTTTAAAAATATGTAACAATTTTCTACAGTGAACTAGGATAAGGTAACATCAAAATAATAGTTTATGCCTACTAGGTAAACTTCCAGACAATGACACACTACGAACAAGTTTGATTTGATGCAATATATTTTACTGCAAATTAAATTCAATAAATATTTAAACCATATTATATTGGTGTTGAGAATTTATTAAATAAAATTACATTTTGGCTGCACCAAACTTGGCGGTTGGTCCATTGAAGTTATATTTCTCCTTCTTGAACTTTTCAGAATTGAGTATCTTCTTCATGGAAGGAAGTTCACTCATTCTCTTGTGGAAGTCTTGGAGTGGGCTGAAGCCGGACAAACAGCCTGGCACTAAATATGTCATCCTCTCAATAAGCTCAAACAAAGTGAAATCGACGTAAGTCACCTGGAAGTAAACAAAAATGTAAGTTAATGACTGTCTACGGCTACTATTAACCTAGTTGGATTTAATCTATTCTGTATATTCTTACTCTGTCCCCAATTGTGAATTTTTTCCCAGCAACCATCTTGTTCATCTTTCCAAGAGGAGTTCCAATGTCTTTGATGTATGCATCCTTCAAGGACTCCTGTAAAAAAAATTATTTATGTTAGTTGCAATTGAATTCATATTGTAGCATAGCTTGACGATGGGAATTTACAGATTAAAGGTACAGAATACTAAGATTTAGGAAAAAAATGATTTAGGAAATCAGTATTTTATAAAATACTTATACAATTAGGACCGCCCTCCTTAATGATGTAAGGTACTCTTTGTCAAACAAAATAATAAAACTATGTAATCAATTACTCACAAAATTTTCGTTGTAGCACAGCATAGCGAATGCTTTGAAAATATCCGTAAGAACACCAGCAGCAATATCGAGTTTGATCATTTCCGACTCAGTCTTGCCATCGAGTCCGTGTTTCCGGGCCAAGTGCTTAGTGATGGCGGAACTTTCTGTGATTTTCAGATTGCCGTCAACGTAGTATGGGAGCTATAAATTGAACAATATCATCAATTACTGTCAAAATGAAGATAATATTTATTTTGGTCTCATCAGTACTAATATTCTCGTGAGGAAACGAAGAAGTTCCTTGAAACTATGAGACACATGAATAATCTTATTTTGTAAATCGAAGGAAAGCTAGCATATAGAATATCAGGAATTACTATATGATACTAAGAACAAGAAGAAAAATCCAAAGAATTTTCAGTGTAACTCTACAATATATACATAGTAACGAATCCAAAACAACAATCTTAATATAAGTTGTTAAGTCGGCTGCAAAAACTCCCATCGTTTATCAATCAAGGTAACCAGGAGGTACATTAAAGTGTTCAGTTGAGACGTAAACTAATTGAGCGTGAGTTGATGATTCTCTCTTAATTTACAATCTATACACAGTAATAAACTTCCTAATTCTTGATGGAAAATTACATGACGGTGCAGAAGAGAAATTATAACAAAGCAATTATGATTTGTCATACAGGAGTTTTCATGTGCCAATTTGTACTACCACCTTAAGTTTATGAATATTAAAGATATCAGATATTTGAAAACTCACGTTAGGAAATTCAAATCCCATCGTCTCCTTATCTTGTCCCCATGACTCTCTGGACATGTAACGTTTGTCCTCGAAATCAACACCAGCGTAAGCGAGGAGGAATCGGAGAGGCTGAGCCAACTGAGAAAAAAATGTAAATGTTCAATTATAGGGCACTCTTACATTAAATCATACTGTGACATATTCATTACACTATTATAAAAAGTGAATTGGCCTAGGAATTTGGATTCATACATTGGTCTGTTAAAATAATATCACATAATCACATTATTCAGCTTTGATTAATATGTTTTTCAATAGTAAAATTGAGCTGTACTTGAATTTTATTTAGAAATTACGTCTTAAAAGGAGAAAATAGGTAATTTACATAAATAAAAGACTGGTTGTTAAAAGAAGTTAAATATTTCAGTTGATAGACCTCGTCTTTTACATATATACATGGTAACAGGCAAAAACCTGCTTAAGTTAAAGATTATAGTTATTATATATATACAAGTGAAGACAAATTCTTAGTCTGAAAGAGAGTTATAAATGTACTCCAATATATCAATACTCACTCCTCTAATTCCCCAATAAGCAAGAGTAGGAGCCATTATGTTATACTGACGGAGAGGAGCACTGACACAACAAACTGGTTCTTAGTGAGTACTTAGCGAGAGTGGCTGCATCCTTGAAGAATAGCTCACTATATAGCCTAGTGGCGATAACACGATGACTAGGCACTGTACATCGCTATGGTTACCGCATGTTATTCTACTATGTTGATATTAGTGAGAAAATGTTATTATACTTCTAGGCACCAGAAACTATTGACACGAGTTTTATCGATAGTATTATAATAATATTAATAGTTAGTTTTATAATTGTTAAAATGAAAGAAAGAATTTGTAAGTTTATCTTTTAATGATTATTTAATAATTTATGATATAATTTTATATCTAATTATTCAATCATATCAATTAATTGAATGTAGCTTATAGTTATTGAATATAAATTTCATTTTCAAAATATTCGCAGAGGATTAGATTTTTTTGCTAAAGTTCTATGTTCATACCTACATCTTCTATGTTAATACCTACATCTTCTATGTTAATACCTTTATCTTCTATGTTCATACCTACATCTTATATGTTCATACCTACATCTTCTATGTTCATACCTACATCTTCTATGTTCATACCTTTATCTTCTATGTTCATACCTACATCTTCTATGTTCATATCTACATCTTCTATGTTCATACCTACATCTTCTATGTTCATACCTACATCTTCTGTGTTCATACCTACATCTTCTATGTTCATACCTACATCTTCTATGTTCATACCGACATCTTCTATGTTCATACCTACATCTTTTATGTTCATACCCACATCTTCTATGTTAATACCGACATCTTCTATGTTCATACCTACATCTTCTATGTTCATACCCACATCTTCTATTTTCATACCTACATCTTCTATGTTCATACCTACATCTTCTATGTTAATACCGACATCTTCTATGTTCATACCCACATCTTCTATGTTCATACCTACATCTTCTATGTTCATACCCACATCTTCTATGTTAATATCAACATCTTCTATGTTCATACCTACATCTTCTATGTTCATACCCACATCTTCTATGTTCATACCTACATCTTCTATGTTCATACCCACATCTTCTATGTTCATACCTACATCTTCTATGTTCATACCCACATCTTCTATGTTCATACCTACATCTTCTATGTTCATACCTACATCTTCTATGTTCATACCCACATCTTCTATGTTCATACCTACATCTTCTATGTTCATACCCACATCTTCTATGTTAACACCTACATCTTTTCTATGTTAATACCTTTTTCTTCTATGTTAATAATAATACGTACATCTTCTATGTTCATACCTGCATCACTTACATGGAGAAGACTGAGGAGAGGATATGGTGTAATCTTCTATATTCATTCTTATACTACCTATCTATACATTAACCCTCTATGTCCTAAGGTGACATATGTGGCCTCTTTCAAGTGATGTATTTGGCGAGGTTTTTTTGAGATATTTTCCTTAAACGACAGGATAAACGCATGTGTACTCTTTCATATATCAGAGCACATGTATACTATATTGTATACGCTTACATTATAGTTAAGCATAATTTTTTTTTTTAAATAAAAACAATTGTATATTGTTTAATATGCTTTCTTTACCTATATATTACAATAATATTACAAAAAAAAATAGTTTTTTTTCACGCTCAAAATAATGTTGGTCATAAAGAGTTAATAATAAATAGAAATATTGTCAGTTGCAATAACTATCTATATTTATAAGAGATTAATGCTGCATGTAAGAAATATCCCAGGTAGAAATGTTCCTATAGGCAAACATTGCCCTGATATTGTTACAATATTGGCAATGTTGTAATAATATCAGGACAATGTTGTAACAATATCAGGGCAATGTTGTAACAATACCAGGACAAAGTTGTAACAGTATCAGGACAAAGTTGTAACAATATCAGGACAATGTTGTAACAATATCAGGACAATTTTGCCTGAAGAAAAGTTATTACACGGTATTTTTTAATGTCGTTATATAATCTGTGACTGGTAAGCAATTCCTAAATTTTGATTTTATTGATGTACTTCATTATAATATATTATCAATTGAGTTGCTCTTAAATATGATAATAATGATTTTTTTTTTTTTGGGCGCCTTATAACCTGTTTATATTAATCAATTAAACTTAGACTTGCAATTTAAAATGCTATAATCGATTGAGCTATATTATGTTTAAATCCTTTAGTTCTTACCTATGATACAGATATGGCCAAGATACAACAACTATTTTCAGGAGCTGTACTGTGGAGCAGGTAGTTAGTTAAATTATTTCTTAGCCATTATGATACAACTGTTTAGCATATTTAATGTTATCGAATTTTATTAAATTAGCATCAATAGAAATATTTATAATATATAATAATAAATTTAATCTTATTAGAATCTCATATAATTGTTGAATTAATTTGATACATATTAGGTTTAAATCGCATAGAAATAGGGTAAGTTCCGAAATATCGGTTAGTAATACAACTTCGGACATATAAGAAAAACAATATAAAAATTATTATTATTACACAGTGCTATCTATTAATAATCATTTCTATATTATTTTTTCTTATATGACCGAAGACGTAGTACTGACCAATAATTCGGAACTAACCCTATGTAGTTTTACGCGAGGAACCATTATTAATGCATATCTTTATATATTTTATGGATTATAAAGCACATTTACCTACGTATATATTACAAATATGTGGTACATTGAAATCTATTATTTGGATAGCAGTTTTTTCTTTTTCACTTTCATTGCATTTTTCTTACAAAAAACAACTTGAATAGTCTGATAAAGTGACGCTATAACTCCTACTAGAAAATTCTAGAACAAGAAAAACTTATACAACAACTGGCAAAAGAAGATATCTTTGAATTTAGATTGCATAATAAAAGAACGCTAATTCCTTCATGAAAATTATAGAGCTACTAAAATCATCTAAAGTTACAGCTATATAAGATATTTGATAGTTTTGTCTCATTATAGTTCAAATATTTCCAAAGAAATAAGGTATGGACGCCTATAGATCGAGTCACTGATGACGTCACTCATTGCAGCCTGTTATTGGATGACTTGCAGTTTCTTCATTTCTTGCCGTGTACCACCATGCAAATGTATTGGGGGCCTGATATTGCTTTGTGTATCGGATGCTATTAATGGAATCTGTTAATTATTTTCAGTTCTATTTAAATCAATCATTATTCATCTTAAAATGAGTACTTTATTGTGCAATATCACGGAAAGAGTGTTTGCACAAACATTTTGATTAGGAGGAATATCATGCGAAAACCTTCTATAATGATGCCAGAAATGTGAATCAAAGGAATGTACTCACTTTAAGAGAAATATTATGTACTAAAACATATAAAGAAAAACACATTTCTATCATCTTCATAGTACCAACATCAAGGCATTACCATGAGCAGATTACACACTGTAGGTAACTAATAATGGGCAAGTTACCCACTGGAAATGATAATAATAATGAGCAGGTCACCCACTATAGTTGGCAATAGTACCACAACTGCCTCTTCAAAATCATGAGAGGCATCCAAATTCACCAGGAAGGTTTTCAGTGATCTTCCATTTCAAGGTGAGTGTACGTCCCTGCTTATGATGTAATTAATGGAGTTCAAAGTCGAGATGTCTGAGTGGGAGAAAATTATTTAGGAAGTAAATAATTTTTCTTGAAGTTAAATCCTATGAAAAAATGTAATTCACATTCTTCATTATATTGTTAATATTATTCTTCAAAGTAGAATATTTTAGTCATTAAATTTAATGTATAATATATATTATATCTATGAAACTACAATTTCTATTTTCGAATCTGATAAATAGCTTTTTTGCTCGATATAATACCAGTTTTCATACTCAGTTCAAATGACTAAATGTGACCCCTAGCACGATAAAGGGTTAACAACCTTATATTCATTCATGAAAGCAACTGTACAGTCCAGAGTCCACACACCATCCTTACTCTTCCTACTCTGTTCAGAGACTCGTGTTAGTCATATTTTCCATTAGTCTTACCGCTGAAGAGACTATAGCAGTCAATATGTCAGTCATAGGGTGTCAGTTGCACTGATAACAGCTATCGTACCATTCAATTGGTTGTTATATTGTTCTGATAGCCTTTATCAGTTAGCAACATGTTGCAGCAATGCTATGGGAAGTATATGTATAAGTTATTTTTGGTATCTAATTATAGCAGATCTTTAAATATAGAATTTATTTACATGAATACTACAAATATTATTGTAACACATATATTATATATAGACGTGGGAGGGTTTCAAATCATTATTGCCGATCCCCCCCTCACTTTCCCCACAAAGGTACCTCTATAGGTAGGCATTTTTTACCTTTGCAGAATGCGGGAAGGTCATATTTTCATCGGCATTTATTATTTATTTATTTATTTATCATCTTGTTATTCGCTTAACTGAAAAATTGTTCAATCAAATTGACTGAAATTTGGTGAAACGATTGCTCCATGTCAGGGTGACCTGCTGGTAGAATTAAATGAGCAACTTGGTCAAAGGTCAAGGTCATGGTCATATATAACTCAATAAGTATTGTACCATATTGCATGAAACTTGGTGGGACGATTGGTTATTATCCAGTTAGCAGTTTCTTAAATTTTAGGAGAGAATCGGTCAAAGTGGAGGCGAAGGTATGTGCTCTACCGAGTGCACATAATCTAGTTTTGTTATATTGTAGGTTTAGTTTAGTTTGGCTCCCTTTTTCTTCCCCTTCTTTTATATTTTTCATCAATTTATTCTTCTTCCTTCCTCTTTCTTCTGCCTTGCTATATCCATGAGTAAGGTAAACAGACTGACTGTGTAGGTCATTTATTCATTGGTTATTCTTGCCATCCATGCGCTGGATCGACACGGTTACCTGTTGTAGCAGAGTATTCGACCTAGTGCATGAAGCGTACTTTCACTGTCCCCTCTTCTACGAGGCCTTCTTCTCTTCATGTCTCTTTGGATCACCTCGTAGTAAATCGAAGGAACTTTTAAATCCCCAAAATAATAATATAGACTAGTGATAATACTTATAAAAAACATATATTCTACTAAATCACGTATTGTAACGAAATATATAATATTGTGTAAACTTAGACAGGTTAAATTTCAATATAAATCGTTCGAACACTAAGAGTAGAAGATAAGAATTTTTTCCCTACATTATAATACATATATATTATATAGTGTCATCACATACCTTCTTTTTCTAAATGTATAGATGAGACTAGAACAGTGCTCATAAATTATTTTGTAATTACTTACAATTAAAGAAGTTATATTTCAATAAGTTATCACATATCTATTGTGTATGCGACACGTAAGATCCTTACGATTTAAAATTTACCACCGTGCACGGTGCATCCTAATGTACATTGGCAAAAGGTGTGATCTGTAACGGCGTCAGTACATAATATTTCTTTATACCCCATCAAAATTATTTAAGATTCTATGCGTTTTATTTTTAATAATAACAAACACAGGCACACAAAGATAAAAACTGTTTCTCTATGTCTAGAAATATTTTAATTGTAATTGAAAATCTTTTTGATTACATTCATTTTTGTATCAATTGTTGAAAATTTGATGTATTGAAAGTAAGTTAAATTTTTAGAATGTTAAAATGTACACATATTGCGTATTAACCAAGAGCCAAATAAGTTAACTATGTCGTAACTTAAGGATACATAATTCATGATTTACGCTACCTGGTCATTACATTCATAAAAATTCTGAGACACTCAGGAGTTACTCGTTTACCTTACAAGTCTTGTCACAAGTGCTTCAACTATAATTTGTAAAACAGCAAACCCTCGCACTATACAATCCTTGTTTTAGACTGAAATAGCTTTGAAACTCTAATGGAAAAAACTTCGTACTAGACAAAACACTAATTTAGTCAACTTACAGTTATTCTTTAGTAATTATTACTTAAGGTAATAATTATAATACTAGATTCGACATAAATCTCTTTTCAATTAATGTATTATATTTATCATTAGCTGCTTTTGGATAAATACACAGTAAGAATTTATCCTTTTGTTCATGCATGGAAACATAAAATGTATCATTTTGTTCATGGCTGAGTCTGAGCTTAAAATAAAATGATGTAAAGAATTCAAGAAAACTAGATACAGTGATGACTATGATAATTTATTAGTGATAATTATTGTGAAAATATCATATTGATTTATAATTTAAACTAAGTTAATGTGTTTCTTAATATTTCTTTCTTTCAAAGATGATATTTTAGTCACCTTAACTTCTTGATAAACAAAATAGAACATTCGAAATATCACAGTTGAACCTCTTAAATTTTAGAAAAACGATGTTGGTCTAGTACAAAACTACCAATGCGAGTTATAAACTAGAGTAACTAGACCAAGCTAGCCTAGAACCTAACTCTGGATATGGTTTGCTGTACTTGTGTGTTTCAAGACCTTGAAAATGGTCATATATCCTTTGAACCAACCTCCTATTATTAAATTTTATCTAAAAACCAATTGGATAATTTATAGTATAGCAAAAGCACACCTAATGCTCTGAATAGTGAGTATTGCAAGAGGATTCGTCACTCAAATTTTATAAGTGTGTCCCCTAGAAAAGTCAGAAAATAAAATGAATTTCCACTCGTGGAAATGACAGTATTGTTATAAGTCCAACAGTTTTCATATTGTGGGAAGAGTTATCAAATGTATTAAGAGTTTAATTCTTTGTGCATTAGATATCAGTTTTAACTCATAAATTATCACTAGTTATTCCCTCTTTCTTATTGCATGGTGTTCCTAAAACAGCAGGCAATGTTCCTTAGTAGTTTGAACATTTCTCATTGTAACAGTTTTTAAATAAAAGTGAGTAAATTGATCTCATCAAATCATTTATTGGTGAAAATTCGTGACAATTAAAATACTCCGCCTGCAAACTTGGCTGTGCTGCCATTGAAGTAATTCTTAATTTTCTGGAACTCTGCAGATGCCAAATATTTCTTCATTGCTGGCAGTTCACTCATGGCCTGGTGGAAGGTTTTGAGAGAACTGAAACTGTTTAGAGCATTTGGCACCAAAAATGTCAACCTTTCAATGACCTCAAACAGAAGAAAATCAGCATAAGTTACCTGGAAATTAGGGAAATACGATTAAGAATAAATCAAATATCTATTCAAATAGTTTTATTGTCGAATTTTATTATAGCACGAAATAAAGTATTAAGTTTTGAAATTATAGACAACACTCATTGAATTAATATGATTTTCTCTAAATTATATTATTAATGTGATTATAATTGATTTGACATACACTATATTGTATTTGATCAATAAAATTTAATAAATGGTATCCAGAATAAATTTTCCAGTCTGGCAATCCTGGCACTATACCCATCATACAAAAGCTAATTTACGCTGTGTTGATGGTATTTCTTACTCTGTCGCCAACAATGAACTTATTGCCGCCCAATAACTTGGCCATCTTTGCCAGAGGAGTTCCAATGTCTTTGATGTAAGCATCCTTCAGGCTCTCCTGCAAATGAAATAATTGAAAAATTTATACAACATCGTCAAAAATTTTTCCTGTTCTATAGTATTTTATAGTACTTACAAAATTTTCGTTATAACACAACATGACGAATGCTCTGGCAATATCCATGAGAACACCAGAAGCAATGTCCAGTCTGATGAGCTCCTGTTCGGTCTTGCCATCGAGTCCGTGTTTCCTGGCCAAGTGTTTGGTGATGGCGCTACTTTCGGTGATTTTCAGATCGCCGTCAACGTAGTATGGGAGCTGTTAATTTGGAATAGTTTGATTAGAAAAACACTAAAAAAAGAGCGCACCATCATCAAGATAAAGCTTATTCTGGACAAATATAGTATCGAATATTATCTGCATTCAAAAATATAGCATTTTTCCTTCTGTCTTTCTGAAGCGAACTATGAATAAAATTATAAAAAATCGTAGGTTATTCCTTAAATAGAGTTAGATGAAATTTGAAGCAAGACAAAACTTTATTGCACGTGTTCTCACGTTGGGGAATTCGAGTCCCAGGGTCTCTTTCTCCTGGCCCCAGACTTCTCTGTTGGCGTACTGTTTGTCTTCGTACTCGGCACCAACGAACTCGAGAATGTAACGGATGGGTTGAACCAACTGCAAAGTAAAAAGTATTTCTTATCTAATTATATTTAGCCATGGAGTTGCTCAAATGAATTAAACCACGTAAAGCAAATAAATCTTCCGACAGAATAGTAGTTTTAACAATATTTGTATAAGTGACGATTGAAGCATTTTCTTACTTCCACTTACATTAATTGTGAGCCAGTAAGACTCCTATATCATTATTGGGATCAAACACACTACAGGAGGAGCGGAGCGGCGCAAGCGGAGTGCCATTAATGAGGTTTGGTATTCGTATGCAGAGATGCTTAGCTAACGAACAATAATATTAATGGCGCTTCGCCCCGCGCTGTTCCGCTCCGCTTGTAGTGTGTACGACTGTACGTATCCTAAATTAAAATATTCATGTACTAATTATCAACATTCACAAATTCCTATCAAGCTATGGTTTAGAGATGATTTTTTTCTTCAAAATTTTCCATAAACTTCGTCATGAAAATTATTGAAGTAATATTTCCCTCTATTATTATTATAATAAAGCGAGTATTAGAATTTATTAAAGCAAATAGTTAATTCAAAGAACGTTGCCTGTATTATCTGTATTTAATGAATAGAAATAACACTATGCTATAGACAGTATAAACTATACTCACTATAGAGTATCTATAGAATATAGAGGTTGGGAAGCGATTGGTTAATTTTTTTTCAAATTTCGAAAGAAATTTTTTAATATCTATATAAATTAAGGAAATGCCTCTCCTAAGAAACTATTAACAATACTAATTAATATAAAACTAGAAGTATATAAACACATCAATTACATTTATTGTTTTATTATTTTCATTCTTACATGTAATGATTTGTGTATCTTAGAAAATTAATAGTTAGCACATATACAAATTAACCTACAAATACTCACCCCTCTAATAGGCCAGTAAGCAATAGTAGGAGCCATTTTGTGAAGATGGAGACTGTGAAAGTAGTACCTGCGTGCAAGAGTCCGAAACAGAGAATGCACACGTGAATGCTATTGCATGGGGTGTCAGTTGCTATCAGTAGATGATAATAGTTATCGTGCCAACTCAATTGGTTGCCATATTGTTCTAGAAACATATTATCAGTTAGTAACACGTTACTGTAAGGTTATTAGTAATAAAGCAGTTAATTTTAGGAGAAGCTATGTATCTTTCAAAATCTAAATTCAAAGAATTGATAAAGAATTACGCAAGAGAGGTAAATTTTTTTTTTAAATACGGTTACTTAAAATACCTTGCTGTATTTATATACATTGAGAAACAGACCAGAACGATATATATATAAATATATGGCTAGTTTAGCAATTTTGCTGAAAATGACTAACAAACATTGTAGTCTGAAAATGACTACAAACATACATACAAAATAGCATTGATTTATATTAAGCTCTTGAAGGAAGAGGCTAGATTTGATAAATTAGGCTATTTTTCAACTATCAGTGTGGAAACGGGTAAATTATATAGCTAATAGCGCTGTTTAATATTTGGTTATTTAGTGCATAGCGTTGTTCAATATTTGGTGTCCTCCATTAACTACCATGGTATTAATAATATATTAGGTATTAGTTCCTAGTTTTCCTAGAATGACAACTGCTATGGCGGTGTTCTTTCTGGGAATAGGTTGAATAAATTCAATTAAATATGAATGAGAAATTTTATTTCATAAAACTACTCACTCATAGAAACAACAACAAACTATAATTTTATAGTTTGCATCTGTAATAAATTGATAAGAGTTCTTATCTGTTTATATATCTCATCTGTTGATTGCATCATTTTCATGGTTACGACAAATACATTTGAATGCTCGTCACTGAATGACTCGGCAAGTACTTCATACACTTCTGGTTTTGAGGTTTATAATTTCACATTTCTATGATAAAAATAACTGACAATCCAAAGATGAAAACACTTAGTTGAAGGTTATTCATGGATTTTAGGGAATGACACTAGATAAATTATTATATAGATAATATTGGTGCTAGGACGGACAAATACGACCCTAATAGGGTTATGAAAATATGCTTTCTAAATCATAGATATTATGAATATCATGAGTGAAACAAAATGGTATCGAACTCTATATACCACTGGTTTAAACTATTCAATAATGCTTAATCCTCTCATGCAGTTTATAATATTTTGAGGATCTATAAATCTAAAATCTTAAAGCATATTGTCATTATTATCAGGAATCCTAACTTGAAGTTTTCTTAATTAAGTAGTACGTAGTAATATGAATTTATATTGTTTGTCCTTTATCTAATAATTATAAATAATGAACTTCATTGGGTGAGATAATAAAGGCTTTTTATCAACAATTGAGCAAGATGTAGTATATTGATAAGGTTAGTTAATAAACACGTCTTTATAGTAAAATACCTATAATAAGGGTAATAGAATCTAACCAGTAACTGCAACAGAAAGAAAAGTTTGAAAATTCTAATGAAAAATATGAAAGGAGTTTAATTTTTTTTTAATTTGTGCGTATTTTGAGAGACCGATTATTGCTTGTCATATCCTATAGAATCTAGATCATGAATATTTGTTTAATAATGATAGCATTGATAAAGGAATAAATATTTAATTTATAAATGAATTACAGGCATCTCCCGTTTTAGTTACCAAATCACGACTCAGTTTAGTTACCAAACTGTAACTAAAGCGAATAAAAGTAACAAGAAATATGTAATTGTCACTCCTCGATTATATATTTCATATTGTATCAGTTATAGAAAGAAAATTTGTTTTAGAGTTATTAGAGTACTACGTATATAAGCATATTATTAATAATAATATACAGTCTTTCATTGTTTGTGACTGTGATGAAAAAGTTTAAAGTCGTGCATTTATTAAATGTTTTAAAATCCACCTTAACTTAACTCTCACTCAGTATATGTGAGTAATTAATAGATACTTAGACTTCTATAATTATTGTGCTACATTGAACAAACCGCAATTTTATGCTCTATGAAATATATTAGGGAGTAGGGTAGTAAGTTCCAAGTTATTGGTTGGTTCTACAATTTCGGACACGTCAGAAAGGAAAATATTATAATTGTTAATTAACTTCTATTCTAATTGGTATTATGGATACCAATTGAAATTTAAGTTAAATAATGATTATTATATAAAGATTTTCACGTGTTCGAAAATATTAAATATGGAACTGTGCAATAACACGGAATTAATCCTAATATAGGACTTGTTGAATTTCTGAACCAATTGCTTCTAATAACCTTATCTGGATTATAATTTTGATGTTTTTTTAGTTACCGTGAAATAAACACAAAAAATTGTCTCCGTTTTCTAAGTCTACGAACGGTTCTTATTTCGAAACATGACTCGAAATAAGTACCAATCTTACTGAAGTGAGATGTACTTAAAGCGAGGTTTGCCTGTAATCAATTGTATAATGGAAATAAATGTTTCTGTTTTCAATACATTTATATAAAAATAACCAATTTGTATTTACATTCAACCAGAAGTGGGCGTTCCGCACAAATGTTCGCGGACCTTTATTCGCGAACCGGTTCGGACGTTCGGATATATCAGAGCTCTCTCCAGACATTAGATGCAAGAGTGTGTTTGAGTACATAAGGGTGAATATCTCACTATAATCAGTCAACTGTAACTCTTTAGCGGATTAGCGAGATCAAATATGTGCGAGAATAATTGCGCACACCAAGCTTAGTTGTATATCATGAAACAGGAGTTCTACCAGTGCAACTCCTCACTAATGCAGTCATGTGAAGTCACAGTATAATTATTCCCTACAAACCATCAATTCGATATCCCAGCAATCGAAAAGAAATCTAATCGATATACGTTGTTATAGATTCATTATATTAATAATTAGGGATGTGACAATTTGCAGCATAAAATATGCATAATTTTTGACGCGATATGCAGCATATTATATGCCTATTCCTGCATATAATATGCAAAAAGTCAATATGCATATATGCAGAACCAAAATACATATTGGAAATATGCATATATATGCAAAAAGTCAATGTGCATATATGCTGAACCAAAATGTATGTTGGAAATATGCATTTTATATGATAGAAATTATTCAATATAGTGTGCATATTACATGCCTAAAGTTAATTACGGAATTTAAAATAAAGTTAATATGTATACAGTTATGTTTTGAATGTAATTGTACTTTGGTGGTTTGAATGGAACTTGCAATAAATCGAAGGTGTAATCTCAAGTTTTTACTTTTACTGTGAAATGTTTAATGTTAAAAACAAAATATAACAAAGCTGATCAAATTTAGACTTTTTTAATAGTAAGTCACTTTCAAAGAGTGGAATTGGACTTTATTGTTAAATGGTATTTCAGGTTTCCAACAGTGAATCTGCTCCTATTATCTGCTAATGAATTTTTGTACTGGGAAAACACCCGTTCTACATCACAAGAAAGAAGAGGAGCAAATGTTTTCGTCAGCCAAATACAGTCTTCTAAAGTTCTAAACTATCCGACATTCAAATATCACATTCCGTTCATTACTTTAGTCATGACTCGAAAATCATAAACCATCTTGTTAGACCAGCGGTTCCCTTTAAGTTTAAAGGATCCCCAGCTATAAGCAGCGCCACTAAGTTATTAAATGGTAAATTTAAACAGTTTCGTGTGTTTTTTATTTAAACAAATTATATGCATATATAAAGTAATTCTTTGAGGGAACTACTAAATGGAGAATAAAAGTTGAAAGAAATTTTAAGATAATAGTTTTTAATAAGAAAAATAACCACACTCTCTTACATTATGTCGGGCGACATCAGTTGTTCTCAAATTAATTCCTAAATTTATACATGAACAAATTTGAAAAGTTAGTAGGCCTTTTAAATGCTAATCATTTTATACTGCAGTATATTAAAGTAAATGGAGTTAGTTAATTTAACGTTTTAAATAGAGGAAGCTTCCAACCGTTATATGGTTTACGGTGGAGCTTGAAAGCCAATTGTATTAGGTAGGAGGCTTGTAAATTCTGCTGTTTGGGTTTGCAGAGTAGTGCATCATCACTTTGCTCAGCCCTTGTTGTTTAGCATCCTGCATCGCCTTGTAAGGGATCGCAGAGCTTCCAGGGCGTAAATGGTGTGATGATGAAATCTCAATGGTGATGAAGTAAGGTGATGAATCCATGATGAAGTAAGGTGATGAATCCATGATGAAGTAAGGTGATGAAGTCTCAATGGCGGAGTATGAAATATAGAGAGCATTAGATTAGCAAAGGGTTAAGTGTACCCAATCTTTGCCAGAGGAGTGAAGGTTTACAAATTCATAATGAGAGTGTGGCATAAATTTTATTCATATATACGTGAAATAAGTTTTGATATTTTCTGAGTAGTGCAACTCTAAAATAATTGTACCTATTCATTTATTTATCAATAACTACTAGTATTTACTAAATACCAGGTGTCATTATTTATTAATACATTTGTAGTTTCAATATTCCACCTACAAACTTTTTATATTTGAATAATTAGTTTGATAAAATTTACTTGGGTCCACAGTTAAAATCTTTTTCTATGCAGGGGTCCAGAAGAAAACGACATAGATTAGACATTTACATGTTAAAAATTGACCAAGAAGTGCATATTTCTCGGTTAGCATATATATGCACACGTGCATATTATATCCTCATGAAATATATGCAGAGGACTGCATATATGCAATATGCACAATGTCACATCCCTATTACTAATAATTAATATCTTGATGAATTTTTTATATATATATAGCTAGGTTGCCCTAAAAGCCTTGGAAGCATTATCTAGTAATAGGGCCGAATATAAATGTGTAGAGAGTAGTTCACTTTCGTCTCTTTTTTTATTTTTTATATATAAAATATATACCTAAAAAAATCCGAGGTTAGCGGACAAATTTTCAAAATTGGGTTCACTATACGGAAGTTCAGAACCCAAAATCGACAAAGATTCGGGTTCGGAAACTAAAAAAAGGTTCGCGCACCCAGCTCTGCATTCAACATAGATTACTTAAATAGACCTTAAAAACATTATATCTAACTCCACTCAAGATACCAGACCATATTTCAATCAATAAATGACGAGTTCGGTAGTGGAAGGGCCTCTCCCATAAAGCAAGAAAAAATGCATTTTATGAATTCTTATCAAAGTTAAAAATTCAAATTTGCAGCATTAAGGCGTGTGATCACAAATTTGAACTTATTCGTCTCATCTTCGCAAAGACCGTCTGATGTTCTCACGAATGTTACTGAAGCCGTTTGGTGTCATAGGAGTTCGTGGAGGTCTTTTTCTTGGTCTATCCATTAAGAGGAAGTTTCATTAAAGCGATTCTTTCTCTTCATTAACATTGTATTAATCAAAACTGTTTAGCAGCTTTAAAAATATGTGAACTACCTTACTTACCCTTCATTTTCCAGGTGTTCATCAATTATGAACTTCATTCCTTCCATTATAATTTCTAAAACTACCTCTATCAATTACAGTAAGACCAAACACTAATTCATTTTTTGACAAAATTCTTAAAAACATTCAGGTATCAGTTTTTCTAAACTCAATAATTCTTATCCAGAAACTTTAGTAAATTCCTCAGTTTATTGGTTAGGTTTATATCGAAAATTTGGCCAATTCTTAATATCCAATTTTAGAGAGTGTGTAATCATTTCAGAATACGTAATAAATTCACAACCAAACTACTGATTAATAAATATTTTAACCGCATTAAACATAAATCCTATATTTATTTGAATCAAATTCCTTTTAAAATAACATATTATCAGCACAACTAGATTTGATTTTATGAAGTGGAAGAGGCTACCTAATTCTCTTTTACTATTGAAGGAATAAAAAAACTACAATTATTGTTCTACTCACATTTAGTTATTTGCCCTGCTCTTTTTATTTTGTACATAATAATATCCAAAAAAATATCATGAAAAATATAAGAAGTAAGTTATCACACCGAACTCATTGTGCCATGAGTTGGGTAGAATGGAATGACTATATTCATTGCAGTACGCAACTATCATAATGATTTATTCAGTAGAGGTTTAACGTAAAATAAATTAAGTTAAAACAAAAATAAGTACAAGGGACCCGGAATAGCAGTGAGAGATAAAGTGGCTCCATGAATAAAGTCACCTACCACCGTCGGAGATAATGCTCATGAATGCAGAAAAGCTACTCACTTACAAAAGGAAGAGGCAAAAGAAAAATGACTGCACTCACAGATGAAAAAACCTAAAAGCCTATTAAATCAAAAATCTAAGACATCACAGTTACTAAGTATAAACTATGCACTATTTTCGAAACTACAAATAGAGTTCAAAAATTGAATCAAGTACAAATAAAGACAGAAAATACACACAATCCAACTCTCCTCTATACAAGAGAGAGCTTTTGTAGATTGAAACTATAATCCAATTAAATTAATTAACAAAAAGTATAATTTTCAATCTGTTGGTCAAATTGCTAATATTGGAAAAGGTGATTAATAGTAATATCAAAACATAATTATGTAGACTTAGGATAGTTATAATTTTGAAGGGAGTTTTATCCCTTTTAGTTAAATTTCGTTCCAATTTCCTTAACTTCTTATTTACAAATAATAGTTGATATTTTGAAAATACTACGCCATCTATATGAAGATAGCTCAATCATATATCACTTACTATTCTCTGAAAATTCAATTCTATCAACCGAAATATTTCATAGCATTACTCAATTAACCTTTTTCCATTTTATTATAATAAAATATTTCAAACGTGAAATTAGATTCACTCCCTTCCAATTCAAACAAATAATGAACATAAGAGAAATTGCTAATTGTTGCTACAAACATCTAACAAGGCAATACAAATTATTATAGCAAAATGATAAAACTATCATAAATTATATTGAATGAAATCTACAAACAAATTTAGCACAACACCTAAGAACTTTAATTAAACAATAGCTAAGATTAGTACTATCCTCTAAAACAGAAATGGCCACTAAGACTTCATATTGATAAATTGAAAAGTACATAGCTTACTTATTTAATTTTAAATTGATTCCAACCTAACTTGACCTTCAATCAAGTGAAATATTACTTCTGAAAGAACATAGCTAGTTGAGCGAAATGCTGAAAAAAAATTCAAATTAATTTGATAATATTTTACTTTCACTATCACTCAGCTTTCAGTTATTTTATGTTTACTGTTAATACTACCAATAGCACCTAAGAAAAGAGCATCATTTATTAACTTCTTTGTGTATATTCTAGCCTCAGGTGACATTTCTGATAACTCATTAGCAACATACCTACCAAAGTCAGCACAGGGATCAGATTTGACAGAATAAGGGTAACGTTTCTTGGTGGTCAATTCTATTAAAGGCTCTAGAGTATCTTCTATTTTTCTTTTTCTGCAGAATTTTTTGTTAGGTTGTTGGTATTTTCCATTCTCCACTGGAGCTGAAAATGAATCAATATTGAACATGTTGGTAGGTGAGGATGTATGGTGCCTATTGGGTGAGGCAGCCGGTGAGTCACTTCGAGATTCACTGGGACCTTCCGACTCTGCAGTGGTGTCTGTTGAGAGTATATCTTCTGGATTAAATTCATATGGCATATTCTCACTTTTGATTATACTGGACAGCTTGGAGAAGTCATCCTGAAATAAATAGGGCAAATGGTAAAATATGGTTTAATTATAACAAGTTTAAGTGAAAAACTAAGTCAGCTACCTACCATACAGTTAGAATTATATAAAAAAAAAAACATTTTGTCCTAAATTTAAATTATTAAATTATTCAATAGTTTTATTTCTTCTTAGGAAATCTAAAATATAACAAATTATACTAAGCTTTAGCATCCTACTAAATATAAAGAATAGCTTAAACTTCTAGCTAACCCTGTAGATATTAATGGGATATTAAATCCAGTTCCCAATCCAAACAACACAGAGTTAACATTATCTATACTATAACTAACACAGTTAGCTACTTGAGAAAATTGATTTCAATATTTCAGAAGATATCACATTGTACTCACAAAACTGTTGAAGGATTGAAAGCCATTGTAGGTAGATCCTGAGAGACGAGGATTCACATCTCCCATCAAGAACTGCAGCCGATCAAAGAGCCACAGTTTAGGAGTATACTGATCCTCAGGGCTTGCCCCCGACTCCTGGGACTGCCTGATGTACTTGATCTCTTTAGCAAATTGAGACCTAAGTGTGTGCAGTTTTTTAGATATTTCACTGGCTTCAATAGGCAAGTTCAATTTCTCAATGATGGTCTTCAGGAGAGCATCTTTCATACGTTTATTCTTGTAGTCCTTATGCCTTATTTGCCATAAGCATGGGTAAGGCTCCACTAAATCAATAAGAGCCATTGTTAAATCTTTTGTCCATTGGAAAACCATTCTAGATAGACCTAATATATAAAATCTGTATGAATAAAATAAGAATATTAATAAACATTTATGGTTAATGAAGTTCAATAATTTGAGGAGAGTGTATAGCAAATTTTTTTTACATTTTTAGATTTTTGCATGAACATGGTTCTTTAGTCTAGTTTACCATGAAAATAAATTTCGGCTGTTTCCTTTGATGTTTACCTAAAGAAAACCTCGTCTTTCTTTACAGTGGGTCTCATCAAAAGGTCTATTTAACTTTTTCTATTAAAATTCCAGTTCAATTTCATCATTCTTGGTCTCAAATTGCAGATAATATTAGGGTGAATGATTTAATCTGAACACTTTTTTAAAAAAATTTTATGATATCCAATATTTCAAAATTACCAAAAGCTAAATTTGACCATTTTTTGATTTGTTTTTTAATTTGAAATTCTTTTGTTATTAAAATAAAGACATGTAGGTTTTGATTAAAAAATCAAATATTGCCAAATTTTATTTGGTAATATTGAAAAATTTGATACTATACTTCTTTTTAAGATAGTGTACACTTTGAAAAATTGCCTGAATGAGATTGAAAACTTGTTTAATTATAAATAAATAGGTTATGTGCACTCGGTAGAGCACATACCCTCGCCACCGAATGGACCCGTTCTCTCCCAAGATCTATTAAACTGGTGGCTGGATAATAACCCATGGTCCCACAAAGTTTCATGCAATATGGTTCAATACTTTTTGAGTTATTTACATTAAAATATGATATGTAACATTCCAGTCTGTATTTGGTGCACAAAATCTCACTTACATTTTCAAAAAGCTGAAAAAATCTACCATAAATTTCCAGTAATGTGGCTGATCCACCAACATTTTCTCATTTTATCCACTGAAAATTAATGGTAACATAGGAATAATCAATAAATAGCTAAAAATCCACCAACTTTGTCAGAATATTATTTTCAAAGGGGAAAAAATTCTCAATGTCACTGATGTCGATGGAATTTACCACGAAATACAGACTGGGTAACATTCAGAGCACTTTATAGTATACCAGTCTGCCAGGTAATAAAGCATATCCAAACTTGCCATTTAAATGGCAGGTTTATGAGTTATTTTGAGCCCTTTAATTGCAAATGGCAAGAAATATCTGATTTTCTCCCATGCAACAATATTATTTTCAAGAGAATTTATGATAATTTGATTATTTTGAAGAGAAATTTAGTTATTTTTGGAGAGAGCTGGAGAGACAAATGGCGAGTTAATGAGCAATACTATTTTACTTGGCTAGCCTGCAAAAGATGCATGAAGTTGTGAAGTATATCCGGAGACTATTGAAATTTAAGGCCTTGAAATTAGTCTCCTAAATTATCCGGCAACAATTTTCCAATTAATTCTTATGTTTTCATGTAATTATTGGAGAGTATTTAGAGATTTTTGGAAAGAAACTGGAAAATCTTTGGAGAGAACTTGCACCAAAAATTAAATATCTGGAGACTGATTGTGCAAGCCTTGCAGACTGGATAATATAAACCAGGAACAGGTAATAAAGCATGTCCAAACTCGCCATTTTAATGGAGAGTTTATGAGTTATTTTAGCACTTCAATTACAAATGGTGAGAAATGTAATTTTCTTCTAGGTATACCACAAATATTATTTTGGAGAAAATTGATGATAATTTGATCATTTTGGAGAGGAATTTGGTGAGTTTTGGAGAGAACTGGAGGGAAAATGGAGAGTTTATGAGCCATACTATTTTATGTGGAATATACACAAATTATAAATATATACTTCTGCTATTTATCACCTTCAACAGGAAAGGAATAACATATTTATATATACATATGTAGTTAGAGAATATTAGGAATATTATGGAACTATTTCATCATAATTTATGATGAAATATTCCCAATTAAGTTCAAGAAATATGTACTGTCTGTACATATATTTAACATTAAAATTTAGAACTATTGAAAATACAACAGGTTGATGAAATGAACTCACTCTGGTAAACATAGGAGCTTTCTAACTTCTCTTCATTACATTCACTACATTGTCTCACCATATGGATGGGGACAGGACTCATGAGCAGAATCTTCCCACCTAATAACTACTGGGATACAAAGAAAAAGGGTTTTCTTCAGTCACTATTACTTGTCTCATCAGGATGGATGTAGACAGAAATAGGACCAACTAGGATGAAAATAAGTTATACTGATACAATGCACTGCCTGCGTCAATGCTCTTCCAAATTCAATAAGGTAGCTACTGCATTCATATGTAGTTCTCACACCCACATTTGGGTGTGAGATTTGGCCTCTAATTTTTTTGTTTCTAATTTGTTTATTTGGGCAGCTATGAAGTTTAAACTTATACAATGTTTGACCTAAACTAACACCGATAATATCCAATTGAAGATATCGTCAATTAATTTAAATTAATAAAGATCATTTTTATGTCATGAAAATTGTATGCTAACTGTAACATTTCCAGCTATTAGAGTTTTGTTAACTAACCCCCCAATATACATAAATGAACTATGAATGTACCTGTGAAACCCAATCGGGTGTCTCAAGTACATCCTTTTTTGAGGTTTGTTTTGCTTATTACTATTTCAAATTTCAATTAATTTACAATATTTTCACTGGATATTATCGGTATTAGTACAGTGGCAAGCATAAGTTAAGGGACAGTGAAACAAGTTAAAACTTTTTGTTTATTGCAAAAAACTAGAAAATGAAAATATGTGAAACTTAACAACAATAAAATTACATATACCCCAAGTAAAGTAGTATGGCTTATAAACTCTCCATTTGGCTCTCCAGCTCTCTCCAAAATGATCAAATTATCATAAATTCTATCCAAAATAACATTGTAGTATAGGAGAAAATTAGATATTTCTCACCATTTGCAATTGAAGGGCTTAAAATAACTGGCAACAAATGGAGAGTTTGGACATGCTTTATTAACTGGCTTGTACCCTGGGTATTTGGTAGAAATATTAGCAAAATCAATCAAATATTTAACTATTGCCATTAGAAGAAAAAGACGGAGCAAAAGTTAAGGAACAGTTATTAATAAATGGGTATAAACTGAATAATCTTAGTTTAAAAGACTGTTTCAATATATTAAATTGTTACTAAAGGTTATCAAATTATTGGAAAAAAAAACTATGGTCACCATTATACCTGCTACTTGGAAACAAGTATCTCTGTGTGAAAAAAACTCCTTTTTTTACTATCACAGGGATGGAAAGTCACTTTCTGAAATTACAAGCATCACAGAAAGATCTAAGAGTAGGGGTGGGCACATGTTGTGTTTTTCAGTGCCGGAATATGGAGCTCAGTGCCGTTACCATTTTCTTTTCGTTTTTTAAATTGCAGGGGATACTAAGTAATTAAAATGAGTTGGAAGATTTTATTGATGTATGTACAAATGTACATATTTTACACATAAATATTGGTAGTACACTTATTATTTGAATTGAAAGGAATTAATAAAGATATATAATTATACTTTTCTTTTTTCATGTGAAAATAATCACAGGATAAATGACAATGGCTACCTAACTTATTAAAAAATGGAATTAAAAATGATTGCACAAATTCTTACTAGTGTAAGAATAACTGATCTAGATAAAAAGAGTCCGAGGTCAATTTTTTAAACACCGGCACTACTTTAATAATAATCTAAAAATACCTATTAATGGATAAAATTGATTATCAAAGTATCAAGGTCATTACAAATATACTGTTCTTCAATTAGTTTACCATCTTCTTCTATATTATACTAGTAATTTATAAAGCAGTCAGGGCAAAAACTTCTAAATTTTCTTTGGAAGAAAATAAAGCACCTTTTCCCTGGTGGGCACGAGTGCCACTCTGAATGCCAAAAGAGCACTGAGTGCTGCATTTGCCAACCCCTGTCTAAGAGTGTTGTCAATCACATTGTTAATACTTTTAAAGAGTGTGTTTCAATTGATGCAAAACAAGGATCAGGAAGACCACCAAAAACTACCCTCATAGAAGATTGTGCCATGGTGAGACTGTGCTTAGAGGACCATTTCGAGACTGCTGCAGGCATTTCTTGCCAAATGAGTGAAACACATGGTCTCAGTGTCTCTAGATTCAGAGTTTCTAGAAGTTAGAACAGAATAGGTTTGAATGCCTATATGCCTGCAACGAATCCTCTGATATCGAACGTAGTTCATGGTTCATTTCGGCAACGAATCTAAGTTTAATGTGATCGGAAGTGACTGCAAAAGGTATGTTCGAGGTAATGTGGGTGAACGACTGTCCCTGGAGTTTGTTTAGAAAACTGAAACATAAAGGCGACAGCATGATGGTCTGGGGGCATCATTTCTGCAGTGGGAACAAGCCCAATTGTTCGTGTGCATAGAGTGGTCAAAGCAGCAGTGTATATGCAACTTCTCATCCACCATTGTATTCCACATATGCAATCATTTGACATTCAACCACGGATTCTGATGCAAGACAATTCTCCTTGTCAAATGGCTGAAACTATGAAAGCATGCATAGAAAGTAAACGAGTTTCTCTTATGGGCTGCCAGACTGCAGAATATGGAACATTTTTCCAAAGACTCTCTGCGACAAATCTGATCCCAGTTTTAGAAATTGGAGATATCTGCAGAAGATCATTAATTAATTCCTATGTTACCATTAATTTTTCTCCATTGGAAACGATATTCTAGCAAAGTCGGTGGATTTTTAGCTAATTATTCGGTATTCCTATGTAACCATTAATTTTGGTGGAAAAAGCGGCAAAATGTTTGTGGATTAACCAAATTAATGGAAATTTATGGTGGATTTTTTCAGCTTTTTCAAAAAGTCAAAAGACTACCTCCACCAAATACAGACTGGCTCAACATTTGCTCGGTGTCTTTTTTGGTCTCAGATGGCAATAGTTGAATATTTAGGTAAATATTTGTTTGATTTTGTAGAGCAAATAAAAATAACGGACTAGAAATGGACCAAATAAAGTTAAAGGAACAGAAATGAAGCTGGTAAAGATAACTGAACAGAAATGAAGCTGGTAAAGATAACGGACCAGAAATTAACATAAGGCTAGTGAAGTTAATGGACCAGAAATCTTTTGTTAGTTCTAAAACATATTTTCTTTATTATTTTTATAGTATGCAACCTTATATATGATAATATTGATGATTATACATTAATTTTGCACATTTTGTTAATTGAAAAAAAGTGACACATTTTGAAGTTATAAAGAAAGAGTACCAAGCAAAATAGTATGGCTCATAAACTCTCCATTTGTCTCTCCAAGAATCACCTAATTTTTCTCCAAAATAATCAAATTATCATTAATTCTCTCCAAAATAACATTCTCGCCATTTGCAATTGAAGGGCTCAAAATAACTGTATTACATGGAACGAGTAGTAAAAAGATAAAAAAAGTCTTCTTAAATCCTTTAATGGTGGTAGCTATCTATGATTCCAAAATTATATTCTTATCACAATTATAAATTATTGGTCAAATATTAATAATTTAAACAAGTAAAGTTGAAGGACCAGAATTGAAGCTAGTAAACATAACAGACCAGCCAAGACCCAAGTAATAAAACATATGGCGAATTTGTGACGGTTATTTTGAGCCCTTAAATTGCAAGTGGAGAGAAATATCTAATTTTCTCCTATGCTACAATGTTATTTTGGAGAGAATTAATGATAATTTGAACATTTTGAAGAGAAATTTTGTGAATTTTGGAAAGAGCTGGAGAACAAATGGAGAGGTTATGATCCACACTATTTTAGGTAAATTTGTGCTTTAGGTCCCCCAACAATTTTCGATATTTTAAGACTTAGCACAGGTTAAAGGAGTCATTTAAAGAATTTTTTCATGAATACCATTTGTTGTGCAAATGCTTCATTTTCGAGATATAACGCAATTATGTTTTTGGTAGGAATAGAATTAAGTTTGTAGAAAACACAAGGCTTTACGCCTTTTAGATTTTTGTGACATGAAATTTGGGTGCCATGAAACTGTTAATGTAGTTAGTTCACTGGGCGCAGTTGCAAAATATGACTCCCTTCAATGGAAAATAAGAGTTTGTGCGTTTTTAATGATGGCCGTCATGAAATACGACACCTTCCAAATATGAAAATTATATAAGACTCCACAATCCTAAAATGTGATATTTTGGTCTAAATTAAGAGGAGTCCGATTGTTTTAACACCGCCTCTATACAGATGTCATGAGAAGCGACTCCCCTGAATTTCTCCCATTAGGAATATTGAAGAGATACAATTTAATCACAATGAGAGCCATGTTACAGAGTATGTCAGTTAAAGCCAATTAATTGGCTTAGATTTAAAAAGTTCAAAACTCAGTTATATCTAATTGGCTTCAAATTCTGAATTAATTCCTATGTTCCCATGTTAATTTTGACTTGAAATCTTCAAAATTGAGCCAAATTGGCTTGGCTCAGAAGTTGTGAAATTTTGGCTCAAAAATTGTTTTACAATTTTCCAGCCTCTGAAACATGGCACGAGAGGAGTCGTATCAAATTTTTGTAATTAGAGTGAGTCTGGTTTCGTGACAGCCGTCTCTTTCCAAACACCAAAATATCATATTTTAAGATCGAGGAGTCTGATCAAATTTTTGTATTTCAAAGGAGTCGTATTTCGCAACTGGGCCGTTCACTGTATCCGCTAGTTTGTTGTAGTCCCAGGGTGGAAAAATAACTCTCTTCTGATTGACTAGTAACTCTGTTAGAGATTCATCCTAAAGACAACTCTGCAGAAACTACACATTGTTCTTTTAACTATGCAAAAATTAGTCCTTTATATTACATAATATTTGAAAAAATTTAACTTTGCATGCTATACTAATACTAAACACTAGTAAACAGGGTTAATCATTAATAAACTCCACGGTCGCCTAGTTTCGCCAATATATCTTTCTTTTTTCAAAAATAAGTAAACAAAAATTAGTAATGCAGACTGCAGTCGCCAGTCATCAAAATTTAATTGCAATTTTGTAAGTCGACAGTTGTCAATACCTATATTATTATACCTAATTATCAAAAGTAAACATACTTTTTTTTTTTCTCTCTCTCTGTCATTCTTTCTATTTTACAGTATGTAGTTCACTTTCTTTTCTCCTATATAATATAGTTTTCATTATGTCAGCTCTCATATTACCAACCAATTCATATTACCGATCAATCCATATTATCATTTTTTTTCTTTACTTTATATTTTTTGTTTTCCATATTCAATCCTGAAATAACTCGATAATTTAGTAAATTCATTCATTAACTATATATTAAACTCTTCATGTTATTTCAGATAAATGTTTTTAGCCTGATGATGAAAAAAGTATTTTTTAGAAACGTTGCAACATATTAACTCTTGTCATTTTTTTTAAAATAAAAATCTTAAATGCCCAATGCCCACTCAAAAGTTTTTAACCATCTGGTTGTCGAAAATTATTCTAAAAATATCAACTAATGAAATTAAACACCTATTCAGAAACTTGGAAAAAGCATTATAAAATTAATAACTCTAAAGGCTCATCGACGTTTCAATGAAACTTGCATCAATAATAACCTGTTGCCTTCCTACACTGATACCTTATTATATATAGGTAAATAATTGAGTGTATCAGCCAATCAGAGAGAGGCATACAACTGATACCAGCCAATCACAGAGAGGCATACCGTGATGTCATCATTGCCATAGACTTTATTACAAACATACATAAAAGATACAAACTGGTATAATATGTAATAATGTATTAACTGTCATCTACCAATAATTTTTTAAGGAGAACTAAAACAGATATCTGTGAATATTCAATGGTCTATGATATAGACCATTGTTGATAGTAAACTTCATAGACTTTCTCTCATAGTTATTAATCATTTATTTTCAATAATTAGTCAGAGAGCATCAAATTAAACTGGCAACATCATTCATAACAAAAGATTGCAATCATGCAATAATCGTATCATGAACGCAATTTTGTTGTATCATGAACACAAAAACTGATATTAGCAGTGATATACATTGCGCCATATCAAAACAAAATGGCGGATTTGTTTACATTTCAACAAAGATGCATTCCGCAGTTCTCGTTCATGAGATGATGAGACTATTATTTCAATTTTTTTTTTCACTTTGAACGCGCTAACAACACTGTTACACTGATCTCAGGCTCAGCAAAATGTTGTTCAAACTTATATATTTAAAGCCGAGTCGCCAATTTTAAATCTAATTAAAGAGCTCATCAGTTGTCTATATACCAGTCTGTATTTGGTGCACAAAATTCCACTGACTTTTTGAAAAAGCTGAGAAAATCCACCATAAATTTTCAGTAATTTGGCTGATCCACCAACATTTTGCCCATTTTTCCATCGAAAATTAATGGTAACATAGGAATAAATAGCTAAATATCCGACTTTGTCAGAATATTATTTTCAATGAAAAAAAATTCCACCGACAAGTCGGTGGAATTTACCATGAAATAGTCTGGTTTATATACGAGAAAGATACTTATTTTCACAAATTTTAAGTCAACAATTAATTGGCGACTTGGTACATACTCTTAAACTAGGCACGGTCGAGTGTTCATGAGAAACTCTGTTAGAATTTGATTTTCCCACTCTGGTGTTATACTGCACACATCATGATTCAGATTGATAATTGATTCAATTTGATTGATGACCTGGCAGGGGGTTCGTGATGTTAATGTACCTTTCCAGACCCTCAAACAGTAAACTTAACCTAACATATCGCCTATCGGAAACTTAATTGCTTAGTATGGAACATTTTTCCAAGATTCTGCAGGAGTTTTTGATTGAATTGTAGAAATTGGAGATCTCTGCGGGAGATCTTTAATTAATTCCAATGTTACCATTAATTTAGCTGCGGGAGATTCTGAATTAATTCCTAAGTTACCATTAATTTAGCTGCGAGTGTCTACTTATAATTTGAAAAAATAAGTATCTTTCTGAGTTTCCCGTATATAGACGACTATGAGCACTTTAATTGGATTTAAAATTAAAATTGATAATCCATGTTTATTGTTTCAGAGGCTGGAGAATTGTTTGCCAATTTTTGAGCCAAATTTTCACAAAAAATCTGAGCCAAGAAAATTTGGCTCATTTTTTGAAGATTTCAAGCCAAAAATTTACAAGGGAACATAGAAATTAATTCAAAATTTAAAGCCAATTAGACATATCTGAGATTTGACCATTTCAAATCTAAGCCAATTAATTGGCTCTAACTGACATACTCTTATACATGGTGACTAATTATCGGAAAATAAAATAAATAACTATGAAAGAAAGTATGCCTCTCTCAGGCTCTCTGTGATTGGCTCGGCTGGACCTCCAGTTTGTATTTGGTGCACCAAACTTCTGACTTTTTCAAAATCTGAGAAATAGCTGCCAACAATTTTCATTAATTTGTCTAGTCCTCCAACATTTTTCCAGTTTCTCCTCCAAAAATTAATGGCAATATAGGAATTAATAGCTAAAAATCCTCCGACATTGTAGGAATATTTTCATTAGAGAAATTGGATATCTACTGAGATATCATTGGAATATACCACCAAACCACTCTGGAAAATACCTTGGGCTAACAGATGAATTTTATAGGCTAAATGCTGCGGATTATGCAGTTCCCATTAATTTATTACTGTATTTTAAGGTTTGCTAAACTCCAACAGAGTAATTATCCATCAGAAAAGACTACTTTTTCCAGAGTGGCCACCAAATACAATCTGGTGGTTGGTATCAGTTGTATCCCTCTCTCTGATTGGCTGATATGCTCTCAAGTCTCAATTATATATTAAGGTATCGGTATGTAGTACGTTTACTTTTGAAAATTGGGTAGGTATAATAATATAGGTATCGATGACTGTCAACTTACAAAATTGGAATTAAATTGTGATGACTGACTCATTTTTGAAAAAAAAGATATATTGGCGACTCAATGAACATTCTCTGAAACTAGGATTATGATGATACTTATGGTCCATTACCTGTCTGCGGAATGTGTCTCTTCTCTCGCAGAGATTTCAATTTGAGAGACAGTTACTCTCTTAATCTCAGTGGCAGGTTCAGAATCTCCCGCAGATTAGACAGTTAATTGACGACTTGGTACATACTCTTAAAGTTTAAAGTTTTAAACTAGGATCATAATAAAGAATGTTCTCATTTCTCAAGTGTAAAATCCTTACTAGGAAGCCAGTCTGCAGAATGCGTCTCTTCTCCCGCAGAGATTTTAATTTGAGAGACAGTTACCAAGTAATAAAGCATGTCCAAACTCGCCATTTTAATGGCGAGTTTTTTGACAGTTATTTTGAGCCCTTCAATTGCAAATGGTGAGTTTTATCTATTTTACTCCTATGCTACAATGTTATTTTGGAGAGAATTTATGAAAATTTGATCATTTTGGAGAGAATTTGTTGAATTTTGGAGAGAGCTGGAGAGACAAATGGCGAGTTTATGAGACATACTATTTTACTTGGGACAGTTACTCTCCGACTCTCAGCAGCAGATTCAGAATCTCTCGCAGCTAAATTAATGGTAACATAGGAATTAATTCAAAATCTCCCGCAGCTAAATTAATGGTAACATATGAATTAATTCAAGATTTCCCGCAGAGATCTCAAATTTCTAAAATTCAATCAAAAACTCCCGCAGAGAGTCTTGGAAAAATGTTCCATATTGACATATTCTGCAGAGTGCAGACTAGCTAGGAAGTAAAATTTCTTCTTTAATGTATATTAAATGTGACGACCTCACCGAGCTTCAAGCCAGTCTGTATTTGGTGCATAAGATTCCACCCAAGTAATAAAGCATGTCCAAACTCGCCATTTTAATGGAGAGTTTGTCTTTGTGACAGTTATTTTGAGCCCTTCAAATGCAAATGGCGAGTTTTATCTATTTTTCTCCTATGCTACAATGTTATTTTGGAGAGAATTTATGAAAATTTGATCATTTGGAGAGAATTTGTTGAATTTTGGAGAGACAAATGGAGAGTTTATGAGACATACTATTTTACTTGGGATTCCACTGACTTTTTAAAAAAGCTGAAAAAATCCACCAACCATTTCTAATAATTTGGCCAAGTAAAATAGTATGTCTCATAAACTCGCCATTTTTCTCTCCATCTCTCTCCAAAATTCAACAAATTCTCTCCAAAATGATCAAATTATCATTAATTCTCTCCAAAATAACATTGTAGCATAGGAGAAAAATAGAAAAAACTCGCCATTTGCAATTGAAGGGCTCAAAATAACTCTCACAAACTCGCCACTAAAATGGCGAGTTTGGACATGCTTTATTACTTGGTAATTTGGCTAATCCACCAACATTTTCCCAATTTATCCACCGAAAATTAATGGCAACATAGAAATAAATAACTGAAAATCCACTGACTTTGATAGAATAATAATTTTATATTTTTAAAGTGAAAAAATTTTGCAGACAAGTCGGTGGAATTTACCATGAAATACAGTCTGGCGAGCTTGATCTATTTTCTCACTAAACTGGCAACTTTCCTAATTCCTGCCACACTTTGAAACATCATCAACATGGAAAATCTTCACTTAAGTTCACTAGAAAGTCAAATTTCTCCTTTTGAAGTATCTTAAATGTGGCGACCTGGATCCAATTTCTCGCTAAACTGGCTACTTTCTTGCCACTGTGCCACACTTTGTAAAATGGTTGACTACCTAGTTTCCTTGCCAGTTGCCGCATAAACAAAAATGCTGAATTTGTTTCACTGTCCCTTAACTTATGCTCGCTAGTCGCTACTGTATAGTTCAACATCATATAAGTTTAAACTTCATAGCTGCCCAAATAAAAAAGTTAGAGGCCAAATGTACCTGTGACACCCGAATGCGAGAACTACATAATAATATGAATGCTGTACCTTACTCTCCAAGTTTCAGATTGATTTCCAGTAGGTCTTACCCATGGTCGTATCTAAAAGACGGAAATGAATTAAGTTTCATGCACGCTCACGCCAATAAGTTGACTAAAGTACGGGAAAATGGAATTTACGCTCAAGGCCTTGTTACACGGTGCGAGCTACTCACACAGTGTGACCACAGTACAGAGAATATATAGTATCCCAGAGCTATAGGGGGGATATTACGCGTGTCCCGGTAGGCTGTGACGTCACATGTCAACAATGGTGCGTACGTTTGTACGTACAGTACAAACACAAAAGATGGCTGCAACACACCCAACTTTTGTTAAATAACGTTTTCGGTGATATTTTTTTTAATTCCACATTACCGCATGCTATTATCCAATCTTTATAGTCATACGGACGAAAATTAAAAAATGACTGTTGATGAAATTGCTACTGGTCTTTTTACACCCAAAATAGTAACAAATTTTTAGTCTTGAAGAAGACGATTTATTCATGATAATTAGATCATTAGTCAGATCGGTCGCGTTGGCCGCCATCTTAATTCTCTATTCCACGTGACCCACAGCAATTCTGTTTACTATATGACGTGACCTCTTGTTTACATACATGACGTCACAGCCTACCGAGAATAAATTTGAATAATACATGTAACTGGGGTACTATACTATTCTATGTACTGTGGTGTGACTACATCAGCCGAGTAACTGTCACGTGCAGGAGGTTAGTAACTCGCATGCGAGTTACTACAAATCTTTTTGTTTTTACTCGCCACTCATGGGCGAGTCAGCCACTCGCCTGCGAAACTCGGATGCCAAATTGCATGGTGTTGCAACATAACAGTAACTCGTACGTCATGCAGATACAGGTTTTTTCTATTCTAAATTTGAATAATTTTGTATTCAATTAGGTAGCCGATTTGTCCTATTTTCGTTTGAATCGGCTTCATAATGTTTGGGGTTTTATTTGATGGTTAAT
>CANNZV010001588.1:0-143064 GCA_947561585.1 Caprella mutica | reverse complement strand
GAAAATTTGTTTAAGCAAATGTTTTTTAATATATTTTGCCAAACCCCAAGTGGCTCTATCCTGAAGCTGTCTGTGGTGAATATAAGTGAAGTGCTATGGAGTTCCTTGGGCTGTGAACTATTGTAATTTGTATCGTTTATTTTCTATTCTACATTCCTGGAGCCACTTTCCTCTCTGACTGTTTTTTCGAATCCTTTGTATTTGTGTTCATTTTGACGTCAGTGATGTAACTAGCTCTGAATGGTTGAATCATATTAATTGATTGATTGATTATTGTCTTATGGACATTAAACCTTTAGACATTATCAGATATTAAACCTTTATAATATAATAATGATAATTGATAATACATTTGCTAAGTATAACTAAAGCATTTCATATTAGGAAATGTCCCTTCAAATTGGTAGTGTCTTTTGCAGATCTCCACACACGAGGTTGGTGTTTTTCGTCACAGAGCCTGTCCCTCACGCCAATCCCTATCATATAAATGATGAGCAATATCGCAACGTCTTTAATTACACTATGACTATCTTTAGATCTTCTGACATCTATGATCCGTATGTGAATAACTATACACTATACCAGATACTAAAATTATAACTTTTCTTTTCAATTGTTTAATTTTTCACATTCAGATACGGGTTAATCATCAAACTGGACCAGCCTCTTAATTTGAAGAGAGCCAAAAATATGGCTGATGGTAAAACCAATATGGCGGTATCGTTTATTTCTCATTGCGAAACTCAAGGTAAACGCGAAACGTAAGTATTTTGAGTCAACTAACAGAACAGTGTATATATAATACCTGCCGAGCATTCTTTATTCATTCATTTTGTATCGGCTGATTAAAGGGATAGTAAAGTCAAAATCAAACAATCACCAAATTGGCTTTTAATCGATTCAGAATATTTAATTATGTAATATATGAATGCTCGTTTATTTTTAAAATGTTCATATAAAAAGTATATAATAAAATTAGCGACACCAAGCGGAAGCATTTACATCATTAGTATGTACGTGAGTATGTTTGTTGTTTTCATATTAATTTATGTAAGAGAAATTAATTATATATCAAATGATATATTTCCATTATTAGATTTTATTGAACATTGCAATTTTCTTACTAAGCAATCGTTTGACATTCAAATTGTTAAAACAGAAAATGACTGTACTGCCCCTTTAAGTATGATATCAGAAATATACAATATAATGGGAATTTATATATGTTTATGACAAGTTGTTTCACCAATGCAGACTTCTCAAATATATTGAGGTAAATAAATAATAAAGTATTAGTTATATAATCAAATTAATATAAACACACGATGGATGTTATATTTAAGATTATTAACTTGAAGCCCTAGAAAATATTGATTTTATATTTTAATTAATGCTTGTGTTTTTTCAATGTATATATGTGTTCTATCTATAATAAGAGGCTTAATAAATAAGAAATTAAATTAATTTGAAAATAAATTAAAACACTGCAGGGTATTATATAATAGCCATTAATCAATAAATAACTAAATCTGAAGAAACTCTTTAGATGGAAAACCAATCATTTTGATCAAGAAAGTACGGCAGTATTTATTAGTTCTAATGAAGCATCCATATCTATAGGGACCACTGCATAGAAAACTATTTTAGCTGTGGTAGTTTGATTAAGTAATTTCTGAATTGTTATTTTTCAACAATCATTTCAACTTTATCCCATCTTTTCATTATTGGATTTTGAATTCGTACGTGAATTCCAATTTCTAATTCTATAAGAGATTTAGATGTCCTATCATAGGATTCTCTCATATTTAGAATTTCTAACATTTGTTGGTGCCATGGTGTATTGTCATTTTATTCCACTTCTTGAGTAATAGTGAATAATGTGCAAATGTATCGCCATTGACTTTTGAAATACTATCTCGGATGGAGATGATTCTTCTTAGGAAGATTATTCTGACAATCTAGTTTTATGGAATTCTTCATTGTCCATTTTCCCTTCGTCAGTTGTTTTCATCGTTTTTACTGAATATTATATGAATCAAGTGGATTAACTATAATAAGTTGAATATGAATCGAAGCTTATCCCCATTCTTTTAAAATTCGTTGAATCCTCGTGAAGAGAATTGTGGGTTTCCTTTGTTCTGTTTCTTACAGGAGATCCAGTATAGCTGAGACATTTCGTTATACGTAGATTGAATCTTTTACTTTTGTATTTCTATATTTAAATTTGTAAACCACTGGACTCGCTGAGAAATAATCTGTGCAAATGAGATAATTTTTTCTTTGCGCAAAAAAGAAATCAATAGAATATCCTTGACGGTATATTTTTATTTATTTGTGGATCTTTTTGTTGGCTTGGCAATAAGGCTTGATATTTTGTGACGTTACCTTAAACATCAATGTAGTGGGTACACTACACTTATGTACTTACATGAAGTGTTCATGCCTTTTTTCTGACTTTTACGTATAAATAATTGTAAGAAACTTATAACAAATATATTTACTGTAAGCCAACCTAAAAATAAAGTGATTTCTTGCAGGCTTGTACACGAGATTCAGAAGTACATTCAGGTGGACGTGTATGGAAAATGTGGTAAATTCAAATGTCCAAGGGATATCGTAAGAAACATGAATAGTGATAATTGCAAGAAAATGATTGAGAAAAAATACAAATTCTACTTTGCGTTTGAGAATTCACTCTGCTCAGAATATATATCGGAGAAGTTTTTCAATGGTATGAGGTGAGTTTATATGAACTATGAGAATTAATTTAAAATTTCAATAATACTATATTACTTATCACTAATGTGACGTTCAAGGAAAATATTGTACAGTTTTTGTTTTGATTTCTGATTTGAATTTTACAAAAAGAATTTTAAGACTTGAATTTTAAGTTATCGATGATCACCTGAAATAAAATAAAACTTATGCAAAAAGTTTATTACCTTTATTTGTTGGTATATAAATGTGGGTATTGCAAGCTGGTATCTCGGTAGAAAACCATGAGTCCAGTCACACCTCGAGCTAATTCATTACCCTTTCTTTAATATTTTAAAATGGTCTAAATACGTCCCAATTTCCTCACCGAAACACTTGGAAAGCGGCAGCATGGCTATTGCAGCACTTTGCTACACTCTATGAACCTCTAATAGCAATATTACCCAGCAAGAGTGGCATTATGTAAAATGAAAGGAAGTTTTATTCATAATATCATATTAAAATTTGAATCAGATTTAAAAGTTAAGAAAAAGTTTTAATAAGGGCAACATATTTACAAATTTTTGAGCGTCCAAAAGTATTCTCACTCTTAGCTCATGAAGGAATTTTCTCTTCTGTAAAAATTGTATTCTTGTTTTAGTGAAAAATAATTTATTTAAAACTAAAATTTTTACGAGTATAACTTGGAATTATTTTCCAGTCAGGATATCATCCCAGTAGTGTATGGAATAGGGAATTACGAAGAGATAGCTCCTCCTCATTCCTACATCAATATACTGAGTTTCAAGAATGTTAAATCTGCAGCTGACCACATGATTTACCTCTCGAATAATGATACCGCCTACAATGAATATTTCTGGTGAGTTTGGAATCAAAGGCATTAGTTTTATAGTTTTCGAATGTTCACGTATATATTTTACATCATTCTCCAGGTGGAAAGATTACTACAAAGTCGTATCTGATTTCCGGCGAAAGAAGTCTCCTGAGTACAAAGACATTTCGTGGTGTTCTCTTTGCAAGAAACTCCACACAGACACTCAGGTTAAGAGCTACTCGTTCATGAAGCCCTTCTCTTCATTAAAAACATGTTATGACCCAAATAACAATATAATACAGGAATTCTTAAAGGATCATGATTCTATAAAAGCATAAATCACCATCACTATTTCAAACAGAACGTGTTAACATGAATTAATCCATATTCAGATGGATTAATCTACTAATGTATTCAATATCTTTCTATTATACTATTTGATTATCGACCTAGCTTGAAAATTTTCAGTAAATAACCTTACTAACTTTTAGTACAGTTTGTCAATAAACAACTAAAATTGAGTAGAACAATAGATGTCATTTGAATTTTCCAATAATTTTTCGCAATATTAAATTATGCAGATAAAAACTTTGAAACACTTTTTCTGAGTGACATTTGTAGAAGGTATTCTAATAACTTCTAACACATTAAAAATTAATTATTTCAATTTAATTAATACTTAAATAACAGTATTATTACTATTTAAGATTACTTTAGTAATAGATGCTATGAAATCGTATTAACTTTTAGAAGGTTGTTACTCTTAGAAAAACATGCATTGAATGACAGTTCACGATCAGGAATGCCTAATAGAACGCCTTACAGGCTTACATGAATAGCAAGATTAGCTGATTTTCATGCTCTAGCATTGTTAAGAAGTTATCAATGTCATTTTATAATAAAACTGTCTAGTAAATTTTAGCTTTGCTTCACCAAAGGAAATAACATCTTGAGGCGTGGCTAATTGACTAAATACATATTTTAAGATGTCAATCTTCACCTGTTGGGATTCCCATTACTCAATCTATTCTATAAATACTGTAGTCTCTGGCTAATCTGTGTTCAGTCTTCAATAAGGCGATCCACGCTACGGTTACCTGGCGTTAGCTTCAGACTTCTTGTGTAGCAATATTAAAGCTAGCATCTGAGCATAGATTTCAATCCTGTATCGTATCTTATCTTCAATAGAGAAAGTTGTGAAGAAGGAGTTCTGCTTTTTTTATTGCCCTCTAGTATCCTAGAATCAAAACCATTACCACACATCATTACTTGATTAAAGAACCCAATAATAGTATTATAAAGAATCCAATAATATTATATTGGATCCCCAATAAAGTGGGGATCCTATTCTAAAAACATTCAAGTGCAGTGTTGATTATTAGCATTCTGAGCTGTAGGTCCGGTGTTTGATATAATTGAATTCTTCTTCTTCGAAATAGGCTATTTATTTATTATTACTGTGTGGTGATCAAAAACATCATTTAGTTTCTTCTCAGAGTGATCATTAGAAATAAAATATAACTACGATTCTCATAAATACAGGAATGAACAAAAAGGAAAATAACTCAATATTACATTTGGAGCAAACTTTATTATATTGAATAGCTACATGATACGAAGGGTAATTATTTGAATAAGTAGAGTTCAAAATTGCAGAGAATTTACTAATATTCTTCCAAAATACAATTGGCACACCATAGTTCACTTCACGATTGCGTCTTTCTTTTGAGAATCATTAAATAAACGTGCCGTTTGTGATTTTCATTTCTAGTTTTTGTGACTGACACATGCGTCTGATGACAACTTAACATTTTCAAATAAAACTTTGTGCCATTTTGTTAGAATAATCTTTCCGAGAATGTTTTCATTACTAGTTCTTATCAAGATGACTTATGCTCGAGTCTTTGACATAATGGAAACTAACTAACGCCTTTCATTTCATGTTAAAAAGTGATGCGCTCTGTATTCAGTGTTTGTCTAAGCAATCTTTTAAACCTTTTTGAACACATTACACTCCACAATCTAGGATAAAATGAAGGGGTTAATCTGGTTGGAAGAGAGATAAATACGTCATCCCTAGAGACTACCGTCATTTAAAATTAACGATTTGAGCATCTAAAAGAACGCCTCAGTACTTTTCTCACTCGCTTCGATATCCAATGTAAGTAGAAAACTAACTTAATGTAGGGGGGCACATCTACTAATATTATTAGGTCTAAGCTTAATACCAATATATGAGTAAGTTTCTAAAGTTATTATTATTTTACAAAATGTACCAAGAAATTCACATAACTACAATCAAGAAAAACCTTACGGTAATCAAAATAAAGCAGAACTTATCATCTAAATAATTCCTTCAGAAAATAAAACATGTAAATAGTATAAGAAAATGAAATGGAGCTGTCATGAATTTATTTATTATTACTCATCTAATTTCAAATTATTTTGACGAGATTCTAAATTATTAAAACTAGAACAAGTTAGAAGAATGAATAAAGTTGAGAAGATTAATCTCAAAGCTAGAACAAATGAAATACGAAGCAGAGGCTATCGCTCATCAAATTTCAAGGATATATTCACTAACTAGCTATTTAAGATATAATTGAGTCTACACTCACAAACATCAATACCTAAATACTCCTCTAAACTTTAAAGAGATTAATTTACTCTTGCCAAAATTTAATACTTCATCTCAATGACTGTAGAGAATATAAAAACATTAATGGAATTAAAATAAAATCAGTTAAAATCTTAAAGGTTTAACCTGGACTACTAAATTAGTAAAGTTCTAAAATTAGCATTGCACCCTATGGTCACTGTAGTAATGCCTGTGACGTCATCACTTGATGAATGGGAAGGATCAGCTTAAAGGAACCAACAGAATATATCTGGTAAAGTAAAAACATCAATTTGATATATGACTTAAAAAGTATAGATAAAGATTTACTGTGACTAGCTTAGCTGTAAGTATTATTTGAGTCAATTACCGTATGTGCCTATTAACCATTTTAAAGGTGAGATATTAAGGGAAGAGGTGACATTGCATCTACAGTCCATACTTCCTCTTTTTATTTATGGCACGAGTAATAATGAAAATATAGATATAAACCTACAAACTTTGGAATGAATAAAAAAGGGATGAGAATTAACTAGTTTCAATAATGGAATAAAAGAAATGAGTTAAATGAAGCATTAGGTCAGGTCAAATTTGGAATAGTCTGGTTTATATGCTGCCACGATTCTAGTTAGCTCAAATATTATTATCTTCATAGGAAAAACTGAATGATTCTCAGTGTACATCTGGCAAATGCATTGGCCTTACCTTTTCAATTATTTCACTCACGCTACAAGAACTTCACCAGCAGTTCGTACGATAATAACTCATCCAAATCAAAACTCTGCCAGACGTGCAAAGAGTCATTACAGTGAATTAGCCTAGGTTCCCTTACAGCATATAATACACCGATGACTTAAAACACTAATGAATCACAAAAAGCGCTTATTACTACACAATAGTATTACAATAGACTGAAACACCTAATATGCACTCCCCCTACACACTAAAGGTAAACACACCTATATTACCGTCACAAATAAATGCATAAATACAAAAGAGAATTCAGAAAATAGCTGGAAAGTAGAATCGTGTTACAAAATCCTATAGTAACTCGAGTAATATCTTTGATAGCCAAATATCGGATTGTTAGCAATATGAAGGAATTAAGAGAATCCAAAGATTGATTCTTCTTAAACAGTTAATCAATTTGAAGAGTATTAGTTGTACAAAGAATTGAGTAGCTACGTACTTAAATGGGAACATAGAAGGTGGTGCGTAATATTGTGGTGCAGTGTTATGTTGGGTAATTAGGTATCAATGGGTACATTGTATCAATCCGTAGGTAAAAAACAAATTGATGGCTACATAGCTTAACGAATTTAGTTGATTGATGGTTAGACAGCGCATTGACGTCTCAATAGACAACTGATGGGTACGTTGAACATATCTAGTTGATGGATATCAGTAAATAGGTAAGCTAGAGATGGGTAGGTAGATACGTAGTAATTAGATTAGCCAATGCGTACGACAATGATACCTAATTGAGAATAGAATTTTCATATTTCATCTGAACACAATGAAGGTACATAGAAGGTTGACTGTTAAACATCAATTGACTTCAATACATCAAAGATAATGAAAATTGTACGGAACATTCAGCCACTGACTTCACCCTCCCATGAAAAGAATAGAGAAAACCATGTCCCGTGTACTTGATTGAACTCTTGCCAATCTTTGATAGTCAATGTAAGTGTAAAATAATTAATTACATACGTACAATGAACATTCACAAACTTAATTAAAATTATTGACAATTTGAAATGTTCTTTAAATAAAACCTATCGATAATAAAATACACATCTTAATATATAACATAAAAGTGATTACTGAATTAGAAACATTAAATACATAGACTGTTGACCTAGTGGCGTATTTCACTGTTCAAACTGAGAAGAGTTGAGTAGACTTTTTGGTCAATGCTGTAAATGATAAGATAGACTTTGAACGTAAAGAAAAGCCAAGCCATTAATTAGCTTTCAAACGAACACATTGCTCAAACATTCACTCCTCCTTGAGGCAGAACACGCAGACCGCCATTGTGCATCCTCGCGCTTACTGCTGCTTCACTTCTGTAAGAGAGAGAGAGAGAGAGAGTTAGGAGGGCATCTGATATTAGGATCAGCTGACAATGGTTAAACTTTAAATAGATGATTATTGCAATGCAATTCATTTTTAATTTGAAGCTATTCTTAGAATGATCGAATTCATTTGAGGTTAATTTTGAGATAAAAATAGGTTTACGCAAATCATTTTAAGGAGCATAAATTTGCCACAATAATACTCATTATATAGTGTATTTACATTGTTTTGGAAGGAACAGTTACTCAGATTATTAGCTAAGGAAGGAGGTATGAAAAATAATTAACTACGTTGTGTTTCTGATGATATAAATACATTGTATAATCTTATATAGAAATAAAAATATAATTTACATTAAGGTATCAGTTACATGGATAACTTCATCAAAAATTCGACTAAATATAAAGAATGGTGTTAATGAAAACTGTACGAAAGTTACAGAATAAGAATATAGCTAACTGAGAGTTGAAGGAATAATCAAAATCACCACAAATCGACCATAGGTTAATAAATAGCCTTTTTTACAATGAGATGAATTACATTAATCTAATGATACATTATAAATGTAAGAAAGAAGTTGATAATTACAATTAGTGTAGGTATAAGAACTGATGCTGTAGCTTCTGTAGATCACAGAGACAACTATGACGTGAATGTGTGCCAAAGATAACATTAGAGAATGTTAGTTAGGGAAATGAAAAGGTGTGGTGTTACATTTTAGCAATAATATGTTTAGGCCATTATTAAGCGCATCAGTCTACTGGCCTAAACACCCAAACATTAAGGAGTTAAAACAGCCTACTCAAAGCAGTTATATTACTTTTAGTATACATTGAGAAAAGCAGAGGTTAGTGTACATAAACTAGTCGGTGTGTAGCTTATCTAAAAATTAGATACAACTTCTTCAGGAGAACATTAGGACAATGTAATGGAATCAGTTCTGAATGCCTGGCTGAAACCTTAAAATGTGCTACTGTTGGCGCAATGAGTTACTGCAACATGTTGCCCCATAGGTTAACAGGGATGTTACCATGCAAACCTCGTCTAAACTCTGTGGAGTTTATTTACAAATAGTTAGTTAGGTTCTCTACTAACACCCTGTATGTTCCAGTGTTTAGTTTGGTCTGTACAGTAATGAACAAGTCGCTGAACTCACTTATCGATGAGCCGACGGAGTTCTTCCGTTGGAACTTTTTCTGTAGAATTATAACCAAAGAAGTCAACAGAAAGAAACTGAACAATAAATAAATGAAACATTGGATTCACATTCTCTATAGAATGATAAGTAACGTGTGAAAAAGTTACCTATCAGTTATAATTGGAGTTATTAAATGTAGGTATAAATGATATGAAGTATAATTTCTCTAGGCTAGTCCACTTTTCACTTGGTTCAAAAAGACCCTCTTCACAATTTATTCATAGTTTTCAATGGGTAAATATTTAATTAGCTTTGTACTCACCACGCTTCATGTCATGGTCACATTCAGCCTCGCTGTACTGAGCAGAGGAGTTGGAGTTATTGGAGTCGTTGAGCTCCATGTCTAGATCACACCCACGGGGAGGAGGGGGGAGAGGAGGCTCAGGGGACTGATGACCACCATTGGGGAGCACTGTTTGCGGGGGAATCTGCTGCTGCTGGGGCGGTAGCTGTGGCGCTTGAGGAGGTTGGGGAATGTTGGGATGACCATTACGTCCTGCCATATTATCTGTTTCAAAATAGAACACATTAATAAAACGAAACTGATAAAATTTAATGAACAGAAGAATTTTATTGAATCCAAAAAAGAAAAGTAATAGTCGAGTGTGTTTTCTAACTCAGGAAAACGCTAAAAGAGTACTCACTTATCCTCTTAGCAGTACCACTTTGAGACACGCTGTCTAGGGCCCTGGCGTAGGGTCCGCCTCCGCTGTATGTACTTCCACCATATTGGGGTTCGGTGGCGTCATCGTCTGAACGAGCGGGATCATCGTACGTGGTGGAGTAGTTACCTGAGCAATAGACAGATATATTAGTAACTAGATAAATGAAGGCTATAATAAGAAGGAAATAGGAACATGGAAAAACAATTTGCTCTCTCATTTGACTTGTCTTACCTGATTGAGACATATTGTGTCCTGGCATGTTGGCTGCGATGTCTCCAGGCACAGTGGAGTAATAGGTAGAGCTGGGTGGGTGCTGCAAAAAAAGGATAGTTAGGCTCAGATGAGAAAAGTAAAGACATTCTACTTTATTATTATTTGGCACTCTCAGGAATTCACATAAGAAGTTTGCAACTACTTTGGTAAAATGGATTGATTTAATCGCTTAACGGTGCTAAAAATCAAAATATTTCCATTGTTATTTTCTTCAGTACCTTAAATAAAGGTCTCCTATACATTAAATAAAGGTCTCCTATACATTAAATAAAGGTCTCCTATACATTAAATAAAGGTCTCCTATACATTAAATTTGTCATAACTGGTTATAAACTGCAAACCATTTTCAATTTTTTTAATATAATACGTAATTTAAGTTATTATTGTGGTTTTTCTTCTTCCCTCTGAATTTCAAGCAAAGGAAAAGGAAGTGGCTCTTCCAACAAATTCAAAACAATAACTAAGGCTTACAAAGCTGATATATATACCTATATCACAAATGGCTACCTACACCGTTACCTAAATACCATTACCCTAAAAACTAGATACCTAAGAGTGTGCCCAAATACCTAATTTCGAATAAATAAATTACCATTAAATTTATGATAATACGTGATGAAGTTCGTATCTCGTCCTTGTTTTTCTATTTAATTGATTCAATCTAATAGAAATGTCGCACAGTGAAAGTTGAGTGTTAATATTTAATATCTCTTATACTGTCATACATATAACTAATTACAAAGCGAATAGGCACTTGATCTTTTTTCAGTTAACTGTGATATGTTATATAGGTAACTTTATTTAATTTATTTCTACAAATGTAAAGCATTCTAGAAAAGATTTCGATTAGCTTTGATCTGAAAATAGGGAAAAGAGTCGCTACGTCTAAAAAGATAGCCAAATGAAGCATTTAACATTAAGGTTCATCATTCGTGAAGTAAAATTTAATGATTTCGATCCAATCGGGATATACAAGTCACAATAAAAAGTTTTATAATTCTAAAACCTATTTTACCTATGAAGATGGCGGTGATGCGAGAATTCAGCTGCCAGGTGTATTGTGGAAATAATTTAGTAGGTAAACAAAGGACCGCCATTAATTGAGTGAATCTTGTCACGTAAACGGTAAACATGTACCTACTACGTTTATTACCCTACTAGGTACCTAGGTATTTTTGGTAATTTGCTTATTTTGTGATGTAGTTAACTTATTTGTTTATATGTGGTTGTATTACAACATCAGTGCGTATCTAATAAGTAATATCTACATAATAGAGAAATTAATAATGTTTTTATCATATCTGGGACAGAATCGTCCAATAGGATTTTTCATTGTATTTTAGTAATTTTACTATAGGTCAGATTCATCCAAGTAGGACTGTAGAACAATTATTATCAAGTTTATGCTATGTTGTGCGTATTTAAAGGTGGGACAAATATATCCAACAGGGTTTCATAGTGTGTATCAGTGTATCACCTATAATCCATGTTTCTAAGTATGGCAGGAAAGCAGCCAGTGTTTTGAGAAAATTATTTGGTTTCCAAACATGCTGCACCCAGCCTACCAAGGTTGCAACAATTAAAGATTCATAGAGAATTTAGCAACCAGTTTAAGTTTTCTGCTTGAAAATATAATTATGCATCCATGTTTTTTTATAAGGAGAAAACAGTATAGTGAGTATACCAAAGTATACTTTGTCACCTGGATTCATCTCTGAAGTATGGGATTGCCGGATAGAGCAGCTTTTGGGACTTTTTATTTAAGTGTGACTTACATATTTATATAGGTTATTCAACTTATTAGTATGATATACATTATACAACTTATTTCACTTTTCCAAAGCAACCATTGAGATATTTACTTAAATTTTATTCTTATATAAATAGGAACTTAGTCTCCAGCAGACTAGCGACTTTATCCATACTTTGAAAAATGATTACATGGGGACAATGTTAAACCATGTTGAAACATACCTTTGAAATCATATTTAAAGTCTAAAATTTTAAGTGCTTATTAAATATTATTAGTAAATGGTAATGTTAAGTAAAGGTATGATGAAGTATAAAATGAAAATATAATTAAATAGCTAGTATGTAAGTCATTACAAATACATCTGAATAGTGAATGTAAAATTTCCTCATTTATTTCATTTTGTTTTATAAATTTATCAATGCAGCCAGATGGGAGAATAGTAGTTTATAAAAATGTACATTCTGGGGAACAGTCACCTAAATCAAAATTTTATACACTGACGCTAGCAAAGTAGACCTAACACCTATCTTATGAGCCTATGTCTCACCCCGCCTGGTCCGTAAGTGTCTCCACTGACGCAGGAATAGTAATTACCGGAGCCGTGACGATTCTGTAAAGGGAGAAAGAGCGACTAACATAATGTGTTTATCGGCTGTAGTGCACTGTACTACGAAATGGCATCAACAGGAGAATTTCAGCCCAGACTAACAATAAAAGAGAGCATAGGTACTTTGGTGGATGAGGAGGCACAACATTTTGTTGCTTGGCTTTACTGCTAGTCTAATTATGTGTATTTTACTCAATATATTAGTACAAGAAAAACTATATAATGCATTCAATTTAAATTGATTAAAGACTCAGCTGATAGTTACTCTCCTCAGCAGTCACAGCCCAGTACATTACTATTAGTCAGAACTCTCGTTTGGAAGGAAAATTGTTAAAAAAGAGGTTCAAGCGCAGAAGAAGGTTTACCTCATGTCCTACACCAGCAGCAGGGTGGTTAGTGTGTCCACAGGTGTAGTCCCCAGCAACGCAGGAGTAGTAGGTATCTTCTTGGGGTTGTTGGGACTGAGGCCGGGGCTTAAGGGTTAGAAAGCAACGCTGGTGAATTTGTTAGCAGAAGCGGATATTTTCAGGGACAGTTAGTCACACCAGATATGGAATGACTTTAAAGTTAGTAAAGGATAGGCTATTCTCAATTTAAATGGGGGCAATATTCTTTTAGCATAGAAGTTTATCGTTACCCACCATGGTCTGAGCTCCATTGGGTCCACCGCATGGTCCACCATTGTTCTGGTGGGGGAAGGTTTGGAAGTTGTTACCACTGGCCTCTCCATTCTGACCCACTTCCTCCCTGAAGCCAAGGAGGTGGAAAGTGGCGTAGGGACAGATCTCATCGTCAGTGCCTGAGGGGAAATAAAATGAATGGTCGGCACCAAAAGGTGTGGGGTGTATTGTCATTACTGAGTATTCAGCAGTAAAATTAATGTGTTAAGAAAAACATTAAAAAGTGAAAAAATAATGTCAAAGTAAAAGCAATTAGAAATTTGTCCTTTGTAAGAATTAAAAAGGCAAGCAGATTATATAGCTGATTAATAAGAAGAATAACTTGGTTTTAGCGACATAATATAAATCTAAAAAAAGATATGAATAGTTAGTATGTATATATCTATGTACAATAAATATTTACAATAAACTTACTACACTCACTACTAGATTAGCAACTTGTTTAAAATAAGTAGGCTAGAACATTTATCTACCTATTAGTGCTAATATTAAATATAGTTAGAATGTGGATTAGGACTCTTATTAATGTCTGACATCATTGTGATATAGTATTTACAAGTAAATTTCCCTTTCGTGTATCTTGTTTGAATTCATTATATAGACTATATTTATTTGGCACTGAAGTATGCATAAAAGCTATTGCGTGTTATATTAAACAATACGTGACTGCAGAAAAGGTATCTCGTGTTTTTTTACGAAGTCAGACCTAGACAATCAAACGAATACTAATAATGCTTCGCAATCTGTAGCTACAAGAATTCTACTAGAATATACATTATTATAATTGCGCCATGTATTTACACTGAATTGATCTAATCTGATGAATGAGATCTCTCGCTGTAAATATAATAAATAGCTAATAAGATAATATTGATTGGATATGAAGTTTCACATATAAATGACTATGAAAAAATGACTATAGAGTTTGCATATTTTAATAATCCACCTAATTTGTTTTCAACTTGAGGGCAAAATTCGATATTTATTTGACGTTAGCTATATTACTGAATTATTGCTATCATTCATCAGTATCAACTCACTGACTGAGGTACTGAACCTCCCCTGTCAATAGATAGATCATAATCGCTATTAGCTCCCGCCCCCTTTTGGGTTAGTACCCCGTTAGTTGTGTTCCTCACCAGCGTAGATAGACTCATTGCCATTGATGTTCCTCATCATCATGGCAGGGTGCTGCTGACTCAGCTGTTCGTAGGTATTTTTCATGCGGGGATTCCACGTGGTGTGGAAACTACGACAACTTGCGGTGGTGGCGCTAGAGGGCGCTAAACAACACATAAACAACATACAAAATAAATAAAAAAGAACCGGTGGAAAAATGGGATGCGATCAAAGTAATGGTTTTGAAAAATAAATAAATGTGGTTTAAAATAATAAATTAAATACTTTTAAAAAAATGACTGAAGATGATTGGATGCAATATAAAAATGATTAAAATATACAATTTTTTTTTATAAAATGATAATCGTGCATCATAAATCATTATAAATATATATAACATAAATTTATTCTAGAAAATACTTACCTTTTATGTTGTCGTAGATCTATGTTGAATTTAGACATTCTATAACTTTATATAACTACTAGCTAGGCCTATGCAGAAATGGAACATAACTTTCTTTCGGATGATAGGCATGCAGGGATTGAAGATAGTAACTAAATAAAGTCTGATTTTTAACATAATTGAAAAAGACTGTATAATAGAAATATATTTAAATGTCATCGGCAGCAGTCCTAACCTCTCTTAATTCTGTCGCAAGTGTTGAAATTGTTGCCTGGTACAGGGGGAAGTTTCCTGTTGGGTGGTGGGATGTAGCCAAGTTCTCCTGCGAATGCGCCTGGGGGTCCCTTTCCGAGAGTGGATGGTGGGGCCATGCTTGCGTTGTACTGGTACTGCTGGTAAACCTCCTCTGTGAACACACACAAAGGTAAATAAATAAAACTCTAACTGTGAACGGTAATTCGCCACTAAAACAGATACCTACACACTTCATTACACATTATACTTATAGCTAATCCCTTAATATTTAAGATCTAATAATTTTATCGGTTATTTTTGTTGCTAATCAACTTATGATTAACAAACACTTGGCTTGCCTTTTTCAATCATTGTTAAACTATAAGCACGGCTTGAATTTTGAGTTCGTTATTCACAAGTTTCACACGAAGACTGTAGCTATTTAAATATCGTTATAGTGAGGGCTCATGAAAAAATCTATTAAGCCGCAGTTGACTTTCACAGTTAGCTACTTTGGAATGATTATAAAGCAATTGATTATAAAAGAGTCCTATTCAGCAGATTGCGCACCTTTGATGAGCATGTTCCTTCCCTTCAAGTAACAGATGATGGCAATGGCAATCACGATGATGACGATAGCTACCACCACAGGGATGAGGTAAGTGAAGTTCAGGTAGAGTGGGATGGGACCGGTGGGCACTTCCCTCACAGGGGCAATAGTTCCTGCAGCCAAACAGAAGGAGTTACTAAATGCATGAATGCGCTTTGAAGCCTTCCCTTTTTAATTCTTTCATCGTGAATATTGCTATGTATTGGAATATTAAATGGAGGATCTCCACTAGAGTGTAAATTCTTACTTTTTGAAAGATGAATAAGTCTTCGAATATTAATAGTGGTGCAGAGTTACAGAATCTATAACCACTATCAAAGATAAATGAATAGTAGATAATGCAGAAGGCTCTTACCTCCAGTGATGGTGAGAGTGGCACATTCATACTCTGCTACTGAAGATCCAGCGTTGTTATGGGCTGAGACCCTTAGATTGTACCTGGTGGCTGCAGTTAGCTCCATGATGACGTAGTTTCCATTTGGTTTAACCTGATTGCTTGCCATGGTCCACTCACGAGCATGTCTGAAAATATAAGTTGTACAAAATTACCTAAATTATTTTTTTACTAAGTGGATCGACGTAAGATCAGCCATTAATGAATTGAGAGAGGGAATTATTAACGAAACTCTTGGGATAGATTAACCCTGAATGTTTGATCGTTTAAAACCAAAAATAATAACTGCAGATATTGACACATATTTGTGAGTCAAAACTAATGCATTTAATAACTCACTTTGGCTTGTGTTCAACTACAAAGTAGTTCATGGGGCATCCACCATCACTCCAGGCATTCAAGTGCAGGGTTACGGTGGTAGGAGATACTTCTACGAAGCGACTTACTTCAGGAACAACTGGCTTCTTTCCGCGAGTGCGCTGACTGAGGATCTCAGAGCTGTCACCGGTACCAATCTTATTGTAAGCTGTGGAGTAGATCTGATAACGAGAACCGCACCAGAGTTTTTCGAGAGTGAAGGTACGAGCAGAAGCAGGGACTTGGATGCTCTCCCAGTCGCTGAACTCAGGTTTGTAATGAAGGGTGTAGCCGTGGATGGGAGCACTCTCGTCAACAGAGGATGGCTTCAGTTTCACTTGGATGCTACTGGTTGTGGTTGACATGATTGACAGTTCCGGTGGGTGAGGAGGTGCTTGGATAAGCAAAGTGTGAGTTACTGTGTCTTTTCCGTAAGCGTTCTCAACCATGCAGGTGTACTCACCACCATCTTCTCGGGTTGTTTCTCTGATCAGAAGGGATCCATCGGGTTGCATGCGAATGTGCTCAGTTTGAGTGAAGGGTTCACCCTGTACACTCCACATCACCTCAGGGAAAGGCATACCCACAGCCTTGCATGCTAGTTTCACATCCTCCTTGTATGTTGCGATGTATTCTTTCTCGAAAGAGGCAATCTTTGCAGGGACTTTGTTAGAGGGTTTCAAATGAACATTTTGGCTCTTGTCACCTTCACCTACATGAGTGGAAGCAGTAACCCAAAATACGTAAGCATGTTGCCGGTTGAGACCCTTGGCTTCGAAAGTCAGTTGAGTGGGGGAGAGTCTGTGAACAGTAGCATTTTCGTCAGCAGTTCCGTGTTGTTTGAAGTACACAGTGTATTGGGTGATGATACCATTAGGACGATCTGGTGGCAGCCATGATACAAGAATACTTTCGGCAGATGTGACCAAAGCCTTCACAGATGTGGGTGCTTCAGGAATGTCCTGGTCGGTTAGACAGTGGATAGGCGAACTCTTGACTCCCTCTCCACCGTGGGTGTAAGCGAGGACTTGCAGGGTGTAATTTGTGTATTTGTTCAGACCGTGGAGGTGAGTGTCAGTTCCTTGAGTGTGTTTGGCTTCAATAGTGGTGTCATCATACCATGTGTCAGATGGAGCGTAGAATACTTTGTAACCTTGGATCATACCCTGAACGGTGTCGAGAGGAGGACTAGACCAAACAACGCGGATGGTTTGAGAAGTGAGGGTGGTGCAAGTCACATCTTGAGGAGGTTCTTTTGGCTTTCCTTCCTTAGTGTAAGCCTTAACTTCTTTTGATTTAGGCCCAGATCCGATTTTGTTGAAGGCAGAAACTACAACAGAGTATTCAGTGTATGTGTCCAAATTTTCAATGATAAGATGATGCTCTTTTCCCATTTCTTGACTGAATTCAACTGTTTCGAAAAGGTAAGATTGGTTGCTAGAGGCAAGTCTGTATCCTACTTGGTATCCCTGGATGGCTCCGTTCCATTCTTCAGTTAGTGGTGGTTTCCATGTGATTTTCAGTTTGCTTTGATCAACATACTCAACACGAATATCTCTGGGAGCGCCACTGGGAGCCTCTTCAGCCGTGATGATGGTAACAGTATGAGAAGCTTCACTCTCTCCTAATTCATTCTTTGCGATGATGCGGAAGTGGTAGGTAGTGGCAGGTTTCAAATCCATAACACGAGCGATGTTTCCTTCTCCAGAAAGCACTAGCCTTTCACCATGATCTTCCCAGCTTTGTTTACTCTGTTTGTACTCTACGATATAACGGGTGATGGGACTGTTGCCGTTGTACGGAGGAGTCCAAGAGAGTTCCACGGACTTACCATTCTTGTCCAGTACTTTGAGACCATTAGGTTGCTCGGGTCGTTCTGAAAAAATACGATCATGTAGTAACAATGTAACATATACCGTAGTTTCATTTGACAGTTGAAAGTTTACCAGTACTCCAATAATAAAGCTATTTCGCGTCCGAACATCTCTTATGTTCATCGTCTCAAATCAATCATGCTCCATCAATTTACAGGCTCTATAAAGCGAATTATATAAACGTAACGAAAGAGTACCAACCTTGAACAATGAGGTTGATGTTGGTATCAGCTGATCCGAATGGGTTAGTTGCCAAGCAAGTGTAGGTAGCAGTGTCAGGCCTATCAGTCATCTTGATGCTCAGACTACTGTGAACTCCAGTGTCACGTGTTTCTTCTCGGATGGTGTACCTAGTTTAAAATTAACGGATTGAGTATATTTTAACTACAAAGAGAATGAATCCTAAAGTTTAATAAACAATGCTGTCACTAACCTGAGTTCCTGATCGGCTTCCACTGTGAGATAGTCTTTCTTCCATACGATTCCAATGGGAGTTTCTCCTTCTGCCTCACATTCTAGCACTGCATCACTACCTCTTTGGGCGGTTTGGTTACGATACTGGATTTGGAACTGGGGAGGAGCTGATCAAAAAGAAATGGACATTAGTTTATAATTTAATCAAAATACCTAAAGTATAGAAGGAAGAAATCAATCAATCAATCAATCAATACCTTGTACTCTGACGTAGACAACAGCGGACAGACTGGCTCCAATACCGTTGTTAGCTTCGCAAAGGTAGTATCCTTCATGTGATTTGGCAATACTGGTGATGAACATGGTTCCGTCAGTAGATACACGAACATGGGGGTTGTCGGTGGGCATATCTCGGTAATCTCCAGGGTGGCGACCTGATGGTTTATTTGGTTAAGTTGGGCAATAATTTGAAGGAGATACAAAACAATTAAGATAAACAGAAAAACATCCAGCTCTAAATTCTACCCCTCGTTAAGAGCGAATATTCAATTTTTTACCAATCAAATGAATTTTCAACCAAATAAACGCTGATAAACCAATAGTATAAAAAAAAACCTAACAAATAAACAAATTAATAGTCGTCAGATCTTACCAGCAGCCTTTTTCCATGCGAGGGTTGGTTTAGGGAAGCCGTCAGATTTGCACTCTAGTCTTGCATCAGAACCCAAAGCAAAAGCTTTTTCAGATGGAGGCTCAACGATCCAACGGGGAGGAACTGGTATTATGATAGAAAATGTTAGTATGGGAAAATGAAATGGATATCGAGATGTGAATTGCAAATGAAAGTCTCTCAGTTGGTTATTTTCGCAATACCAGTTTAATATAGTAAGCTTTATTTTTTATTCATTGAATCACTGTAACTCATTTCGACCGATTGATTTCTTTTGCATTTCAATATATCAAATAGAACAATATAGCATCCACATGAGCAACAAAGCAACATATTCAGTTTTTACAACATGGTAGACTCTATGAAATTAGTTTCTGACAAGAAGACCAAATTTTGTGTGATATAGTCCACAAAATATCATTGGATATTGAATAAAATATTGAAGATCCAAATCAACAGCTATAGTTTTTTTTTCATACTATTCATTATATGCAGGGATAGCAAAGCAACCATGCTATTGCTAATGGTATTTGAGAACGGAGCCTCGTAATGAATTCATTCCAAATTTGATAATTATGATTTGGTACTAGGGTGATGGGAGCAAAGAGCGGTAGTTGACTTTAATCTTGTGCAAAAGATGGCAAAATTTCTTAAAACCTTTAAAAATACATAAAATTAAATATATGCTATCAAATTTCATGAGGTTTGCAGAAAAATGATAGGAAACGCTAGCCTCATTGATTAAATTAATAAAAAAAATGGGATTCTTTAAAGAATAATGAAATTGCGTTTAGTTTAGTCACTATCGCGTTATGCGTGCCTCACCCTAGTAATGGAAATATGAATAGCTCGTGCTACCAGGGGATACAATATTATGCAATTTGATGTATATATGTATATTCAGTATATCACACATATTATTCAGTATTATTTCAAAAACGTGCTAATTAAAAACAGACTTCATAGACTTTTTAATGATGTAAAATTTACATTTACCATTCGGATATGTCAACACTATCAAAATATTAAATGAAGAGTGAACGTTTATTTCCATTCAGTCTGCTTTTAATTACACATTAACTTTAAAAATAGCTTATTGAACTATCCCACCCCACCTACGACACTAAACGAACCACAGAAAAATAGTAGAAAATGAATCAACCAAATCGAACAGACAACCTTAAATGAAATTTAATATCTCTTCAATTTGATTACAATCAATTGATATTTGGTCATACTTGATGATTTTCAGAAGTGATCAGTGAACAATAACGAAAAATTAATTTCTCAAAATATTCTCTTTGATTTAATCACTCATAATTTAGATATCGTTTTATTATGACTTTACAAAAAAAAAATTGAGAGTTTTGCACATTTTAAACTGATTTCCAAGACTGACCTCCCGTACATCAATAAGATGCACAAAAACTAGACATACAATCTATTGCATGCAAACAATGCTAGGAAAAAATAAAAAGATAGAAACCGTTAAAACCATGCAAGCACATAATTAACAAACAAGTAACTTAAAATGTTAAATTAAGAACAACATTTGAACATTATGCGCATGCTTCAATTCACCATTCATTTCACATTAAAAAAGAACTTTAAAAATAATAAACTAGATGGATTAATGATATTCATATTTATGAGTTTATTACACTTTTTAAAATAAATGGTAAAGTTGAAAAAGAAACAAGGAATTAATGATAGAAATAAAAAGGAAGCGAATGAAACTATGGAATAAAGTAAGTGCAAAGGGTTATATGTTTTAATGAATATAATGAAATGATGTATGTATGGGTATGAATGAAGATATTAATTAAAATACAGTTATGTATGATAACCTGTGGTTTGGATTAATCGTTCAAAAGGTATTACTGTTACATACACTATTAGTTCAGTTAATATTGAAATGTCGGGTAGTGTACCGGAAAAGCAGTTTCGGGTGAATCTATTTTCCACTTCTAAGAGTTATATGCAATGTAACCTGAAACGAATAGATTATTATTGTGAACACCAGCAGGAACGAGACTTTTAAGTGCCAATAATCGATGGAGAGATCAGGAAGAATATAAGTAGAGATTAAGAAAGTCTAACCATTGACTGTCAAATAAGCCTCTGAAGAATCTCTTCCAGCAGCGTTAGCAGCTACACACGAATACAGTCCTTGGTGAGCAGCTCGTACAGGGTCTAATGTAAGAATACTGGATCTTCCAACAGTGTCAATAGAAACTCCTTCATGGTCTGGTATGAGTGTAGTTGCATTAAACATCCAACTGATGGATAGAGGCCTGTCACCCTTCAGAATTACACAACTTGCTTGCACGTACTCGCCAGCTAGGAAATTCTGAGCGCCGAAATCAAGAGGGAGGATTTTCGGTGGTTCTGTCGATATGTGTGAGTAGATACAATTTAACTAGGTACACGGGAATAGAGTGAACGCAGAAAATAGAAGAAATTATCTTTCAAACCGAGATGAAATGAAATTGATGAGATATGACGATGTAATCATGTAAAACACTGAGCACAAAACCTATGATCAATATCTGCAGAGATTGATTATCATATTTTTGGGAAAACATGAAAGGAATAAGAAGAAAGAAGTAATCACTCATTGAACTGATAATTAAATTATATAAATAAGAAACTGGTAAATCTAGTGCTAAATACTGGGAAGATCTGAGCCTAGTTAGCGGTAGGAAACTACGTCACTAGAACATTGAACAATTGAGTAAATGTTAAACAGATACCATTGACAATCAACTGAGTGTGAACCGTCATGGTGCCAGCAGGACTTGACGCTGAGCAAGTATAATTGCCTTGGTTGTGGCCCCTTACTGGATCAATCGTTAGAATAGAAGTCCTGGAACCAACTTTGTCCACCTGCACATCATCGTGAGATGCAAGATGTCGACCATTGAAAAACCATTGGATCAACACTGGTTTGTCTCCACTTTTCAGAACGCAGTTAGACTGAGCAAGATCACCCTCCAAAAAAGTTTCAGAACTAAAGCTTATTGGTAAGAGCAGAGGTGGCTCTGAAGAGAAGTTAAAACCAGAGTATTGAAAATTGCGAAAGTAATCGAAAAATCAAACAGAAAAAGCAAATGTGAAGTGCATATAAGGGTTTCATTAAACATCCAAAAAGAAAAGTAATAAACCTGAAATAAATGTAATTATGGTAGAAAATATTATTAGAGTAGCGGAAACCGGAATTTAAATCTCAGTGTTTTGTAACAAGGTGGAATAGAACAGTAAATACCCCCAAAGAACGTTTATTAACACTGTACCGTTCACTTTAAGGTAGGTATGAACAACTGCTCTGCCAGCTGGATTGGTAGCTACACACGAGTAATTTCCTTGATTCCGAGAACCCACTGGATCAAGAGTGAGGGTTGAAGATCGACTTCCCTTGCTAATTTCAATGGTTTCAGATTCATAAATTGGTTGGTTGTTGAAGAGCCATGACAGAGTCATAGGTTTGTCGCCTTTTCGTAACACACACATCGAAACAGCAATATCGCCTTCCAGAAACTCATCAGCATTGAAACTTAACGATGAAATTTCAGGTTTTTCTGTGAAGAAGGATGACAAAAGAAAGTATAGGAAAAGCTTCTAGAGAACCATATTAAAAGAAATTGAAGACTGATGGGATAAAATAACCTGTGGAATGATTTAGTTGTGGAGATAAAGCAACGGAAACCCAAATATATAAAATATGGTGAATCTAAGAAGGCATGCACCAGAAATCTTTGGTAAATCTACGATGGTTACACTACATATACCTATGTAAGCAAGGAACATGCAAAGTGATTAATTAGTGTAAAGTCGACCAGAATCCATATTTTGAATAGGAAGTTCAATTAATACCCGACCAGAATGGAAATTTAGAATAATAATTTTGTACCATGAACAACTAAGGTAGACTCTGAGGACATCTCTCCGGCCAGGTTGGAAGCAGTACACTTATAGTTGCCTTGATTTCGCCCGTGCACGGGATCAATCGTTAGAATAGACGATCTACCAACTTCTAGTATTTGAACAGATTCAGACTCGAGAATAGGGATACCATCATGAAACCAAGAAATTCGAATGGGCTTATCGCCTTTGCGAATAACACAACTAGCTTGAGCCATGTCCCCTTCTAAGAGTTTATCTGCATCGAAACTGATGGGCATGATGTGAGGAGTTTCTGAAGCAAATGGAATGATAAATAAAGAGTTACTCAAGTACAGATTAGAAAACAATCTAATATTCTATATCATGCAAAGAGTTGACAGGAATTTGAAGTACTGCAACATTTCTATCTTCAACAGACAACAGGAACACTGAAGAATCTAGAGGGCGAAATTAATATGAACAGCTTAAATAATTAAGCAGAATACATAAATCATATTTTGAAAATATTTTTGAGATTAAAATTAAGGCTACTTGAAAAATCCTCGGGAAAATTATTCATGAAATTTCAATGATAGATAGAAAACCATTTTTAGTAGTAAAAGTCGCTAATATTTTCAGAATATCAAGAGCAAAAATGAATTGCAAGACCAAGAACGATGAAGGGACAAATTCTGAAATTAGAATCATTGACAAATACGCATAAATTTGTACAGAAAAATGTCTACTGAAATTGATACAATAGTATGTACCATGAACAGTGAGCTCAGCAGAATATCTGTGCTCCCCGGCATCATTGGAAGCTACGCAAGTATAAATCCCTGAATGTCCATGGGTAACCGCTTCAATGTTTAGAATATTGGAGCGACTGCCTAGTTTCATAGTAGATACCCCCATGGTATGCGAGACTTCCTTGCCATGAAACTGCCACCTAATGGTCATGGGAGTGTCACCATCGCCCACGTAACAACTTATTTGCACATCTTTACCAGAGTAAACCACATCGTCAAAGTTGAATGGTTTTATCTTTGGTGGTTCTGTTGATAAATTATATGCATTGGCAAAATAAGCAAATATTGTTGATCATAATTAGAAGTGTTAGGAAAAAGGTTATGAAGCTAATAGATGATTAATATGTAGGTGTGTAGTTCATGCAAATGATAATGTACGGTCAGGGAAAAACAAAATTATTAAAATAATTCAGTAGCTAAAGAAGTGAAGGAAAATGCGACACATGAGATATTTTGGACCACCCAGAATTCCCACCAGCGAGTAAACAGGAAGTAACTACCATGTACAACTAATGTAGCAGAGTATCTCTGTTTTCCAGCTGCATTAGTGGCATCACAGGTGTACTCTCCAGAGTGTCCATGAGTTGCAGATGTGATGCTCAACACACTGGATCTAGAGCCTACTTTCATAGTACTGACACCCATTGCATGAGAGACGTCTTTGCCGTGGAAATACCACCGGATAGTTAAAGGGACATCTCCAAGATTGACATTACAGAATAACTGTACATCTTGACCAGCGAAAACTTGTTGATCAAAATCAAAAGGTAATATTTTCGGAGGTTCTGGAGGATAATACAAAAATTTCATGTTAATATTGGATGAATATAAGAAAAAATTAAAATAGTAGAGTTGGAATACCGCAAACCAATCTGAAAATTAAATAAATACAAGAAATACAACTGTGTAATGTGCTGTATTAGTAAATTAAACACATACTGCACATGCTCACTATCCATCAACTACATTTACAAAAAATCAGAAGCAACGATTGAGGAAATACTTCCCATTGAGAAAATTAGCGACCAACTAAATCAGAGTTAAGGATTGCTATTCTCTTTGAAATTAATATGACTCTTGTACCATGAACTGTCAAGAGTGCAGAGTATCTCTGTTTCCCAGCAGCATTGGTGGCATCGCAAGTGTATTCTCCAGAATGTCCATGAGTAGCAGAGGTGATGGTCAGGATACTGGATCTACCACTAACTTTCATGGTACTGACACCCATCACATGGGATACATCTTTACCATGGAAGTACCACCGTATGGTGATAGGCGTGTCGCCCTTAGTAACGTAACAAAGTAGCTGAGCGTCATCACCGGAGAAAATTTCCTCTTCGAAATTGAAAGGAGTGATCCTTGGTGGTTCTGTTCAAAAATAGATACTGACTAACAAACTAGATAACACTGAGGGATTTGCTAGGAGTGAGATATGAGCATGCCTTTAGGAAAATGAGACATCATATAAGCATAGGTAAAATAAGAATAAAGAAAATAATAAAATACCATAAGTTGATGTGCATCCCAAGAAATACGACCACTGCAGGAAAATTAATCGAGATAATATTGTTCTGAAATATAAAGCCATTATTCAAATTTGGAGATTTACTAGATGCCCCATAGACTACCATGGACAACCAGAGGAGCGGAGTAGCGCTGTTTGCCTGCTTCGTTGGTGGCATCACAAGTATATTCCCCAGAGTGACCATGCGTGGCAGAGGTGATGCTTAATATGCTGGATCTACCACTAACTTTCATGGTGTTGACACCCATCACGTGGGACACGTCTTTACCGTGGAAGTACCACCTGATGGTGATGGGTAGGTCACCCTTCTCGACATAGCAAACCAGTTGGGTGTCTCTGCCTGACTCTATTTCGCCACTGAACGCAAACGGAGTGATGTGAGGAGGTTCTAGAATATCAGTGGGTGATTGGGACTCAGAGTGGTGTTGAAAATATTCTGTAGTTTACTGAAGTTATAAAGATAATGAGGGAAGTATCTTAAAGGAGAATAATAGATATTTGATGTAAAATGAATTTATAGATCTTATAACTAATATGAATAGAGAAAAGTGGTTTGGTATAGATGAGGTATTCATAGCGGTAAAGGAGATTTAGCAGATAAAGTGTTCAAGGTATAATTAAGGAAAATTCATTTAGATATAAAAGGGAAATCGTTTTAAAATGCGTAGTTTATGAAAATTTTTATTACATGCAAAGCAAAGATTTATGATGATAATGTTTAAATTAAATCAATTTATGACTAAGTTTGGTTAACTCTGAACGGCAGCATCGCGGTGTCGGCATCACTTAAAAGAAAAAAAATCAACCCGATCCGGAATGGGAAAATAGAATATTAAAAAATCGATGCTGTCGTCTAGAGAAAATATGATATGAATATAATATGGTTATAACATAAGATAAGACACAAAAGGGAAGAAAGATTCACTCTAGGTAATCGCCGACTCTTAACAAGTCTTCAATGAACGAATATACGAAGTAGCTAATAGATCTCCCCATTGAAGATTTTCTTTTACTCTGTACCATGAACGATTAGGGTGGCTGAGTATCTTTGTTTTCCAGCAGCATTGGAGGCATCACAGGTGTACTCTCCAGAGTGTCCATGAGTGGCAGATGTGATGCTCAGTATGCTGGACCGGGGCCCCACTTTCATGACGGTGACACCCATTGCATGGGACACATCTTTGCCGTGGAAGTACCACCGTATAGTTATGGGTGTATCTCCTTTAGCAACATAGCAGACTAATTGAGTGTCTCTGCCTGATTCAATGTCCTCATCAAAACTGAAGGGTCTGATCTCTGGGGGCTCTGGTAGAGATATCCACGAAATGAGACACCAACGATAGCTACTAAAGTGATTCTAAAAATTCATACGCTGGAACAACAATTGATGAGATAAAGTAACTAAACATAATAAAATAAATACACAAAATGAATACCGAGCAACTACTTACTTAGTTAACAATCGACTCTCCTCAAAAATGAAATTATTAATAGACATGGAAGAGTTTTCTATTTTATTTAAAGATAAAATTAGAAATACCGAAGAAGTTCATAGATTGTTATGAATAAATACGATGGTGGTGAAACGATATCTAATAAATAGAAAAAGTCCAAAAGAAGCATAACTGAAATGAACACAAAATACTACAGGTAAAATATTCTGATTACCCATGCAACCTCTCAATAAATTTCTACGATAAATCCAAAATAATTGACATCATTTCGTAGAGAAGACTAGCAAGAACGAGTACAATCAATCGAATGAAAGCAGCGAATTAGTTAATTCACCATTAACCCAGAGCAGTTGAGTGAAGTTTCCTTGTCCTGCTTTATTGTTTGCATGACAGGTGTAGCTTCCACGGTGTTCAGAGCCAACACTGTTGATACTCAGGATGGAAGTTCTCTCGCTCAGACGTTGAGTGAATATGCCGCTAGTGGGTCTGATCTCTTCTCCGTGGAGAGTCCAGCGAATGTCGATAGGAGAATCACCATCACTGATCGTGCACATCACCTGCACGAAACTTTCGGCGCGAATGTTTTCCTCGAAGTGGAATGGTGAGATTCTTGGAGCCACTATACAGTGAAGCATCAAATGATTAGTTAGTAGCGAGAGGGAACAAAATTACCTATTCTTTGGGGACTGCTCAACCTGTCAAATTTTGGAGGTTTCTGTTAAACAAGTGAATTAGTGATTAGTTTCATATCGATATTCCTGTGTTAGGAAAAACAGATACTACATTTCTGTTAGAAACTGCGAAAATTAGTAGTGTCAGTTGAGGATGTGTTTGTTCTTTGTGCATGAAATAGGGATAAAACTGAATACTTAGAGCATGCAAAAGAAGAACAGACAAATAAATGTTTTAAGGCAATAAAAAATAACAAAGAGCCTATTAAAGCACCTATGCAAAGATATACATATTTAGGAACCCCGAATGGTAGAATTGTTGCTCGTCATACCCTGAACTCTCAAATCAGCAGAAGCAGTAGCTTTACCACCAACATTGACAGCATCACAAGAATACTCTCCAGAGTGTTCAAAGCCCACATTGGACAGGATGAGAAGACTCATTTTAGGAGATATGTTATTGATTAGGAAGTGAGGAGAGGAAGTGAGTGGATTGCCATCCTTGTACCACTGTAATGTTAGGGGTTCATCGCCTGTGGTAGCAATGCAAGAAACCTGTAGCAGCTGTCCCTCCCTCACGTCATAGGGAAAGTTGAACGGTAATAATTCGGGGCCAACTAAAGCAGAAAAATATAACATCAAATTATATAGATATATGCAGTAAAGTGCTGTTTAACATAAGCCGCGTTAACACCCAAAATAAAAACAAATTGATTGTACAAATCAAAGGGACCATAAAACTCAATCCAAGATTCATACACTGACAGATGCTAAGGACGAGTCAGCAACGACAACTAAAATCTCCCCCAGAAATATAGAAGAGGATTTCAGTACCCTTTACTCGTAGAGGTGCTTCGACATGGGCTTTGCCAGCAGGATTAGAAGCATTACAAGAGTACACTCCACTGTGATCGAAGCCCACATCTCTCAGTATCAGGAAACTCATTTTACTATCAACAGAGTTTACGAAAAATTTACTGGATGTTGAGATAGGGACATTGTCTTTGTACCACTGAATGGTGAGGGGGTCATCTCCTTTGGTGACTGTGCAGGCTATCTGAAGAAGCTGTCCTTTCTGCACTTCACGGGGGAAGTAAAAAGGCACTATTTCTGGTGCAACTGTGTAATGGAAAGGAACGCTATAGGTGGTGACGTGTATATTCTTGTTTGGATGAGGGACAGTTAAAAGAAGGAGGCAATAGAAATATTCTTAATTTAGCTGGGTTTAGCAGATGAATAAAATATACAAAATGATGAAGCAAAATTAAGAATTGTGTGAGATTGAAAGAATTATTTGTATGGGATAGTTTAAGAAATGACAAGGGATCAGAGAATAAAAATACTCGGGATATAAATAACTTCGGCTAGACATGTAAATGAGCCACAACACTGATCTATCACAAATAACAACAATCATTCAAATCAACAGAACAATAGTTAGATTTATTATCATTAAAACATTTATTTCAAAATTGAAAAACGATTGAAAATATAGACCATGAAAAAAATTCAAAAAATGAATTTAATTTTCAAATTATCAACGATTGGCATGCATTACAATGAAACGTGAACATGATAAAACAAAAACATTTTTATCAAAAAAGAGAGCCATCAGAAATCTATGTGACAACAAAAAATCCGCTTCCACCATTTGTCAGCGAAGTCATTCGAACAGTTATATGAATATGATTGGAACTTGTAATAAAGTCCTCTGTTAGAAGATCATACCCTGTACCCAGAGTTGAGCTTGCACCCGGTCAACTCCCGCAGAATTAACAGCAACACAAGAGTAGGTGCCAGAGTGCTCGTGACCAACATTACTTAAAATAAGCAAACTCATTCTAGAATTGACTGGGTTGATCAAAGTAGAAGGAGACGATAGAATGAGTGCATCGTCTTTGAACCACCGAACACTCACAGGGTCATCGCCTTTAGTGACGGTGCAGGGAAGCTGCAGAATTTGCCCCGCCTGAACCTCACTAGGCAAAACTATTGGAAGAAGCTCTGGTGCAGCTACGTGAGTGACAAAATGCTACTTTAGTGCTTCTCTTTCTACATTTTCGACTTACAAACTAGTCAGGGCAAAACAATAATATTCAGCTAGTTACTGCTACAGATGATAGAACTACTTGTGCTCCAATTGATCTACTTTGTGCTCCTTTACCTGAAGAATATTTTACAAATGATAAATGTACTTTCAATTATGCTTAATTGCAATAATTCTAAATTCAATTCTACGCATTTTAGTAATATGAATATTTACTATTAATAAAAGGCAATTAATGCAAAAGGTACATAATTATGATACACATATCTAGAACAAAATAAGGATAAACTAGCATTGTGTAAAGGGTACAGGACATATTCAGGATACAGGGTAGCTATGGAGTTCTTCATTCCACGATCATCAACATTCAATTCATCAAGGATATATCGATAATAGCAATTAAAGAGTTCATTCTCATAGGTCAGGGTAGACTATCATCAGGGAATATGTAGTCCATGGTGGTATACACGGAATCCTATCATTGGAGTATATGGTACATCTTTCTTCTATGCAGATAATATGGTAGATGCATCAATCCATGCCTTCATGAAGATACTGCACCTTGCACCAGTAAATGTGTGGTAAAATCGTCAACTCCAACCTCGTTGGTGGCTTGACAAGTATAGTAGCCTGAGTGTTCAGGTCTAACGCTAGGTATCATCAGCAGACTCAGCTTTGAAGACAACTGATGGATTGCTATTCCTGCTTCCAGGTCGTTAATAAGTAGTTCTGACATTCCATGAGGGATGTAATGGCTTCTCTTGTATCGGTTGCTAAGTCCATTTTGATAGCCGTCCACAGGCATACTTTTGGGCGAAGGATTATTTTTCAGGAACCAGGGATCTAGCTTCTTAATTTCCAAGAGATCATAATCCTCATCATATTGAAAAGAGTCCGCAAAAACAGGCATCCTGCGATATCTTTCAAAGGGATCATTGTCATTATAGAAATAGTTCAAACTATCTTCATTGATGACATCTTGACCGTACGAGTATTGGAACTTGAAAGGACGTTTGAACCACTGTATGGTAACCGGTTCATCCCCAGATAGGACAATGCATGAAAACTGAACGAGAGACCCGACAGCAGAGACTTCCGACACACTGAATGGCTTGATAAGAGGCGACTCTGTGTGAAATCACAGACATATGTTCCAGGTTATGAATTCAGTAAAATGGATTAGAAATGAACAATATACAGTGAAAGAAGAGGATTAATGTTTACAGCTTAATTTATTGATACACATGATTGAATTGCATAAATGAACGGCAAAATAAGAAGTACTAGCTAACTATCAAGTAGTCAATTAGAAAATAATAAAACTACAAAATTACATGACGACAGATCATAGTAATATAATAAGGTATCTTGCAGTTCGCTTCTCTATATTAATTTAGAGCTTGATTTCATAAGAAAATTATAAATAGAAGGTTTGAAGATAGTTTTAATCTTGTCCACTAAGCATTTGCCATCCTAGGATCATCAGGTGGAGGTGTCAGAAATTTACTATAACTCAATCGTAATATCAGAATTTGGTCGAAATAACAAATAAAATTATTTCTATCTGTGAAAATTAAAGCACTTTTCAAAATTATTATAATTTTATCATCATTAATTATTTCAATAAATAAAATTTAACTCATTTAAGCTCACTCTAAAACTTTTTATCAGCAAAGATTAGATAGAAAAAATAAAACTGCAATGCAAATAGAAAACTAATGGACACAGAGTTTCAACCATATTGAGAATCAGCCAACCACAACTCAGAAAAAACTAACAGCCAGTCCCACTTTAGATGAAGTAAGAGCCTAACCCTTGACTTTAAGAAGAACAGTTCTGGAAGAGGTTCCAGCGTGGTTAGTAGCGAGACACGAGTATTCGCCTGCGTGACTTCGCTTCACGCCAGTGATGATGAGGAGAGACATGGAGTTGGTAGGCGAACTGATCATGACGGAAGGAGAGTTCTGGTTTATGGGTAGACCGTCCTTGTGCCACGAAATCAAAGGAGGAGAGCTAGAAGACGCCAAGATACAGCTTTGCTGGAAAGTTTCACCTTCCATCACCTCAACGAGTTCAACCATCGGAATAATCTTAGGAAGCTCTGATAATGCCAAAAATATAGAAATAAAAGATTTGGACAGAAACAGATTGTGAAGGAGTTTAATTGATGGATAGATAGATTGAAGTCATTAAAACAGAAATATGTTTATTTTTTATATTATATTATTTTGATTGTGCATTTAACAGCGACCAATTCCAGGAAACTCATCTTAATTTGACACTGCAGGCAAAATTGGAATTTCAGAGCTAATTCAATGTTTTTAGTTGTTTAAAAGTGGAGAATCCATAGCTTCACGTTTTATGGGTTATTAGGAATAACAAATTTTCCTTACGATGAGATGCCTGGACATACCCCTAACATTCAGCACTTCTGAACTCATGGAAGACCCAGCCAAGTTCTCAGCTAGGCAAGAGTAGTTTCCGGAATGACTCAGGGATATTTTCGAGAATTTGAGAGCTGAAGATCGATCACCAAGATGGTTGATGGTAATCGAAGAATAATCATGATTCGAAATAGTATCGTTTGTCGTGTTCGAAGATTCTTTCTCAGTATTTTGATCGTTTTCAGCAGATGGAATAGCCGATTGGATTACATTATTAGACTCTTGGGAGTACTTGTAAGCTACATTATATGACGTGGTTGGAATCTGACTTGCGAGGTGGATGGCCTCTTTGTCATAGATGTGATAGGCATTAGACCTCTTGCTCCTGAAGGCCCGTTGCCTCTGCTCATCAGTAGCATACCAGTGATGTACTGGAGTTCGAGTAATTCTCTCGGGATTGATGGGCACTCCATCTTTCAACCAAGTTAGTTTGATTGGTGAATCGCCGGCAGTTGCTACGCAGTGAACGAAGAAACTCCCACCAACGTCAGGAGCGACCGTATTTGAAACCAACTGAACAGCTGGCGGTTCTAGTAGTCAAAAATGGTACTCAATGAAAAATCATTTGATACGAATCTAATCAGTTGCCTCGATGGCAGATCCAACTTCTTTTTATTAAAACCAAAGCATATTCTTTGTAAGGAAGCATGCAAGACAAATAATAATCAGATTACAGAGGAGTAGAGAAAAGGCCCTGTGGTGGGATGATTGTAACAAATTAGCTTCAGCTAACCTTATGTCTAAATCTACCTTACCTTTGGTATTTGCCTTGTACCTGTTCACATGGGTTAAATAATTTCACAAACATAGCCAAATATTAATGTTCTAAATATATCGAATAAACAATGGAAAGAAAAATATGGCGACTCACAGTTATTTTCCTGTAAGAAATAAGTATTATTGGTGACCTAACATTTTTCAGGAATTGTAAATATTAAATCTTAGTGAAAAGAGAATCAGTGATACACAAAAATTAATTTGTTTTATCTATTATAAATTGTACCAAAAATGGTCATAAAATTCTAGCTAATTAAAGAAAAAAATAAGTCATCTTTTGACTCTCTTAGAAGATACACTCTTAATAATTTGAAATGAAATATAAAGTTTATTATGATTTAGTCTTAATAGAATATCATTTTCATTCGCTGTATACAGGTTGTTATTTGGTAAAGTTCATCAGCCATTCAGTATAAAAAAGATGAAATTTTGCAATTAACAACACGTTATTGATGTAAACAAAACATATCTATTACAGCTTCATGATTAGGCTAAATATGAAAAATATGAAAAAAATGCTTCATTATAATATTTCATAATTACTTTTTAAAACAAATTCAAAAACAGTAATGGTGTATTACTTTATAATAAGCTGACTGAATGGCTGACGAATATCCTAAAGTGCAGTTCACTTACCAAGTACTTGGACATCAAGAGTTCCCCTGGCGGTGTAACCTTTCATATTCCTAGCGACGCAGGTGTACCGTCCCTTGTCTGCAGACTTCTGCACAGCAGAGATAGTCAGGGTTCCATTGCTCTGCACAGACTGACGCCTATTGATGGGCAGGATGCGAGAGTCTAAGGAAGAAGCAGAGGGAGTGATGTTAACATTTGTAGTTTTAGTGGGAGGTTTAACGTCTGCTTCGGAACCGAAGGCCATATCGCTGACATCAAAAGGAAATTAGATACTTTCTCTTCCATTCACAACAGACAGCTTCAGGATAGAACACCTGGAGGCGACAGCTTTCAAAGTAAAAGCGAACCTATTATCGATATTCTAAAATAACAAATAAGAAAAAATCTCAATTGACATTCATATTTTAACTACATACAATAAAATATTCGATTAGGTACCTATGGAAGTCCCTGCAAATGCTAAAATTACATCACTTAATGATTTAAATATCATTACCAATTGGATACACAATTATCTGTCATTCATCTATGCATATTTAATATCTAATAGAATAAAGGATAAAGCTAAACCCAAATTATCATTGTTTTGAAACAGCAAGTATTTTAAGGATCCCGTTTTCAAAAACAGCTTCAGGCTTTAGTATACTTACTGGTCTCCAATTAGAAATAATACCTAACTATTATCTAGCATAAAATTATACAAGATACCAACTTAAATTTTCGATTAAAAACTGTTCATCAATGGCCTAATTCAGTTAAAAGACTCACTCTTTTCCCAAACGATGGAGTCAATAGGGTATCCAGCAACTGGGCAGTGAACAATGAGTGTTTCTCCAGCCACAACAGAAATCTTGGGCATAGGCCTGGAAAAAGTTTGAACTTTTGTTAATAATTGCAGAATTTAGAACTAATCTTTGTCTCATAGGCCTGGAAATAGTTGGAACTTTTGTTAATAATTGCATAATTTAGAACTAATCTATCTCTAGAATATCAGCTATCTAATTAATTTTTAACTATCAGTTCTACCCAGTCTTCTGAGAAGGGCGGACACACTAGTGACAGAGAAATTCACTAAATAATTTTCAAATAAGAGCTTTACGATAGACTGTATTGCATTAAACAAACCTGATGTAAGGAAGTCCATAAACATTGAGTTTGGAGGCATGTCTGACAGAACCAACAGCAGATGAGGCTACGCAGGCGTACAGTCCACCGTCATTAGTGTTGATCTCGGTGATGTTCAGGTGAGAAACGACTTCTCCATTGGCTTTCATGTACTGACCGATTTGGACACTAAAATAAAAAACATAGCATTTGAGTTACAACAGAATAGACTATTTGAGAATTTAACAGCAACCTTGAAAGCATCACAAAGCATTGAAAAAAGGACAAAAAGGTCAAATGAGGAAATCCTTACTTATCAGTGTTGGTGATCCTAGTGCCATCGAGTTCCCAGGTAATCTCAGGAGTTGGGTCACCTCCAGCAATACATTTGAGATGCACGGCAGGGCCAGGGCTCAGAGTCTGTTCACCGAATTTGAAAAGTAACTGGGGAGGTTCAAATCTTCCACCTAATCTAAGTTCAGCAGTAGCTTGGGCACTCTCATGGTCATTTCGGATGAAACACTGGTACATTCCCTTGCTCTCACGGGTGATGCTGGACAGTCTCAGTGTTGGCTCGCGATGGTTGATTGGTTTGCCGTCTTTCATCCATTCGATGGTTTTTACGGGGTTTCCTTGATAGCCGCAGGTGAAGGTAGCAGGTCGTCCGAATTCTACGGTCTGTACGGATGGTTCAATCTGAGCCTGGAGAGGGGCAGTTACGGTGAGGACAGTTTCGACGCTCTCTGCACCCACGGAGTTGTTCACTACACACAAATATTTTCCTGAGTCGTCTACCCTAGCCTCCCTTATGATCAGAGTGCCTCCTACTTGACGGATGCGATCTCCTAGTTGGACAGGGCTCTGTTCACCACCATCGGTCAATTTGAACCACCTGCAATAATTAAAAAAAATAGGCGTCACTAATAGATTCATAAACTAATTCGTAAATTACATCACTTCATGAATATATCACCTATTTAGTTTAGCACATAAGAATATGTTCAATAAATATTTTTGCTGCTAATTAATAGCAGAAGCTATTTATTAATCGAATAACAATTATAATTTTTTTTATCATATTCACATTAACAGATTAGATACTACTTATTCACAAGTAGCGACTACTGGGATTATATAATTTTGCTTAAATAATGTTACAACTTCAAAATACGTAGCTGTAAAAATATAATCATTAATCTCACAAATCAAAAATCATGTTAATGTAGGCAGGTCCCATTTTTCTCATACCCCAGATTTATAAAAGCTGAAATGATTACGAGGCACATCTTGAAGTTATTACAGTATGTAAACATATAAAACAGAGACAATTTTTTGTGATGTTCAATTCACGCTCACTACAATAAACATCAAATTAATATTCAAATGAAGTTATTAGAAGCAAATAGTTCAGAAATTAGTCTTTATATCAGAAGGAACTTTTAATTCTTTCGCTGCTATGAACTTTCATCAGCTGATTCTAGCATCAAATAATACAATGCCATCCATATACGCTGGGTCAAGCACTCAAGACCATTTTCTTTTATTCTAACTCATTTTAAAATGGATTATTTGAGGAATTACAATAGTGTAATAACTTCGAGTCATGTCATTTTGAATAGTTTTTATCGTGATTTTGGTGATAAAAGAGGGGCCTTCTACAATAATCATAGTTATATAATTTCGCCTCCTTAAATACGAATAAATTATTTGTAGAAGATCACACTGCTCAGACGATGATCTGAAAAAAATAATGTAATCACACGAGACGTACAGAGTCCGCTGATTACCAACCTGTAATTGGGTACAGGTGAGGCTTGACCTCTACATAACAGAGACACTGAAGTACCTGATACTCTAGTCAAGACCTGGTTCTTATGTTCCTCTGGAACTTGTGGTGGTTCACTAGATACCGGAGCTGTGAGGATTTAACGCACTCAACAATATGTTTAGGGAGCTTTACGACAGCATACAGGGGATTATAAGTGAAGGGACAGAGCAATGTGAAATAGTCAGTTATTTTATCATTTTAGAGTCAGATATGAACATGCAACTTTTTCGGTGAGAACAAGAAATAATTTCAACTTGAATTTTAAAATACTTTTTTCGATTCGTGATAAATCAATTATCCATAATTTATTGGCTAACACCTCACCATATTTTAGGAATGGGATGGCCCTGAGCTTTACAAAAAAGTGAAGCCGTTCCACCAGATTCGGATGAAACCAAATCTATTTTAGCCCCTGATACTTTCGGAGGCTGACTTGAAAAAGGAGCTGCGCAAATTGAAGTGTTTATTAAAACTTACGAATACGAAGAATAGTTCAGTGAGCGAGCGATAGAAGTCATAAGTCAATCTACGAATCAAACACGAGTCAAAAACCAACATCAACAAGAAATTTTAAAACTGAAGACATACCAGTAAAAGGGAACGGGTGAAGCTTGAGCATTACAGAAAATTGTTACTGGTTTATTAAAAGCCCCTTCGACAGGAGCTTGCGGTTGGAGATCCGGAACAGTGCTGCCTACTGGATCTAGAGGAATAATTATTATTCACCTAAGTAATGCGAGCAAAGGAGAGACTAATATTGAATTGCATTATCAATGTAAAGGAGGTGTCTTAAGGAAAGGAATGCAAGATGAATTTTCACTCCGTCAAAATATGGAGAACCAATTCACCTGAAGAACGGAGCAGGATTAGCTTGAGCTGTGCAGAAGAGAGAGCTAGCTTGTCCCATCTTAGCTTTAGTGGGGAGTTGTTGAGAAGCAACCGGGGGTGAAAACACCACTGGGTCTGAACCATTGAAAAATGTCTAATTTAACATTACGAGGCAAGTAAATGAAAATATCATAGAAGGAGATGGTACAAACCTGTTTCAAGAAGTATTGTATGTCCACTTTCAGTCATTCAATTCAAAATGCTCCTAACCTAATAAGGCACTCACCTTCGAGACTGCGAGCTCAATACTTAATCCTACCTGAAGTTTGGAGGAGGAGATGACTGTGCAGAACAGAGCAAAGCAAAGGCTTCTCCGTTACCGATTCTAGAAAAGAGTCTACGCGCCGCATAAGGGACATCCGGCCCAGAGCTACCCATGGGATCTATTTAACAATCACTTAGCTTAATAGTACATAGGATAGTCGGAGGTAATGTGTCAATATCGATAGTCATTGAAAATAGTGTCATAGCACCAGAAGAAATACTCTTTATGACGTACCTGTACCGTGGAACTGGTGAGGCTTGCGCACTGCACATTAGAGCCACCGTTTGAGTGGACTTTACTTCCTTAACTACCAAATCTGGCGGCAAATCTGGCACGGTGCTGCCTACAGGACCTTCGATAGCAATGCAAATAGGTAAATTGCAGTCTTTGTTGAAAAGAAGGAATGAAGTGTATGTATTTTAGGAGTCTTTGTCGCTTCTTCACCATAAAATGCGAAAATCGAAAGAATAACCAAAGGTTTCCAGCCCAAACTTTCACTATCGAAATAATACCAAGCTTGCAACATTTTCACCAATGTAAAGTGTAGAGGTAAATGTAATGTAAATAATAATCATTAGTGTACTATTGTAAATAATATATAGATAATGTAGAGAATAAAACGTCCAATTTACATTATTTTGTGAATTCATTTTTTAATTTAATATGTAAAATATAAAATGTTTACCAGTAGCTTTACTGTTTGTATAATATTTATTAGCAACTTCTGTTTGGTTATCAAATATCAGGTCTTTTAGTTTAAGAGGTACTTACCAATATCACTAGAGATTTAAGAATATGTAAGGTGAACCGAAAATAGAATGTAAACAAACAAATGGAAATAACTAAATCCAAGTAGTTGAATTTTATTTCGCTCGTTAGGAGGTTTCTCAGGGTGAAGTAATGTTTAAATATAGGAATATTAAATATGATGCGTTTAATTTAGGATAAGCATAGCCTTCTGGTGAGATACGGAGAGACTATTGGGTGATTACTGAGAGGAGATAATTGCTCTCAGTGGAGCTGACCAATTGGGGGTTAGAACTTTGTCAAGGGGGCTGAATTTGGAGGAAAAAGAATTTCGAAGAGAATTTGAATTAGTGGGCAGTTCAATAGAAGTTCAGTTGAGGTCGGAGTTTGTTCCGAGTCGTTAAGCAAGTATAGGCCTAGTAACCAAACATCTTAACTACGAGTTAATTGACAAGTGTTAACTAGACTCTTTTGAGATGTAAATTTCCTAAGTGTTGAGACTGGAGCCTGTGCAGAACGAAACCATTCAACGTATCGTGTAATGTACACTGAGTTAAGCCTTTCTCCCAATTTACTTTTATTATTGTAATAATATTTAGGCTATTGATTATAACTGTAGTAGATAATTACCAGTAGGTCTAGTGTTTGCCAGTAGGTCTAGTGTTAACCAGTCGGTCTAGTGTTTGCCAGTAGGTCTAGTGTTTACCAGTAGTTCTAGTGTTTACCAGTAGGTCTAGTGTTTACCAGTAGGTTTAGTGTTTACCAGTAGGTCTAGTGTTTACCAGTAGGTCTAGTGTTTACCGTTAGGTCTAATATTTACCGGTAGTGAGGTGCAGGAGCTGCCTGGGCATTACACACCATAGCCACATCTCCCCCAATAGCAGTCCCTTTAAAGAGTTTGGCTGACTCCAAGGGTACATCTGGGGCACTTCTCCCCAGGGGATCTAATCACATGAATAGCTGTCTCTATCCTTGGATATCAAATGTTAATAGTGTGAAAGGAAGAGGAAGTTGGTAACTACTGAGTCATGAGATACCTACCAGACCACTCACAACTAACTATCAACACTATTGTCCATAGTGTACCGTAACTTCTTACCTATCAGTAATGAGAACCATCTCCCTGACTGCCTTTGCACGTAACTTACTTGTGCACGGGAGGGGGAGAGCTCTGAGCAATACAGTTCATGCTCAGAGCTGCATGCTGCTCTCCTTTCTTAGCAGATATCTTAGTCTCGAATGGCACTTCAGGAGGAGTACTGGATAGAGCAGCTGAAAATATTTCCTCGTGACAATGGAAACTTAGATTGGGATAATAACCCATGAAAGAAAATAATCTGGTCGATGATGTAACTAGACGAGTAACAGATTTTGACTCATTATAAGTAGAATAATCGGTAATTGATCAAGTGGATTAGTCAAGTTGTATCTCACCTCAACTACGAGAATTCAACTAAAGACTCAACTGAAGTTGATCAGATCAGACTAACAAGACATTACCTGTAAGTAGGAGTAGGAGAAGACTGAGCATTACAGATCATAGTAACCGCCTCATCAATATTAGTATGCTTCAGAACTAGTCTACTCTCAGTGGGTAGGTCGGGAGCAGATCTTCCATGGGGATCTTAAATATACCAACGGAAAGATGTTTGATGCTGGCAATGATATAATAAAATAGGATGGAGATAGAGAAAGTCAGTCCTGCATCGAAAGAATACCTTCACTTCAACCAACTAACACCAAAATGCAGACTCTATCTTAACATTACCTGTACTTTGGAGGTGGAGAGGCTTGGGCACTACAAATCATAGTCAAGTCAGACCCCAAACTCAACTCCTTGACAACGTGACGAGCTTCAACGGGAAGATCAGGAGGCGATTTGCCAACCGGATCTAATTTTAAAAGATTCTATTAATATCAAAGGCCAGAGAAAAAAAGTGTAAGGTAGTTTTGAAAAAGTAAGTAACATGCAATTTGTGAAAGGGAGAGTCTTTCAGAAAATTGAAGTCATAATTACGTATTATTTTCCTTCGTCGTTCCTTATTGTCAGTATATTGTTTTAACGCCCTTCTTACCGATATCGAGGAGGAGGAGATGACTGGGCATTGCAGAGCATAGTGACTGGCTGCAGATAACTAGACACTTTGTTAATAATTTTAGCCTCAGCAGGCAAGTCAGGCGCAGATCTTCCAAGAGGATCTACATGAACAAACGTGTGGTTTATAGTAGTAACAAAAGGAGAGGCGATGCAGAAGAAGTGAAGTAAGTATTTAGACGAATATCAGCGAGGAATAAGAGGACAGCCATAATCGGACTATATGATCAGTCAAAAGGAAGATGTTATGGAGTATTGTCTAAAGCAAGTAGTCATTACAGTCGAAAATTGGAAGAAATTATCATGATTATTTTTTCGAAAATTAGAGACAATAGGAAATAGTAGATTCTCGATAACTGACCAATATTTTGGCGGCGGAGAAGCCTGAACATTGCAAACCATAGCCACCACTCCTCCAACTCCGATATCTTCTCTGAAAGTCTCAACGTCATCAGGTAGATCGGGTGACGATCTAGCAAGAGGATCTGAACAGAGATAATTTTGATGGCTACTTCTTACTGGTACCGAATGAGCTGTCAGAGTGCTACATGAAGAGTGTTAATGTGTCTGAACTAAACAGTAGGAAAAACTAACGTACCTGTAAGAAGGTGAAGGAGAAGCTTGACCATTACACACAAGAGTTGTTGTCAAACCAACGACTGCTACTTTTAGATTGAGTTTGTCACCAGCTGAGACATCAGGAGCAGAATTTCCCAACGGTTCTAAATCCATACATTATCATTAACAATTTAGAATCAATTAGTTATTTAGAATCAATAGTGAAAGAATTAGAAAATAGCGAGCTGATTTCAAATGGATAGATCATAGAAGATTAGATTCACTTTAAATCTCAGTCAGTCACAAGCCCAACCCAATTACTACTAACAAAACATTTTTTACCTATATGAGTTACCTCAAGTATTGTTAGGAGTCAGTTACTTACATGAAATTTGGAGGAGGAGCAGCTTGTACATTGCAGAGGAGAGCAAAGGAATTCTTAACGGTAACTACTTTTTTAGAAAGTTGAGTCTCTGCCGGTACTTCAGGACCACTCTTACCAACGGGATCTGATATTTTAAAGAATACCTTACTAGTAATAAGGTTTTCTTTTTTGTGATAAGAGAGTATTTGTCCTCGGTCAGAAAATGTACAGACCACGCCCACAGTCAAATAATATTTTGAAAACATCTAATATAATTGAACACACCTGTATTGAGGAGGAGGACTAGACTGAGCATTGCACCGGAAAGTGACAGAAGAATGAATTGATGCCTCCTCTAGTATAAGCTTACTGTTTGTAGGAATGTCTGGAGCCGAATGACTAAGAGTATCTATAGAGTAAAATTATTTTAAATTATCAAACTGTATAATTGACTGATTGTTCGAATAGAAGATGCCTGAAGGCTCGCTTAGTCATTCAATAAGAATTGCCTGTCTATCGTTACATACTGAAATAAGAACACTATAATATAGTACCTATATGATGGAGGAGGTGACGACTGAGCAGAACAAACTAGAGTCACTTGTTGACCAACAGAAGATTGCTGCATTCTCAATTTGTCAATTATAGGAATGTCAGGGGCTGATCTACCATGTGGATCTAAGCAAATAGTACGTCAATAATGAAAAACATCACATATGTTTTGATATTAGAACGTATAGCTTTCTAAGAGTCAAATTTTAAGTGCATGTAGAGTGTAGAGGTGGAAACTTTCAACAAACAACCGACTATTTATTTTATGAATAGAAAATACGACCTTGAAAAACTTACACTTCAAAGAATATAAACTAGGCGGGTCGTACCTGTGTTTCGGTACAGGATTAGCTTGAACTGAGCACATTAGAGCAATGGAGCCATGTGCATTTATTTTCTTTCTGGTAAACTCAGATTCCGTTGGTACATCTGGGGCAGACCTTCCATGCGGTTCTGTTCAACAAGTTACTCTAAGATTAGTTTGGACTTGGTGAATAAAATAGTGATAACAGTGGATCAGTCGGAAAGAATCTGTGTACAGGATTTAGTTTAGATGGCTGATGTTTAGCAAGAAGAGACCAGCATTCAACGAATCTAGCAAGGATCTTACCTGTACCAAGGTGCTGGAGAAGCCTGTACATTACAAATCATTGCCACAGATTGATGTAACTGTACACCCTTTCCTTTCCTAGTCAATGCATCTTCCAATGGAATATCAGGAGAAGATCTACCCATTGGATCTATTTATTCAATAAACAAGGCGAGGTATAGTTTATTGTGTTAGAAGGTAGACATTGTCCCAGATGTGTTTAAAGGGATATCAGGTTAGAGAAAGTTGAAAGTAGATGTAATATGACTAATCGCTAATTTATGATGATTGTCTAACAACAAGCAATTCCGCTGAACAGCAACAAGCAAGTAAGAATATACTAACAAATTAGCTGAGATACCAAAAACAAAAAATAACGTTGAATGACGAGGTAGACAGAGTAGCCGAAAAACACTGACCTGTACTGTGGGACAGGGTGAGACTGTGCCGAGCAAACCATTGCTACAGTCTCACTTGACTGAACTTCCTTCTTCAACAATTCTGACTCGGTGGGTAAATCAGGAGCTGAGTTTCCAAGAGGTTCTGTTCAACAGTTGATGGATCAAGATAATAACAAACAAAGTAAAATCTAAAGAAGAATTAGAGATGTCAATGATGAACCAGAAGAGACTAATGGCCTTTGTAGAAATGAAAATCACAAGGACAATTGAAATCAACGATGTCTGAACAACTCCACAACCAGCAGGAAATAAGACCACAGGAAAAGTTCCATCCATACCTTGCAATGAGCTCAAAACACTAACCTGTACATGGGGGCAGGAGATGCCTGTACGTTGCAAATCATTGCAACCGATTGATGTAACTGCACACCCTTCTGATTCAATTCATCCTCCAAAGGTAAATCAGGGGCAGTCCTACCCATTGGGTCTGGTAAGTGATTCAGTGAACGCAAATTACAGAAGAAACTTTAAGCAGAAGTGTGATATGAAGGGTAAGTTTCCTTTGATCAGTAGAAGAACAATGTATCTTTACCTTAGAGTACAACAGAGCGCTATCTATAACACCAACAACGAAAGTCTCAAAAGAAAGCCAATCTTAAGATAATACAAAATAAAAATAACCAAATGCAGTTGGTTAGTGAACTTACCATGACCGTGGTACTGGAGAAGCCTGAGCGTTGCATATCATCGTTGCTGCTTCACTAACAGATGTATCTAGTTTAACTAGTTCTTCTTTACTAGGTAGATCAGGAGCTGATCTACCCATAGGGTCTAGATGAGCAATAAGAAATAGAAATATCTTTACACGAATTGAAAATCAGGCAAAATTAAAGAGGAAATTAGTAATAGTAGTGTACCTGTAATTCGGAATAGGGTACGCTTGAGCGGCACAAATCATTGTAGCTGTACTGTCTAGTCTAATCACCATTTTGATATATTCATCACGACTAGGAAGATCGGGTGCAGATCTTCCAAGAGGATCTGTTAGAATATTACATACAATTCTCTAAAGCAAAGGAATATATTACAGAAAACAAGTTAGGAGAGTGAAGACAATGTTTCTGGACATAAGTATCAATACGAAAAAGAATACCCTTATAATTCTATAGTCGACCTTGACTTAAGAAGAAACTCTAGTTGATACTAACACCATGAATGGAGGGGGAGAACTCTGAGCAGAACAGAAGAGAGCTATGGTACCTTGCATCTGTACTGTATTTGAAGCCCTTACTTCAGTTGGAAGCTCAGGTGGAGACCAGATTACTGGATCTAACAAGCGGATCGAATATTAAATATGAATACTGAAATCGACCATTGAGTTTTCTTTGAAAGAAAATAACTATTTTAGTATGAGTACATGATAAGAAGTGTAATAGACTAATAGTGAGGCGGTAAAACTTATAGAATTAGAAACCGAGCATGCCAGAACCTCTAAAACTTACATATACTTAGGAGGTGGAGAAGCTTGGGCACTACATAACAACGATAAATTATCTGACACTCTCCCATCCATGAGCTTATATTCTTGCTCTCTTGGAACATCAGGAGAAGTGGTACCAACAGGACCTAGAGTGAATTTAGCTACATTACCTACCTACCTCGTACACTCAAGAAGTTGAGAAACGAGATTAAATTAGAAGAATAAACTTGAAGTAGATTTAAATGAATGAACAATTGTCAGGGAGGTCTTTACAAAAAAGATCGAAGTTAACTCACCTATATTTAGGTGGCGGTGAAGCTTGAGCACTACATAACAAAGCCAAATTATCGGAAGATTTTCCGTCCATTAATTGTAGTTCTTGTTTTCTTGGGACATCGGGAGACGTCGAACCGACAGGGTCTAGAGTCATTGAGCATATCATGTTGTTTGAGTTTGTGGTAACATTCGTAAGACATCATAAGATGTGTTTTAAGTCATTCACTGTTCTACAAGCTCTGGCAGACCGTTTGTTTTGATAGGTAGGATTTACTTAGTTTTAGTTTTTCTTACCTGTAATTTGGAGGTGGTGATGCCTGTGCATTACACATCAAAGCAATATTGTTGTCAATTCTACCGCCAACCATCTGGTATTTCTCCTTAAGAGGCAAATCAGGTGACGTGGTCCCAACTGGACCTACCATTTCAATTGAATAAGTTCGAAACTTATTACTTAACAGAATTAAGGAACATAAGATGGAAAAAAGAGAAGAAAGGTAGTGTCAGACAAAAGTTCTGGCCTACATGATTATTTCCATGCAGTAGCTAGATGTAAACGCTGAAAAGGGAATCTACGAAGATACACCTTGAGACCATTAGCCTACTTCACCTGTATTGAGGAGGAGGAGAAGCTTGTGCACTGCACATAATAGCGATAGAGGAGCTCTCTACACCATCCATTGTTTCAAACTTTTCCTTGGTAGGTAAGTCTGGAGAGCTAGTACCAACTGGGTCTGGATAAGTTATACTTAACTTTAGAACTATTTTGTTATAAGGAAATATTGAAAAAAGTTGTCGCTGTATATTGTTTAGAATGGTTTCAGACAAATTGGAACATGTGCCGAACGTAATTATTAGCATCAATAGGAGAATGGCATCGGATGCAAATTATGAATGAGCGAGAAGTAATAGACAGTACCTATGATAAGGAGCGGGAGAACCCTGACCATTACACAAGAGTGAAAATGATCCTCCCTCAGTAACCTTGTTGACTGTTTTACTTTCTGCCGGCAGTTGTGGTGAGGACTTGACTATTGGGTCTGACATTGCAATACAGGAGAGTTAAAGGCGATAGAAGTGAGAAAGGATATCATAGGGAAGAATAATGGATAGTATTGTAAGGAGGGTCTTCGTCTGCATACAGTAATAAGAAATCTAATGATTGAAGCTGTTACCTATGTTGGGGTGCCGGAGATCCCTGAGCATTGCAAATAAGAGCGAAAGATCCACCTTCAGTAACTGTATTTATTATTTTCCCTTCAGCAGGTAACTCGGGTGAGGATTTTACAACAGGATCTGAACATATATCAGCAAAAATTCACAACTATTCAATGTAGCTATTTTAAATAGTAGATGTGTAAGAATACTAATGTAAATATATAATAGTCATTTTTAGGAAATGTAGCAGGAAAAATGTTTTAAGGTGTAGCTAACTATTAAAAGAAATAAAACTTGAAACAGAATAAGTGACACAATGGATGCAATTCTCGATTATAGCGTTCGATTAAATAGAATTGATACCTTGTAGTCGGTGATGGATTAGCTTGGGCCTGGCATAGCAAAGATGTACTAACGGCCTCCGTGACAGTAAAAGAATGGGAAGAATCTAGAGAGGGCAACCGAGGGGCTGTAGCTCCAACACTACCTATGTGGTTTTTACAATTTCTTTTATAATAGGCAACAGTAAAATTAGAAATTTACTGCGAGGCTTAGAAAGTATAAGTGTTGTCATGAAGCGTAGCCAAGATTCGAGATAAGCCAACAACCATAGAACTGCTGTTGAATAACTTAACACTATAAACTGAGAAAGATATTTAATGAACCTTATAAGAGCATCAAACACTACACCTGAAGGATGGAGCAGGTGAACCCTGTGCCTGACAAAGCAAAGTCGTGGCTTCCATGGCCTTAGCGTCAATTATTGAGCCTTTGCTTCTACTCGGCAAGTGAGGCACTGAAGAGCCGTGACTGCCTAACATTCACAAAATAGAACAGTTTCAGATGACAGTTTAAGAGTAAAATAGTAACCACCCAATGGACTTGAGAGGATGTCTACCGTATGAAGAATAATAAGTGTGCTAACAAATAGTCAAAAGATAAATCTGATGTGTTAAGCTGTTAACCTTTGCAGATCATATCGTTCTAGACTCTAGCATAAATTGAACTACCTGAAATCAGGAGCGGGACTAGACTGAGCTTGGCAGATCAAAGCTATATCTTCAGAAGCAGCATATGTCAAGCTTTGGGTACGACTTAGTGTGGGTAGTCTAGGTGCACTTGATCCAACGGAAGCTAAGGACATTTAAATGAACTAAACTAATAATAATAAAGATTGGAAGTTTTTAATAAGTCTGAGAGTAAGTATAAGCAAAAGTGAGATAATTGCGCTAGTCATTTCTGTATCACTACAGCTATTGAACATAAATAACTCAAATAGTTAAGTTGATAAGCTATTAAAATAAGCCATATATTTAGATAAATATATCTGACGAGGATTACCCAAAGGTTGGAGAGGGACTGCCTTGAGCTTGGCAAAGCAGAGTAATATCGTGACTGGCTTTGAAGTCTAAGAACTGAGTTCGAATTTGTGACGCCAACTTGGGAGCAGAAGAACCAACAGAATCTATCGAAAACATCATGTTTCAATATGTTTATCCGTGCTAGTTATGTAATTCGTGTGATAACTTGAGTGTGAAGAATTGTCAATTTATGTTCCGTTTATCAAATTAACAAATGAAAAAAAAAATTCCCTCAGATCAAACAACTAATTGATAACGAGATGGAAAGTTTAACTTTAATATTATCTTGACCTGAAGAGTGGAGGTGGAGAAGCCTGAGCCTGACAAAACAAAGCGAGATCCTGGTTGCCTACTTTTTGGATAGTTTGGGTGCTGACGTCTGAGGCCATTTTCGGAGTAGAAGATACAACAGAACCTAAGGTAGTTAAGATTTGAAGGAATGTAACACCAGTTACCTTTATTCGAAACAACATATGGTGTTAAGATGTAAAAGAAAGGTATTTTTGGGAAAAGATGACGCTTGTACGTTTAGCAACCGCTGTCATTTCTTGTTAGGAACACTTTTTTTTAGATATATCTTGATAGAATATCTTATCTTGTTTAGAGCCAGGAATAAACAAAGATTAGTAGATGTCTTTTAAATCAACAATAATAAGACATCTTTTACAAATTATTATTTAGTTATTTATCATTCAGGTTTCCAATAAACCATGCAATTACAGTAAGCCAATAAATAGATACTGTCAATTTCACTTCAATTAAAGACCGATATATTTAAACGCAACTTGTCACGAAATGCATATTAACATGCAATTGCATAACCATGCGGTTAGAATTTGCTGTACACATAAAATGAAGTAGCGTCCCATATGTGTCTACCTGAATTTAGGAGGAGGACTGCTTTGCGCCTGACATTGGAGGGTAATGTCAGTGAGAGCTGCAGAGTCTAAAGATTGCGTTCGGAATTGTGAAGATAACTTGGGAGCAGAAGAACCCATGGAATCTTTGAAAGAATTAGAATATTTTCTAAAGACTTACAGGAAGCATGAAGATGTGTAAATGTGTAGTAGATTTGTGAGCAACAGATAGATTCAAAACATGCTTACTGGAATAATAGAGGACTGTGATGTCGCCGAATCATATTTTAAACTTCAAAGGTGAATATGGTAGGCAGGAAATATTGTAAGTTAATATACTGTACTATTTAAGTGGATTTCAAGACCTAAAAGAAGGGGCTGGGGCGGCTTGAGCCTCGCAAAACAAGCTTAAATCCTTCTGTCCTTCCTTTTTGATGAACTGAGTGCTAACATCAGAAGCCATTTTAGGGGCTGAAGACGCAACCGAACCTAAGGTTTGGAACGCAAGTGAGTGAGAACTACGGCAATTATAAGAAAGAACTGCTTCAGGAAAGAGTGTACCTACTGTACGATAAGAGTGTAGCTACTCATACATGGTTGTACGGAGAAACAACAGAAGCGAACGCAATAATAAATTCCGCGATGTAGCAAATAGGTACAAACTGATATACCACATGACGTCACTTTTTACTAAATTAATCATAAATAACTATAAGGTAGGTAGGTACTCACCGTTGCTGTCTCAACACTGCCTCAGCCCTGAGCTGTCTCTACTGACTCATTTAACCTGGCTCATGAAATTCTCAGCGGAACAAGTAATTTGATCAGTTAATAACTGTCTCAATTTACCAAATAAGCAAAAGAGGAACTTCGACCATACAATCAGTCCCTAGAGTCTCAGTGATAATCAGTTGTGCTGTCATGTACACATGTCATGTCAATGCTAAGATATAAAATTACTGAAACTAAAGAAACATAATAGCTAGTTCAAATTATTAAGATCTTCTTCGTACTAATTTCACTTACTGATTTCCTAGACAATTCTCTGTTCATTCTACAAAAGACACAAGAGAGTATAGCTAACTATTAAGACCATTCACAACTACGCTAGAGAGAGTCTTGTCAGTGAGTGTTTCTTGTTAAAGAAGTGAGAAAAGTGTCGACAGAGAGAAAGGCAGGAAAATAGATAAAAACGAAGGCAACCAAAGACACTAGGAAACACATACATTTAGCGAAAGATGTCAAAGTTACATTAGATCTGTGCTTCATAGTTTTTCTAAGGTTGTCTCTGCTTTGAATAATATCTCAATATTTCATTTATTTCAATATTCATCAGTATTCTCAATATTTATTATCTAAAATGAAAAAATGGAGAGAGAACTGAGGCATATATACCAAATTGATAGGGATATTGCAAACTTTCTGTACTTTAAGAGTACTGATAGAGGAATGTTATTGTTTCTTTATTAACACCTCTATTTCAATAAGCACCATCAGTTCTACCTCCATCAGTGCGACTGTTTGGTCTCTTACTTGAGATGACGAGTCTTCCAGCCGTGGCACTGAGTTTGGTGTCCTCTGTGAGACGGTGCTGAGTGCGGCACCTGAAGCTCTTGTTACCATCTTCAGCAGACACGTTGGCAATGTGGAGTTCACCAGAGGGCAGCACGAGGTACTTGCTAGAAGGGTCTGTAGCCACGGAGTGGAGAGTGAAAACAAGTTAGACACCAGGGATTACTACCATAGCTATTAATAAAACAAAAAAATTCTGGTCCATGCTCTGCATACTCATAGCTGTATTATTTAACTTCACAAGAATAATTTTGAAGATAGTAAATTTATACTCTCCATATGCAGGCAAGGTAGAAATGGTTTGTTTTGAATATTTCAATAGATTATTTCAATATTTCACACGCAACAGATATTGTCAACTAAAATCTAAAAAGATTGAGCTTTGAAAATTTGAGAACTAAATTTTGTGGAACAGTCAAGGTTAAATTATTGATGTCCAATCTTATTTGATTTCAATTACAAAATATGTTGGAATATAATCATAAATTCAAAAACATCACATAAAGCACACAAAAACACGGTCACTGAATCTATAGAAATATTCTCCAAAGAAAATAAATTTCGTTATATTTTTGTGTGAAAGTTTTTGAAGTTATGATTATTATTTACTTATTTAGTTTAACCTAAATTCCCCCCTATTCTTCTCCTATTCTCGAAATTAAAATGTTTTAGAGCGAAAGGAAGGATGAGATGAATGAAGAGGATGATCCTATCTATCACTGACCCAAACCCTCCCCACCCTAACTTCTCTGAATGAATGAAATGAAAACAGAAAGAAAGGTAGCAGAAGAAGAGGAGCTATGAATGGCCTAAATTACACCTATTCTACCCTATCAAAATGTAAGAAAAGAAAAAAATAGAAAGGAACAAAGAGGATTGAACAACCGACCATCAGCACACAGACTACAAAACAAAACGAACTGGAGAAACTTGTTGGTTAGAATAAAACAAATCGTTTGTTACGGATGAAGTAAAAGAAAACTATCCACTCGAAAAAAAGTGAATTAGAAAAATCAAAGCACCGTAGTTTGAAGATCGCGTATAATGCATTTCTTTCTCATCTTGCCAACTCTGCACAGTAACGAAATCGGCGACAAAAGAAGGAATCTGACATTTGAAAGTAGCCGAATTGCCAGAGAGAACACTCTCGTCCATAACTTGACTGAGGTAATTCTGAGACACAACTGCAATGCAAAAGAGGAGTAAGTTGAACACTAAATCAAATTAGAAGTAAAAATAGAGGGGAAAATTGATAGAGACGACCTACAAACAGCGGAAAGATAATAAATATGAACAACTTAGAGAACTCAGCGAGGAATATCAACGAAGAAGCCAAAATATGAAAAGCTAAAATTCTACCGAAAGGAAGACATCCCAAATGAGACTTTTGACCCTATTTATTGGTGAAATCAAGAAAATACCATAGCTCGAAGCGTGGATATATTCATTCTTAGATGTTTCTTCGAGCCAGCCAATGATATGAACGAAATCAGCAACAAAGCTTGGAATCTCGCACTTAAGGATAGCAGCGTTGCCTCTCAGAACACTAACTTCGAAAACGTTAGTGCGGTAGTCTTGAGAAACAACTGCAAGGTAATAAATAGACAGAGGAAAACGATTAACTAAAAGGTAAAAGATAGCGTAAACTTAGCGAACCATTCCCACTAATGTCAACAATAAAATAGTCCCCATGTGTACCAATAACGTCAGTTGGAAAGTAATTCTCTTGAGAATTTTCTTCTTGCCACCCGGTAACTTGAACAAAATCGGCAATGAAACTAGGAATTTCGCATTTGAAGATGGCAGAATTTCCAGTGAGAACGGTTGATTCCATAACATTCGCCCGATAACTCTGGGAGACAACTGTAATAACAATTTTGTAAAAATATCGATATGAACTACTACGATTTAACGAAAAAGAAAATCAAGATACAAGACTGGTTTTGAAAAATCAAATAGAAATGAATATAATTCAAATAGAGGAAAACTAAGTTAGAATATTTCCGTTGAGCACTCCCAATTTAACCTAATGAAATATGCCAGAGAAGCTTATTACCAAATTGGTTGCTGTGATAATAATGAATATCAGAAGTCTCTTCCACCCACTCAGTTACATGGACAAAATCCGCAACATAACTAGGGATTTCACATTTGAAAATGACGGCGTTACCAGAAAGAACACTGGCCTCCAAGACATTAGTTCTGTAGTTCTGAGCCACAACTAGAGATGACGAGAGAAAAAGAAGAAAAAAGCTGAAGAAATGATAATAGAAATGCTATGCACCGTAACCCAAGAATTAATGATAAATTAGGAATTAAAAGGAAAAATTACCGATTTTATCAGAAGGATAGTAGTCAACACCCAATTTCTCTTCATTCCAACTGGATACCCTAACAAAATCAGCAACGAAACTAGGAATTTCGCATTTGAGGATCGCAGAATTTCCCAGCAATACACTGGCTTCGTACACCACAACTCGATATTCTTGAGCAACAACTAGAAATTTGCAAAAACAATCAAATTTAGTAATATGAATTTGATAATCTAGAAAAAGATGAACCGCAGAAACTTGACTCTGCAATACAGTTGCCTATCCTAAATCCAACCCCCTTCTATAGAACTTTCAGGTATATTAAAGAGATTTATTTCACCATATCTATCCATTTTGATATATTCCAAGCCAGAAGTTTCCTCCAGCCATCCCGTTATCTTTACAAAATCAGCAACAAACGAAGGAATGGTGCATTTGAAAATAGCTGAATTACCCTCCAATACATACTCTTCAGTTACAGATGATCTATATTCTTGGGCAACCACTGAGAAAATTTAGGAGAAGACAAGTTCAGAAACATAACAGTAAAAAAGAAAAGTAACTGCTACACCCAGTACAAGCTAGCATGTAAATCATCTAAGGTGAAGTGATATAACCACTATGAATTATATACCAAAGTCATCTGTAGGGGAATAATTCTCCTGATGATCGCTCTCAAACCATCCAGTTACTGAGACGAAATCAGCCACAAAAGTTGGAACAACGCACTTGAGTATGATAGCGTTACCAAGGATCACATACTCTTGATTCACATGAGTCACATAGGATTGACTCACGACTGTCACAGGGAATAGATTCAACTATCATTCATAGGTGAAAAAAATCAATTTATAAACCTAAACTACTAAACTAAGCCCAATCATACCCATTCGAATAACGTTACAATAGGTAAGATTCCTATTTGGTGTGAATTGAAATCTCCGAAAATAAATGGACAAAATACCCTGTTGTTCAGTGTAGAAGAAACTAGTGCCACTCTGCTCCTCCTGCCAACTGGTTACATGTACAAAATCCGCCACAAAACTTGGAATCTCGCATTTCATCACTATGGCGTTCCCTAGTATCACATATTCCTGGTCCACGTGAGTCTCGTAACTTTGAGTGACAACTGAAATCGGTCAACATATAACTTATATTCTTGAAAAAAATCAACGAAAAGAGAAGAATCTAAAGAATTTTTCAGCCGCTTAAAAGTTCCAAGAGAATCAACAGGAAGAAAAAACAATTAAACAAGACCAAAACTAATGGAGAAAAGAGTGAACAAAATACAAAGGATTGCAATCATAATATCGTAAGAACCCATTGGAAACAGAAAATTCATAAAATTGAAAACAATGAATCGGTTATAGATATTTTGAAGTTAAGCTAAATGAATATGAAACGCAAGACTACCCAAATCTACACCCCATAATTGATCATAATTCAATGATAATAAAATCATCAAATACCATATTGCTTGGAAGCGTGAAATGTTTGTTTGGTCGTCTCATCAACCCATTGAGTAACTCTGACGAAATCAGCAACAAAAGAAGGAATCTTGCATCTGAATATCGCACCATTACCAAGAATTACATTTTGGGACTCTGCCTCCAAAAGATAATTCTGACCCACAACTTGAAAAATAACAGAAAAAAAATGAATTATCAGTAGATAATAAATGTTTTCTTATAGCTACTACTTAAATATGAATAGACCTGATAAATTGAATGAGGTTCTTTTTGTATACCGATAGATGTAGTGGGGAAATAACTCAATCCAGATTTCTCTTCACTCCAACTGATAACATGAACGAAATCGGCAACGAAACTAGGAATTTCACACTTGATGATAGCAGCATTGCCCAAAATTACACTTTTGGAGTGCGTTTCCAATAAATAATCCTGTGACACAACTGCGAGTAAAGAGGAAGATAGAAATCTTATTTATCAAGAAAGAAAATAAATGAAAATAGAAATGATTGAAGTGACATAATTAGTAATGGAATACCCCCAAAGCATATCTGATTTATTCACCATAATTATCATCATAAACAAGAGTAGTTCCAGAGTTCTCTTCACTCCAACTCACGACACGAACAAAATCAGCTATGAAACTTGGGATCTCGCACTTCAATATGGCAGAGTTCCCAAAAATCACACTGACAGGAGAAGTTACCAACAGATAATCCTGAGTAACAACTGAAATTCAAAGACAAAATTATAAGAAAAATATACTTGGATTCAAATTTCCCTCAAAACCTTTCTAATTTTAACACTATGAATATCCTTCTGAAGTTAATCGAATGTACCGAATTCATTATCCGGAAAGAAGCTTTGCGAAGACTTTTCTTCTGTCCAACTAATCACATTAACGAAATCGGCAATAAAACTAGGTATTTCACACTTGAGAATGGCAGCGTTACCCAAAATAACGCTTTGAGGATGCGAAACCAGAAGATAGTCTTGAGAAACAACTGAATAAATTGAAAAAATGAGAAATTACATGAGAAACATCAACTAAGATAGTTAAACCCTCCTACTGACCCTGTACAATAAAAAAGCTACCGTAATCTTTAGAAGCAAAAAAAGTTTCTCCGGATGTTTCTTCGATCCAGCTTGACACGAAAGCGAAATCAGCAACAAAGCTGGGAACTTCACATCTGATTATGGCAGCATTACCAAGAATGACGTTCTTGGTACTAGCCTCCAAGAAATAATCTTGAGAAACCACTGTTTCACCACAGGACAAAAAGAATTTCATTGATTTCGATAAAATTGAAATGAATTAAGGAGAAGATACTATCTACATTACACTATATTACCTTGCACCTCTCCCAGTATAATTTTGTTAGTTAGATTTAAGTGATAATATACCCTTTTGGTTAGTTTCGATATATGTGTCACCAGAAACTTCTTCCACCCAGGACACCACATGAACAAAATCAGCGACAAAACTTGGAATTTGGCACTTTAGAATTACTGAGTTGCCAGTAATTACATATTCAGTTACCACTTCAGAATTGTAATTTTGAGAAACAACTGTAAAAGGAAACGCGAAAAAATGAAAATAATGAGTGTATCGAATAATAAAATAACATTTCCCCCTTTCCAATTGAAACAAAAAATTACCTAACCAATGATCATTGAATGATCGCACAATATTTTAATGCGGATACCTATAATATTAGAAGCAGGTAAGAAGCTGATTCCTTCCTTCTCCTCAATCCACTCTACCACATCTACAAAATCGGTCACAAAGCTAGGAATTCCGCACTTCAAAATTGCGCCATTACCAGCAATAACGTACTCGTTGCTGACTTCCGCTTCGTATCCTTGATATACAACTACAAAAACGAGAAACAACTTACAAATAATAGAACAGTGAAAAACATACTTAAAGCAAAAAAAAAGACAGAACATATCTGAACCTGTCAGTCGAAAGACAAATTCACCAATATTAGACCTAAGTTAAAAGTATTACTTTAAAAGTTTAAATAATCAAAATACCGAAGTTATCAGAGTGCACAAATACTCTGCCAGAGTCTTCTCCTTGCCAACTTGTGACGTGTACAAAATCAGCAACAAAACTTGGTATTTCACACTTGAAAATAGCTGAGTTACCATTGATGACATATTCATTGTCAGCCTCCGCAACGTAATCTTGGAACACAACTACAAGAATAGGATTAAAATGCAATGATAAAGATGACCAGAACCATTGTGTACTATAGTAACTAACAACCAAAACAGTAAAGACAAACAAAAAATAAGACAGAACTGAAACGGCTCCCAAGCAACTAATAAAATTGTGCCTATATCAGTAACATATCCATTTCACCAAAATTTAGTTGGTGGTAGTAGCTGATTCCTGTGTCTTCTTCTTGCCATCCAGTAACGACAACAAAATCAGCCACGAAGCTTGGAATGACACACTTGAAGACTACATTGTTGCCATTTATCACGTGTTCATTATTAGCCTCAGCCACATACCCCTGAGCAACGACTGAGAAATCGAAAATCAGTAAAAGAAGTTCAATGAACTGTTATCAAAAGTTCGCCAGTAGAACTCTTACTCAACACAGGTATTCCAGCATTTAGAAGATAAAATCGTTCCATGCAAAAGAAAATAAGAAGAATGAAGAGATTAAATTGAAAAATGTGAAATTACTAGTCGGGAATGTAACTAATACAAGTTTTCCCCCAGATACATGTAGTAGCAGCTAAGGAAATATCAACTACCGTAATTTCCAGAGAGCAAGTAAGTTCTCTCGCTGTCTTCTTCAATCCAACTGGACACCTTAACGAAATCGCTAACAAAAGAAGGTATTTCACATTTCACGATTGCGTAGTTTCCCAAAATAACAAATTCGTTATCAGCCTCAGTTCTGTAGTCTTGATGAACAACTGTGAACCAAAATAATCTTAAAGCAAAGACGAAATAATGCTTTGAAAGAAAACCCCATTGATACGTGAAGAATTTTTTTAAATGCTACCATACTAGTATATAGCTAATATCTAATTTATCACAGTCTGTGATTATCGTTACCATATTTATCTGGGAAAAAGCTGTCCCCTGACACCTCATCAACCCAGCTGACGACTTGGACAAAATCCGCCACGAAACTCGGTATGAGACACTTGAGAATGGCATAATTGCCGAGAATTATAAACTCGTTGCCAGCTTCTGTCCGGTAGTCTTGGTGAACAACTAACATCGACAGTAGAGAAAGAAGTAATAAAATACAAAGAACAATCAATCAGAAACTGAAGAGTAGCAAACAGAATGAAGTTATAATAAATTATCCCCTCCGCTATCTTTTTGAATTATAGGTAGTTTGTAATCATTACTATAATCGCCAGATAGATGAATGTTAACTTGTTCTTGCTCTTCAAGCCATGCAGTCACAGACAAGAAATCAGCCACAAAACTTGGAAGAACACATTTGAAAGTAGCTGAGTTTCCTTTAATGACAAATTCATTATTCACCTCCACGCGATAGGACTGATGTACAACTGGAAGGCGACGTGAATCTCGTCAGTGGGTTTCAAACAGAAATCAAAATATCTGATTTGAAAAAAAAGAGCAAATCCTATCCAAACCTCTACCCCACGCACAGCTGGTTTCTTTGCTTAAGTTCTTCAAATGAAATACCATATTTATCAAGATGGAAATAGTTCTCTCCTGCGTTCTCTTCAGTCCAACTTGTGACATACACGAAATCCGCGACAAAACTAGGAATCTCGCACTTCAGTATGGCAGCATTACCCAGGATGACATAGACTTTGTTCACATCAGATTCATAATCCTGGCTCACCACTAAAATGGGAATATTTTACTAAGAATCTGTAAGGAATAACCTCCCACAAATAACACCAACCACCCCAAATATTATAGGAACAAGAAAGCAACGCATCATTGACAAAGTCGGTAACTAACTCTACTAGAGTTGTTAGTTAACGAGGATATCTGTGAGGAAAATAATATTAGAGGCACATATTCGATGTTTCTGCACTGAAACCTTTTGTTATATTGAACTCAATTACACAGTAACATTAAAAAAACGCAATATACCAAGTATCACCTTCTTCAGTGCAGAAACAACGATAATGTCATATCAATAATTAACATGCTAGAATAATGTGTAATTTATTGTAAAGAATCATTATTTTTCGGATTATGTAAAAAAGAAGAATTTAGGTTATATTTCATAAATTCGACAGATAATTTAGAATTACCTACGAAATATGAATGAATGTTCATTTGGATATTCATTAAAGCAGCCATTCACTGAAGAAATACATACTTAGGTGAGGAATTTTATTGCTCATACAGATAAACATTAATTACAACGGTAACAGACATTCCAAAAACTATCTTTCAAAATTCATGTATTTTATTTAGCATTAACATCATTTTTTATTACTATATTTAAATTGGTGAATGAACATTCATTCGAAGCATCAAAATAAATAAGAATAAAGTAGTGCAGTGGCCGGTACTGACCCGCTCTGACGTGGGTGTCCCGACTCATGATGGTGCCGTGAATGTTGGTAGCGGTGCAGCGGTAGGTGCTAGCGTGAACATCCTGTCGGTAATCCTCAGCGTTGAACGGAGAGAAGATCAGAGTGCCGTTACTCAGGATCTGAGAAAAATACATTGTTAGTTTAGGAAAGAAGGAGAGTAAAATAAACTTTATAAGGAGGGCTGGTGTTCGAATTCTGTTGAGGGAATTGAATTCATTATGCAGGACATATGTTTTCAGACAGTCAATATAATAGCACAGTATGGACAATGCTTTATAGTTTGAAATTGCAGTAGTTAAACTACGTCATCAGCTGAATCTCCCATTTATCTTCCACGAGGTTCAATTTTGAGCAACATTTATAATCATAATAAACTTTAGCACATTTTGTCGGGTTTTTCAAAAAGCCATATCCATTACTAAACTTATTTTGTAATAATTCATTGTTCAACGTATGAATGAAACACAAACAGGATTATTAATGTAAAGATGTAAATATCCTCTAATTCTGAGCTGTGACGTAGCTTCACTACAATGATTTTTAGGCTAACTTGTTGCAGTGTCCGTTTTACACTCTGATTCTATGTATAATTGTATATACTATGTTGTCATGACCCAAAGCATGAAAATAATATTTGCTAAAAAAATGGGTTTATTTAACCTATCACAAATAATTAAGTTATGAGTTGAAAAATATACTGAAATGGAACCAAAGAGACGTAGATGGTATAGTATTTGTAAGGTATAGTATTTGTAAGGCATAGTATTTGTAAGGTATAGTATTTGTAAGGTATAGTATTTGTAAGGCATAGTATTTGTAAGGTATAGTATTTGTAAGGTATAGTATTTGTAAGGTATAGTATTTGTAAGGTATAGTATTTGTAAGGTATAGTATTTGTAAGGTATAGTATTTGTAAGGTATAGTATTTGTAAGGCATAGTATTTGTAAGGTATAGTATTTGTAAGGTATAGTATTTGTAAGGTATAGTATTTGTAAGGCATAGTATTTGTAAGGTATAGTATTTGTAAGGCATAGTATTTGTAAGGTATAGTATTTGTAAGGCATATTATTTGTAAGGTATAGTATTTGTAAGGTATAGTATTTGTAAGGTTTAGTATTTGTAAGGTATAGTATTTGTAAGGTATAGTATTTGTAAGGCATAGTATTTGTAAGGTATAGTATTTGTAAGGCATAGTATTTGTAAGGCATAGTATTTGTAAGGCATAGTATTTATAAGGTATAGTATTTGTAAGGTATAGTATTTGTAAGGTTTAGTATTTGTAAGGTATAGTATTTGTAAGGCATAGTATTTGGCAAAATACAGTATTTTCCAAGATATAAAGTATTCTGCAATTTTTAGTACTTTGCAATGTACATATAGTAATATTATTATTTTCCTCCTTCGAATATTTTTAAATTAAATCATGTAGGACAGGGACTGCATAGCACCTATCCTTACCAAGTAAACTGTGAACATGATAGGTAAGCAGTGTGAGGTATTAAAAAAAGGAGATTATAAACCAGAAATAAGCTACTTGCACGGATAATTAGAAAATTAGTTTTTTTTAGTTGTAATTACTCGCAAAATTCGAAAACAAAAGATCTTTTATTTAACATGAACATTATAGGAGAGAAAAAACATGACAGCTATCTTCATTATCATATCCATCGAAACATCAATAACTGATTATATGGTATAAGTGTCTTGAATACGAGAGCAGAAGAACTTATCTCGAGATGTTCTCTTCAGGCACGCATTTTGAAGTGATTTAACCTACACTAGAAAGAGGACTGTGAATGTACCAGAATGAACTAAGTAGGGAACGACTTAATTCTCGCCTGTTGTTTATTTTGTGATGTTATTAGCAGCAAAGCATCACATAACTGATTGACAAGTGATGAAGAGAAGAAGTAACATGTGCTTTCAAATGATCTCTTTTTAATTAAAACTTGAAATAATTTACAATAAGATATCCGTAATTTGTAGTTAAAACGTACATTAATAAATAGAAACTCATCAATAAGAGGAAAGTGTGCTATTAGAATAGTAACAATAATTATTGAAATATGCTGACAGAAATCATTATTTATATTGATAAACTACTATAAAAAGCACGTATTTAGTGATTCATTTTACGCTTCTCACGAATACAAAGTAATTGTGAATTATAAGATGGTATATGTTTGTATACTATTACTTATGATTGGCACTGCATAGTGTATATGCTATTTTATATAAGGATATTTAGGTTGATAAAGTCTCATCATTCATGATTCAAAGGTCAATGGCATTCTATGACAGTTTTGGTGATATGTATTTTGTAATCTTTTTTTTTTTACTTATAAACGTACGAAAATACTCTGCATTTTTCCTATTCACAAGTATTAATACCAGGTATTACAATCTAACATTTTTGTAGTCAGGACTGCAATAGAAGCGAACATGAATGTAGAAAGGCTTCTTCCTGCCTTCTTTAAATTGCTTTACGAAATTTCAAAACAGTACAGAAAATAAAATTGATTTCTTCATGCACAGGGTGACCGACAAAAAGTGCACCCAACACTAAATTCGCATATTTCAACAACTATTGAAGTTAAAGTTAAAGTACCCTTCTCCAGCCACAGTTAAATTTTAATATGTTTTTCATTTATTTTTGTGAATGTAACAACGAGTTAATAGATGAGTGGTGAAAATGGTCAGAAAACGGACAAACATTATAAATAATTTCAATTGACAAAATTCCCATTAATAAAAAAAATTATTTCTAGGTTTTAAGAATACTTTCATAACTATTCCATTTATGTTTAAGTACAATAATGAATGCACAAGTTTAAATTTGCAAAACAAAATTGATATTGTCTTCAGATCGCACTGTCTTCTTGCGACCTGAATGTCTCTTTAAAAAATTTAATTTGTGCCTTCCTTTTTGTACTTCAAACACTTTTCTCCAGATTGTCAACATTTTATAAAAGGAATAGTTATATGAATATTCTTAAAACCTAGAATTAAATCTGATTTTTATTAATGGGGATTTTGTCTAATAAAGATATTTCTAATGTTTGAACTTACTTCATTGTCCGTTTTCTGACCATTTGCACCACCCATCAATTAAACCGTTATTAAATTCACAAAAATAATAAAACTTTATAAATATTTAACGGTGGATGGAGAAGGGTTCAACTAACAAAATGATACATGAAAGAAAACTGTACGTTCAATAGTTGTTGAAATATACTAATTTAAAGTTGGGTAAACTATTTTGGGTCACCCTGTATAATTCCAATAACTGGAAGATATTAAAGATATTTCAAATACAATTTAATTCATTTTATTCAGTTTCTATCAGGTTCGTTCTTTCATAAGGAGGTAATAATCAAAATGGAGGAAATTTATTGGAGAGAAAATATAATACAAACAAAGAAACACAAAAACAAAAACACATCAAAATCTATATATTTTCTCTATTGGATGAGGTGAATGTTTTTCTTACCTTTCGTAGTCCCTGCACATCCCCCACAGGTTGGTTGTCTTCTCCACCCCGCCAAACGATGGAGGGAGAGGGGTGTCCTTTGGTAGAGCAGTGGAGGGAGGAGCCAATGTTGTTGCTGAAGTCAAGTCGGTTGGGGGGTTCGTCCGTGAGGAAAGGGCCACTTTCTTCACCCTGCACACCTGAAAGGGAACATCAAACACAATTAGACACAAAGAATATACAGATATATTCACAGAAATTTAAAAAGAATAAGCCATCTGAATAAAAAAAGAACCTTTGAAAATTTCAAGCTAGTATAATTATTATTTGGAATATTTGATGACACTTTTATAATTCACAAATAACATTGAAATTGGTAAGACAAGTACAGAGTGTAACTTGAATGTCAAGCACTTCTCAAATAAAATATGTCTCTGCTATTTTCTCTTTTGTTTTTTCTATTCAATATACACTACCGGCCAAAAATCTGGGACAGTTTAGTATTTTTTAAACTTCTCCAGAACTATCAACGAGATTCAGACTAAACTTACACATATTGTAACTACCTTTTGTGTTGATCCTCTGTGTTAATTACAGTTCAATGTAAATGACAGAAAAAAAGTAATGAGAATTTCAATTTTTATTTTGAAATGAAAGTGGCCAAAACAATTGGACAGAACAATGAATATAATTTATTCTGGACTGTGTAGTGAGTTTTTTCAACTTTTCTAAGTACAACAATTAAGAATAAGTCGATTACATTAATGTATAGTTATTGCAACCGGTTCCACCATCGATATGACACCTAAAGTTGATTCTTCTGTCATAAAATCAATTATCAAACTTCATGGAAAGAATAATTCGATACGGAAGATAGCTGATGACTTGAAGCTGTCGAAAAGTGCCGTCGGGAGAATTATAAAGGGTTTCAAGGATAATGGGAAAATTTTTGCTCCTAAGACAAATAGCCGACCTCGAATAACTTCTAGACAAGATAGAGTGATTAAGAGGATGGCACTGAACGATTGGTTTCAGACAGCTGCCAGCATTTCTTGTGAAGTACATGCCTCTCATGACATCAAAGTATCTCGTAAAACAGTATAAATACTTCTGAATGTAATTCGTCTGTTTGCAAGATCACCAGCGAAGAAGTCGTTGGTAAGCAACAAGAACAAGAAACGCAAAATCATGTGTTGTGGACAGATGATCAGTGGCGAAATGTTTCTTCTCTGATGGAAGTAAGTTTAATGTGTTTGGATCTGACGGAAATAAATTTCTAAGTTTGTTGATAAAAGGTTAAATAAAAAATGTACGAAGAAAACAGAGAGGTTCGGTGGGGTAGCGTAATGGCGTTCGGAATGATTTTCCGGGATGGAACGACTGATCTGTTCCGGCTAACCCCCATAGTTAATGGAACAATATATAGGAACCCGTTGAGAGATCATTTCATCCTAACACTTCAAAATTCTGAGTGTGAAAGCCCTATTTTCATACAGAATAACGCACCATGCCACAAGGCTAAGCATCTAATGGAATTTTTGAAAGAGCAAAATGTGGATGTTTTGGATCGGCCTCCTCAAAGTCCGTACCTATACCCTATTAAGAACCTATGGTCCACTTTGTGGATTCGTGTGACGGTCAGAAACCCTGTCAATACTAATGATTTTTTGGCTGAAACATCAAGAAGAATGGGCAAAAGTTTCACGTAATGAATGTCGTGATCTCATTCAAACTTGCAGTAGAAGGTGTGCTGCAGTGATAGAAAATAAAAGATTGTTAACCAGATATTGATTGGATATCATTAAACTTTTGCATTCTTTTGATTTAATGCTGTTATATCAAATTTTCTTTGTTTTGTCCCATGGTTTTGGCCACTATAATTCCAAAATAAAAATTGAAATGCTCATCTCTTTTTTTCTATCATTTAGAATGAACTGTAATTAATACATAATATCAATATAAGAGGTAGTTACAATATGTGTAAGTTTGGTCTGAATCCTGCTGATAGTTCTGGAGAAATTAATAAAATACTGAACTGTCCCAGATTTTTGGCCGGTAGTGTATGCAAGGTAGGGTTAAAACTTGAAAGTTTGAAAAAAGTAATTCTGTAGCTCCAATCACGGCATCATTATTAACACCCTACCACTCAAAACTGTGACCAATTGATCTTTATTCAATATCAAACCACGCCATTGTTACGACGCACACAATTGAACAGCCAGTCGAGTGAATAGAAAAGGAGAGAAAATCAAATACCATAAAATGACCAAGAATTCACGTACAAGAAATTAAATAAATAATGAAGATAAAATACAATGAATCATAACAATAACAGTGACTCAAAAGTCAAAATATTCGAGAGAAATGAAAATGACAGTGTACATATTTCACCAAGCTGACAACAGATTGTTTTTTAGTTTAGTGCACAATACTACAATGGCACCAAACAAATCCAGTGCATACAAAGATAATTAGCATCAATTGATAGGAGGTTTGTTGAATAGGAACCACAAAGTAAACATATTAGAGGCATAGGACAACAGGAAATGTCATTATACCATGCCAATACGTAGCTATTGTAATTGTATCAGTGTCTATACATCTATAGAAGTAGAGGAGACACGGTAACTACAATATCTACAGGAAAAAGAAATAAAAAGCGTTCTTAACGCGTGTCGGAGTGTGATGACTTTTTAACTAAAATGTTTATTTAAATTATTTAACTAAGAAACAACTATTTAACCTAGTAATTTTCCATTGTTAACCTAGGAAACTCAAATTGAACCTCGCAAGATCATATACAACATAAGAAGCTCACAGAAACTCACACTCTAGCTGAGAAGCTCACACTCTAGCTGAGAAGCTCACACTCTAGCTGAGAAGCTCTCACTCTAGCTGAGAAGCTCTCACTCAAGCTGAGAAGCTCTCACACCAGCTGAGAAGCTCAAACTCAATCTGAGAATCTCACACTCTTTTTTTCCCATCATTCCCCCAGTTATCGCTTCAGTTGCTCAGCAGTTGCAAGTGACCGCTTCTTCCTGCGATTAAGCAGCTGCATCACAGTTATGCTGATGCAGAGATACATTGTGATGCATGCAGTGATTCATATACTGTGATAAATGCAATGATGCATGCAGTGATGAATGCACTGTGATGCATGCAATACACTATTTTATTGATGAATACACCGAGAGAAATAGCAATAGGAGCACAGGGATATATTTATAGGATGAAGTATCTTTTTTCAAATTATTTCTTCTGGAGAATATTTATAAAGTATAATAGCTCTTTTCTAGGAGTTCAAATTTAAAAAAAAATTTAGTTTAGATAGAAACCTAAAAAATGTCACTAAAAATGTAATAATGAATCCGGAATATATATATATATATATATATATGATTATAAATCAATAGATACATCAATTCAGATTTACAATAAATTGGTTATGTAAATTGTAATTATCAGAGTGTGGCTTAGATGTGGCCTGACATGTTGTGAGTTACTCACAGTGACGGAGCAGAGGATCACCCCTTTGGTAAATATTGATTGGAAAGTGACTGTGGATGTGACTGAGAATAACTGCCATCAAATTATACACCACCTATTGAACTTAGAGCCACTGAACAAAAACACCTCAAATTAATTAATAGAGCATCACTAGGAAAAATAAATGAATACAGTTGGAAACAATTTTAGAATTTAACAAGAAATTACTCTAACTGATATATTTTATCAATATTATTTAAATAATGTAAGTAAAATATAAGAAAAATGATACCAAAATGTACATTACAAAATAGTTCTTATTTCAAGGCCACAGAAAGCAAGAGTCGCTTTCCCTGTTAGTTCATAGGATTAACTTCAGTACAATTGATTTAAATGCAATAGCAGTTAGGTAACACCATTGAAATTACACTCTCAATGTGCTATTGCTTAGCCACACACGGTCACACACACCTCAGAGTGACACACATGAACGCATACACTTTCTAATGCAGTGATAACGTTAACAATTAGAACAGCATACTTATTAGCATATCCATTGGTTAAAGACTCACTACCTGCCAAACACTTTTTGCCCCTTGAAACGTTAGTGTGTTCAAGAGTATATTTCATATCAAAATGGTTAACTCTTTCTTTGCTCTTTCTATGGACTCTTTCTTTGCTCTTTCTGTTTCACGATGGCAGTGGAAGTGAAAAGAGTGCGTGTGATTCAGTGTATCGAGGAACCACTGAGGAAATGAAGGTTATGAACTTGAAACAGAAGACAGCAATGAATAAGAGTGGCGCTTCTCACGGATACAATCTAGCTGTGTAAAGTAAATAGCTGTACACACTGTATAGCAGTACACACTGTATAGCTGTGCACACTGTATAGTGTGTATTGCTGTAGTATGTACACACTGTATAGCACTACACACTGTATAGCACTACACACTGTATAACAGTCACTATAGCTACACCACACCTCTATTGAGTTTAAACTATTTATTATTTAGCTAGAGAGAAGTAACCACTTATTTCAAATTCTTATCGAGTAACTCGTATATTAAGATGAGTTTCTATTCTTTAAAACTGATGATATAATAAAATACGCAATACCAATTTATAAATTGGTAATTAGTTACATTACATGAGTTATTAGATTGAAGAGAGATGGTGTAATAGTCACAATCTGTGACTCTATATAGTTTTATATGTGTGTGCACGTTCGCAATTGCTCAATTTAACAATAAGTCAATATATATTCTAAACACTTTTTATCTATTTGCACTCCATATGTTATGTAGAACAACACTTTCCATCTTTAAAAGTCTCATGCCTCATAACTTTTCGAAAATTATTAATAGTAGCAATACTAATAATGTATAAAATGAAAAGTGTAAGAGAAATCAATTAAAGATTGATACAGGAATTGACACATTTAAATTGAATAATGGTGGCAAGTTTAAAATTATTATATCTGAAGTAGAGTGTGTCATGTAATTTATTAATTTAATTGAAGTAAAACAGTAAAGCTTTCATGTTAATCTAGAATGTCTAGGCAGAGTTATTCTATACATAGATAGCAAGTAATAGTTATACATAGTGCACTTGAATAATTCATAAATATAGCGATGCCTAAACACATAGTATACACTATACTAAACATACAGGCGTAGTAGGGCCTATACATAGTATACAATATACATACATATAGTATTGCTTTAACTACATAGTAAAATGCATTTTACAAATACATATAAGTTTTTTTCTCTCTTTCTCTCTCTTCAAAATCTAACATGTAATGGAAAAGAGTGACGAATTACCGTACAGGAAACACCTCCACACATCACCCCATTGTGAATGTGTAACAAGAACCAGAACTTTACATCCTAACTCTAATGGATGCTGATTCTAGAGAATGAGTAATTGAATATCAACAAATGAATTCCTAGAAAAACAAATAGAAATGAGCTAGGATAAGATCAGCTGAAATTAGAGAGGAAAAGGGGCGAAAGCGTGAGAAAAGAGCATTGGTTGTTACAGTGCTTTGTGTTGTAGCAGCTATTGACTATTGCTGATAATGATGGAAACAGTTTTATAACAGCTTGTATCAAGGAATCTTCATTACATTTAGAAATTAAAAAAAAAATACTTAAATACAATATTCAAAATGTGGTCTCATTTCCATTCAATGGAATAAGAACTCGATGAATCGTTCAAAATGTAAATCATTCCCGATATATAATATATTGATGTCAAATTGTAAAGAAGTATCTCCCCTCTAATTATACTGTTTTATACACTTTTCACAGGTCTATTGAAGGCTACTCGACTGTCTACATATCCTCCTAATAGAAGAGACTGATTCTTTTCTTTTACTGATATACAAACCATTATATTTTATTATATAGCAGCAACTGCAGTTAATATTAATGAAACTTTAGTAGAATTGCTCACACCGAAGATATTTTTTCTATGACGACAATTTGAGTAAACAAATAAAGTGTAATCTAATTCAATAAAAGGAATTAAATTGAATAAATATCAGGTTTGACAGTGCTGACAATATAAGTCAATTTGTTCAGATGAGAGATAAACCAACAAAACTAAAACCAATGAACGTGTTGTGTCCGTACCTTGATGCTATTTATGTAACTAGTTTCTCAAGGAACTATTTAGTAACCATCAACATTATGAAAAAATCACATAGTTCACATCAGCACATTGTTCACATCACTAGTTGAGTGTTAAGAAAGGTACGCCCCTATAGAAGGTACTGGTATGACATGCCCTGGTACAGACAGCTTCTAAGAATACCGTGACACTCTACCTACGATAAAGTACGACATGGTACAAAGAAATAACACAACTACCGTGACACTCTAACTACGACATGGTACAAATGGATAACACACACTACATGCCATTCTGTACTCTGAAATAACACAAGCTCTCTGATTAGCATTGATGTAATGTGATTATAATGCAATTCAGTTGGTATGATCTTAACCTCAGATGCAGGAGTTGAATGAAATTCATAGGCAGAGTATCGAAATATATTTTTAAAATTAATTACTTCTATTGAAAAGAAAGCAACTTAAGTAAATATAGTTATAAATAAATAAAAGTCTACATAATAAAACAAGTCCCGTATAAGGCAATTGAGATGCTACAAGAAGTGAACAAGTACAACCAATGGTTTAATTGAACGTTAAATTCTTCTATCAAACATTTAGAATAAACTGGGAGTAACGTGATAGGATAAGAGACCGTTTGTTTGATGCACCAAAGTAGTGCAGTTAGTGTGAACACTGCAAGACATTGACTCTCTGTCGATAGTCAGCCCTTAGCATGCACTCTCTTGAACTGTTAGTTAGTTAACTCAGTGTGAGAGTAGATGAGAAAGAGTAAGTAGATACCCACCCTCTAAAGTACCGTGTTTAATGTTTCACTATGCACATCCTCTAAAGTACGGTGCTTAGTGTCTTACTAAGAACACCCACTAAAGTACAGTACTTGAGGTTTCACGTAGAGAGCTCTATAATCTTGTCTCTTATTTTATCCACTCAAACTTATTTGGATAGTTAACTTAGGAGCTACAGTTCCTACACACTAAGAAATATTGTAACTACTATCAAATTGAAAAGTGACAATGTAAGATCGATTTGACATCATATTGCAATGCGATTCGATGTGGTGTGAGAAATTCAAGTTCAGTGTTCAGAAGAGTACACACTCATATATACAGTACACACACCTCGACACACATACTACACACAGACACACATAGAGAGGAGTGTCGTGATAATCCCTGTGAAGGGTGGAGGAGGATCTTAGTAAAATAAATCATAGCTACGCTTCAATGCCTTAACAATACAAAACTTAAACAGCACGAAAATATGGACTAACTGTGTTGAGTGAATGAAATAACAAGATGTAGAAATAACTGATAATGAGGATCTACAAACACTATTTAATGTCTAACACACCTATCGCAAGTGATGTCTAAATAGTAATTTATATACATCAATAACAATGTGGTATACAATATTATATGTAATTCAATAACAATGTGCACCAATAACTATGTGGTAGCTATAAGAATAATATATGTGCATCAATAACAATGTGGTATAACAATAACAATGTGCACGATAGTCACCAGGTTCCAATACGCCAAGTTTGCGTAGAGGCGTTATACACTGTCCGGAAGATTGCAATTATCCGCTCTAAGGAACAGACACAGACAGATAGCAACAGACAGAAACAGGCACGGTAACAGACAAAAAAACAGATTAACAGTCAGACAGAATAACAGCTAGACAGATAAACAGTCAGACAGATAAACAGTCAGACGGATAAACAGTCAGACGGATAAACAGTCAGACAGATAAACAGTCAGACGGATAAACAGTCAGACGGATAAACAGTCAGACGGATAAACAGTCAGACAGATAAACAGTAGACAGATAAACAGTCAGACAGATAAACAGTCAGACAGATAAACAGACAGACAGATAAACAGACAGACAGATTAACAGTCAGACAGACACTCAGTTGGCAATGGAAATAGCAAAAATGAGAGAATATAATTCTACAGAGTGAAGTAAAGGCATGAGGTCGATAGAAGACATTGCAGATAAAAACATAGAGAGCAACATATTAAATAGAACATTAACTTTACAGTCTTCAATACTGATTCTTATCTGATTGCAGTGAATGTAATAAGATTAATTTGCACACAAAAAGAAACTGTCATTTTTTATAAATAATCATTACAGTGATTTCAAACTTGAACATTATTATTTGAAAGAATATCTAATATAGTTAATGTTATTTCTCTATATAAATAATAACGAGAAGATTAATCGAACCTTTAAGGTGAGAAACAGTTAAAGAAATGCAGAGTTTAAGTGATAATAGTCACCTGCATTATTATCTACTAAAGAATTAGGTAACTATAACAGACTGAGTAGAATATGGTAGTAAAAAGCAGCAATGTCTATTGAGAAACAGAGCAAGCGTTACACACCACTGCTAATCACTCTGAAATGATAAATAGTGATTAAAATGCATGTGCAATACCTTGGCAACAGTCTCCTAACATTTTGATGAATATACATTATACGAAATATGAGTGCATCATCAGGACACCAAGAGTAAAGTAGTGACACTGATGTGTGATAGTGTACCGTGTAGCTAATTAGTGTAAAAACACTAATTAGTTGTGCGGTGATTGGGAGCATATCAATAACGGGGAAATGAGCAATGATCTTTTTATCACAGTCTCATTTAGTGGGTTAATATTCACAAAAAAGATAACTAGGTTAAACAGGGAAACAGGAACTGAACAACTAGAACAAATAGGGGAAGGTTTTGATGCTTTGGAGACAAGGGGCTTTCAAGGAGTTGTTTACTCTGAGGTATTAAAATATAATTAAATAAAGTAATGACACTGAGCTAATTCTTCTTTGTCTGTAAATTATCATGCTCTATATTATTTATTTATTAACAGCATACGTGCAAATAGAAAAGTAAAATTAAAAGACAATATGAATATACAGTCAATGATACTGCATTCTATTTGATTAGACGCTTGAGGTAAGATCACATATCAACAATACCATTAAACATATATAATGATTAATGACAAACATATATAACAATTATTGACAAACATATACAATAATTAATGAGACTATGTTAGCACAAGTAGAGTTAATAAAAAAGGTATACAGAGGTAAAGCCGCACAGGAAAACGGAACCACTAAAAAAGGATATAATTACAGGGAATAGTCGGCACACCGCACAGACACAGAAAAAATATCTTAAGGTTTGCGCTGTCAATATTATAAGTATCTTTGTATTATTTAACGGAAATATGTAATGTATATTTATTATTATAACGAAGAATTCATTAAATGTTATTAAGAATGTATTTTGATTAAATAGAGAATTAACAAATGATTGGTATAAATTCACACACAGAAGTAACAGAAATAACTTACAATGCAATAAATAGTTGCAATACTTAGTAAGTACAGTAAAACAATGATATCAAATAAATATAATTCAATGGCTATTACTCACTATCAAATAGACATAATATTAGAGATACTCGTAAGGATTGCCATCAGTTACTTTGACCTTAGCAAAAGAAATATTTAGACATTAAGGTCTAAAATAGGAAACACACACTCATATATAAAGTTATTAATGTTAACTAGTTAGTCTACACATGCGTACTATAACGAACCAATTTCCTTATCTAAATTAACTATTGGACTAACATAACTATTTACTGAAATGAACACATTCCACATGTTAACTTTCTTAGAAATCTCCCGGTATCTAACAAGAAATATGTTAGTTGATAAACATAATAATTTACTTGAGATGAGACAAAGTGAGAGAGATGTCATTTCACCATTTTTAATGTCAATTAACTTTGCAATGCACAGCTCTACTTGGGAAATACACCTCTGAACATTGATTGAAAAATAAACTAAATACATGTGACTTCCTCACACAAAAACACCTGCCAAATTAGCTTAGTAACTAGAAGTAGGGTAAATTACCAGTTATCGGTCAGTTCCACATCTTTGGACATATAAGAAAAACGATATAATAATAAAAATTAAATAATTATTATTATACAGTTTTTTCTTATAGACGATCGAAGATATGGAACTGACTTACAATTGGTAACTTACCCTAGCATCTATCATAGCTACCATTGCAGAGAGTTCTTCGAAGGCATACCTCTTGCACCACGCACATACCTCCTCACTCACAGGAGATACCAACGTTTGTTAGGCAGTGTGTGTGTGTACCCAGAACTGTGACGTCACGCCCACCTATGACGTAATGGGCTGAGGGGCGGGGGGAGTAATCAAGGATAGTAATCCCCATCACGCTGTGGACATTCCTTATGATCATCAACAGAAGTATATACCATTTATTTAAACTATATGACTATATAGTATTATATAAATTACTTTATTCAACGTATGTAAGCATTTAATGGAAGTAACATCACAGTTAGAATTATATGAATGAAGTTGTATGTTCTATCCCTCTTTAAGGCAGTTCATTGATGAACAGCTAACCCCAGCGTTAGCGTATAGCAGCGAGGAAGACTTAGCGTGCTAGTGATAAGGTAGCGCTAGTTATTATTTCCTGTGGCCGGTACAGCCCGTGGCTACTTACATATTGGTACTCAGGAGCAGATAAAGATATAACTAAGCCCCTTGTCAAGACAAAAACCTCTATGGTGCAGTTTGAAGAAAATATCAATAATCTACTTCACTCACAAGGTACTATCAAAGAAATAAGTTCCCGCTTGATGTTAATTTTTCACTGTTTTCTAATATTCTATCATTTTCAAACCATGCAAATTTGTCTTCGTGTACCCAAACTAATTTTCAAATATCTCAAAGCATTACAATTAGTAAAGTTTATTCTTTTTGGTAAAGGTGAAATAAGTAAAATGTCAAAACTCATATTCGGACACACTAGTATAGTTTGGAAAAGAGTTCGGAATGTTATAGTTATTAATATGGATGGTATAAATAAAGTAGATCCCAGAGACTGGGTTGTGATGTAGTATATTCTAGGGGTAGATAAGGTAGATAAGACAGACAGGCTAAGGAAGATGAATGCACCAGTCGATACTCTTCTCTATTAGCTAATTGATATTCATAATCACAACTATATTGATTTGCACCACTAAGAAAATAAAGCAGCATGAGCATTAGAATATAAAGTAAACATAACAATTTGACATGTTAGTAAATGGATAGAGTGTGTTTAAAAGTGTTGGTCATGGTTAGGATGACTAACTGGCTAAGAATAGTGACTATGTACGTACACTGAAGGACCAGTTTGCTTCTTAGCTGAGGGGGACAGTTTCCGGCGCCAGGTAGGTACCTACTTAAATAGTTTGGTCTTTACTGCTAATAACGAAGAATTGGGCGCCGCGGGGTGAAATATTTCCGCTACGACTGAGCCCTGTACCCAGACTAGTAGAAGGTGAGAGAGATAGAACAGTTCAGGGAGATGGTGAGAAAGAAAGAACAGGGTCAGTAGCGTGACATAGTTTGATTAGTCGTGTGAATTGAGGAAGAAAAGTAAGCTACTGAAATTAGAACGTGCAGATTATAAAACAGGAGAAAGTACTCTTTGATTGCAATACATTACAAAGGAAGAGGAATGAACGAGAGTGGATTAGAGGAGAGAGGTGGAGATAAAAAGGAGTGGGAGGTAAGAGGAGTGGGAAGTAAGATGAGTGAGAAGTATGAGGAGTGAGAAGTAAGAGGTGGAAAGAAAGAGGAGTGAGAGGTCATAAGAGCAAGGTAAAGAATAGCAACACTCACTTTACCCGCATAATTAGATAGCAATGCGGGTATGTATCATCAACAGGAAACTAAACCACACGCTGATGTTCCATGTGAAGAACCTTAGGTCTGATAACAAACAGAGCAAGAGTACCCACAAGATATCATCAGTTAGTAATGACAATAGGTATTGATATCAAGACACACAGCAAAGTGAAATTAGTAATGTTTCTTAATCAAATGACTTATCTTAGGTAACTATCAAAGTATTAGATTTGAAAAACAACCATTTGCTAATACAATACACACAGGGTGACACTTCCCAGATAGAATAATGACAGTAGCAAATGATACTAGTAGCTATTTATTTTTATTATCATTGAATATTATACACCACTGATTACGAAGTAATATTCTACACTGAAACCTATCTACATATCCATTATAAATAAATAAAGTTAATAGGTCCCATTTTATCCACCTGTTCAGCAATGAAGACACAGTAGCAATCAAATAGCCACCATCAACAACAACAATCAGGGAGGTATTCTAGAGCTGTGCTCCTGATGGTTACAGTAGAAAATAACTCAACTGTTATCAATACGACTAAATTAGAATAACAAAATATTGTTGTTATTTTTGCCCGTAGAACACAATGAAGTGGAGACAAAACTATTAATAGTTCAGAACTGTTTTCTTCTTCACTCACTGAATGTTACGCAGCACGATTATTATTGATTGATGTGAATAACATAATCGGTTGTGAGTATTGATTATTTGTTCGTAAAGTTGGTATTAAATGGGAGAGTAGTAAAGAGGAGAATAATACAGTTGGTCATAACTGGGAGAATAGTAAAACAAAGTAATATAGGACAAACTCTAATTCAAATAATAAAATGCAGCAGTAATACATTAAATAACGAGATAATAATTTGAACAATAAGTACTTAAAATTTTCACACAGTTAGGCAGGCAAGTTAATTTAACTCACAAGGAGTACCATCAATTTGGGAGAAATGAGGAAATACTCCAGGTGAATTAATTTAAAATACCTTAGAGTATCCCTGAGCGAGACAATGAAATTGCTAATTATTTTCAACTTGAAGAATTGTATGTAAAATCTATGAATTACATTATATAGAAACTCGTAATAAGGTAATGAAATAATAACGGACAAACATAACTACTTTAAGAGAACAATTTACCTACTTTAATAGTTAATCTGAAATTACTATTCATTTTAAAAATAAAACTTCTTATCAAGTTATTGATGGCAATATATTTCGGTCTAGATGTTGTAGTACACAAACATGTATTTACAAACACTAGAACATATTTGCTTAGAACATTCAGATATCAATTATGGTACAACTTGAGTGTGAATACAGCAAAGATAAATACAGACTATTTATAAACCAAGCAATGAAAGTACAAGTGTAGCTATAGGAGTTTACCATCTATCATGCTATACGGTATGAGCCGTATAAGTATAGTAGCACGTGACCTTCACTATAGCACAGCTATAACTCTCATCACCAATGGTAATCATTTAACGTCCCCTCTCGAGTGTCTATGTCTTGAGGGGATAAAAAATTCAAAGCTTACAAGTGACGGTTATAAGGGTTGGTCTTCATCATCTTCTCTTTGTTTTAATTGGATGTGATGGCTGAATAACTTAACACTTCGAGGGAGTGAAATGAAGCGCACATTTATGATGATTCACAACTTATCATTTCAGTTTATGTTTGGTGAGTTTCATACGTTATAAATATCTTACATTGAATTGAAAAAAAAAATCCTGAATATGTAAACTGAATGTAATTATTTGAATAATCACAAATGTTACTACAGGCAACAGTTACAGAGTGTTAACATTCATAACAGTTACTACAGCCAACAGTTACCAGAGGGGTTAACATTCATAACAGTTACTACAGCCAACAGTTACCAGAGGGTTAACATTCATAACAGTTACTACAGGCAACAGTTACCAGAGGGTTAACATTCATAACAGTTACTACAGGCAAAAGTTACCAGAGGGTTAACATTCATAACAGTTACTACAGCCAACAGTTACCAGAGGGTTAACATTCATAACAGTTACTACAGCCAACAGTTACCAGAGTGTTTAACATTCATAACAGTTACTACAGCCAACAGTTACCAGAGTGTTTAACATTCATAACAGTTACTACAGCCAACAGTTACCAGAGTGTTTAACATTCATAACAGTTACTACAGCCAACAGTTACCAGAGTGTTTAACATTCATAACAGTTACTACAGCCAACAGTTACCAGAGTGTTTAACATTCATAACAGTTACTACAGCCAACAGTTACCAGAGTGTTTAACATTCATAACAGTTACTACAGGCAACAGTTACCAGAGTGTTTAACATTCATAACAGTTACTACAGGCAACAGTTACCAGAGTGTTTAACATTCATAACAGTTACTACAGCCAACAGTTACCAGAGTGTTTAACATTCATAACAGTTACTACAGCCAACAGTTACCAGAGTGTTTAACATTCATAACAGTTACTACAGCCAACAGTTACCAGAGTGTTTAAAATTCATAACAGTTACTACAGCCAACAGTTACCAGAGTGTTTAACATTCATAACAGTTACTACAGCCAACAGTTACCAGAGTGTTTAACATTCATAACAGTTACTACAGGCAACAGTTACCAGAGTGTTTAACATTCATAACAGTTACTACAGGCAACAGTTACCAGAGTGTTTAACATTCATAACAGTTACTACAGCCAACAGTTACCAGAGTGTTTAACATTCATAACAGTTACTACAGCCAACAGTTACCAGAGTGTTTAACATTCATAACAGTTACTACAGCCAACAGTTACCAGAGTGTTTAACATTCATAACAGTTACTACAGGCAACAGTTACCAGAGTGTTTAACATTCATAACAGTTACTACAGGCAACAGTTACCAGAGTGTTTAACATTCATAACAGTTACTACAGCCAACAGTTACCAGAGTGTTTAACATTCATAACAGTTACTACAGCCAACAGTTACCAGAGTGTTTAACATTCATAACAGTTACTACAGCCAACAGTTACCAGAGTGTTTAACATTCATAACAGTTACTACAGCCAACAGTTACCAGAGGGGTTAACATTCATAACAGTTACTACAGCCAACAGTTACCAGAGGGTTAACATTCATAACAGTTACTACAGGCAACAGTTACCAGAGGGTTAACATTCATAACAGTTACTACAGGCAAAAGTTACCAGAGGGTTAACATTCATAACAGTTACTACAGCCAACAGTTACCAGAGGGTTAACATTCATAACAGTTACTACAGCCAACAGTTACCAGAGTGTTTAACATTCATAACAGTTACTACAGCCAACAGTTACCAGAGTGTTTAACATTCATAACAGTTACTACAGCCAACAGTTACCAGAGTGTTTAACATTCATAACAGTTACTACAGCCAACAGTTACCAGAGGGGTTAACATTCATAACAGTTACTACAGCCAACAGTTACCAGAGGGGTTAACATTCATAACAGTTACTACAGGCAATTAGAGGGAGGTCTAACCGTCAAAAGGGTCACATTGAGGGTAGTACAGTTACTCCCAAGACCCTGCACGCTGTTACTGCTTTCACAACCAGTACAAGTAATGCCCTTACATTAATTTAGAGTAACACAGTTATAGGAAATACCCCAATTACTTGATTTAAAGTCGGATAAAAAGTTAGTGTAGGGTTACAAGAGGAGACAAAGACTTTAGTTAATAAGTGAAACACCATACATCAATAATTATCCTTTTGTACATATAATTTATGTTAGTTGTGACGGTATGTTGCAAGTGACTGTACAATAGAAGGCACACCTCTATTCAGACATTAAATTACTTACAATCACACGCATCAAACATATATCTAACATAAATGTTAACAACAATAAAATTGATGTTAGCAATAGAAACATTATGAATGATCAAGAGATAAAAAATAAACCCTTCGCAAGGATTACTTCAGCACAATCATCACATGGAGAGTACATCACTCATCACTAGGGTTGTGACAATATGCGTTTAAAATCATAGATCTTAAGGATATCATAGACGAAACGAAATGGTTTCGAATACTATATATAGCTGGTTTAGAACGATTAAATAGTCTTTAATTCAATCCGTCTATAATATTTACAGCATCTATGATTGTAAACGCATATTGTCACAACCCTACTCATCACACTTAGAGTACATCACTCATCGAGCACATTACTCATCACACAGTGAGTACATCACTCATCACACAGTGACTCTCTATCGAGGCTCTCAATTATAGTCACATCATACACACTGGGCCCCATTGACTTATGGGCAACTGTGTAGATTATCTTAAGACTCACTTATGACTCACTAACTCAGGGGGGGGGGGTGAAATGGACTCTCACGAACTCAGGGGGGGGGGGAGGCGGAAAGGACTCACGAGTCAGGCTGAAGAAAGCGTGACTCATGTGAGTCAAACTGAGAGGGTAAGCGTGACTCATGTTACAAATTAAGACTCATTGTTGCCACTAACTGATGAATATAAACAAGTCTCTGAGGCAAATGTGAGTCACTGTTCACTAACTGAACACAGGAGAAGTGAGTGACCGTAACAACTAGTTAGGGTGTTCACTAGGGTGACTGGGTGAGTTACAAATTATCGGTCAGTTCTACATAAAAAGCTATAAAATAATTATTATTTCATATTTATTTTAATTGGTATCCATGATACCTGCAGGTACCATGGCAATTAAAATTAAAAAATAATTATAGTTTTTTCTTATATCAGCCAAAATAGAGAACTGACTGATAATTCGTAGCGTACCCTAGCTGTGCAAAGTCTGAACATTAGCTTTTTCAAAGACTGATGTGATGTTGTACAGAGTAGCTACTAAATAGATTCCACCTTCACTTTCTGTGGTTTATAACGAATGCATTTATTTAAAATGTCATAGCACACACAATATATGCATGAGGGAAATGAATACAAACAATCTGTGAACAACATCACAGCTCTAGTGAAAGAGGAAGTTCTTATTTACAAATTAACGATGTGAACAATGAAACATCAAGTTTCTTTGTTTCTCATCAACTACGTTACTTTCAGTTTCCTTTTCTCTCTTCGTCGGAAGCTACGAATAAATTAATTATATCTGATATTATATAGTGATAAATGTATCTAAAATATTACTGTCTAAATTCTGCACAGTTAATTGTATAAATGAGACGAATACATGCAAAATAATTTCCATATCTCTTCATTAAAAATATTTATATAACCGTAATATAATAATGTGAAAATCTTCATAAACATGAAGAAACAATCGCGTAACACGAAAAGTATTTAGTAAAGTAAGTTCTGTTTTAGAATGTTTACGCCTGCAATCACTTTTACTCTAATTTGAAAGTTTAGACACCATTGCCTCTTCTGCTGAGAAATGAAACACAACAACGACATGGAACAGAGGACTTACTAACAAAGTAACAATGCTAACATTTCGCGCAAACTCAATATTTATATTCAGTTGTGATAAGCAAAGTAAGTTACAGCTTATTTAAGTACATTGAATAAATGTAATAAAAGAAAGGAAGTTTATGAACAACCAATATCTACAGTTATTGTAGAAGCCCATGCTATTAATATCTTAAACAATCACTTGCAGAATATTTAGTTAAATAATTGCCATTTAAGATAGATGATACTGATAAGGTAATTAGTAATGATACACTTCTAAAGTCACACAACAAAACAAACATAAGAGTAACAAATTCTAACGCAGTTAATCATTTGATGCTATCACCCCCTAGCTATAACTAATAGTGTTTGATGTCAGTTCATAGGTTCACTGAGATACCTACACTCTACAGGTAGCTATAGAAGGTTCATTGCAATTTATACAGGTAATAGCCTCCAGAATTAAAAGATTGCATGACTTCATTGAACAGCGTGAGGACCAAGAAATGCTGAGCAACATCTTACTAAATGAATGCAAAGAAAGTAAAGCTAACCATACAAAAACAGATAAAAGTAACTCCAATGTACAGAACTTTTTTAGAAATGCATTCAATTTTACTTTTTATAAATAATACGAATTTATTACGTATAAAATGACATAATAACATGAATTTGTATTTCAATCTCTAATAAATTTGTCTAAATTAACTTATGAGCATAAACACAAGCATGTAAAATGCACATGCGCATGATAGTAAAAAACTGTGTGTGAAAGTTTGCTCAGTACAACTACTTTGTGTAAAAGTGAATACTTAGGTAACTTGTATAATGTAATATATCTTTTAATGTAACCACATAACAAATAGAGCAAATGTTAATTTAAAATATTAAAGTATTATTATTCTGTAGTATTAATAAATAGTTTCATTAATTTATCAGATGAATATACAATAGTTCCTTTAAATTACTCATCAAGTACACTATTCATTTATAGTGTAGTAATAGTTAGTTTGTATATTAATATATTAACCACATTAGTGGTAATAAAGTGACCGTTAGTGTGACCATAGGTAGGTACAAAGAGAAAGAGAGAAATGAAGGGGTATAACATGAGGTTACATAGCTACAACTAAGTTATGCCTCTCTATCACCTGTTTAATAGTACTGAACTAATTATTACTATTAGGAGTGATAGGAGAAGAGGTAATTACACCTTACAGGTGTGCACCAAATGAAATGGCTTATAAAGTAGTGTCTTCTGGCGACACCTGGCAACTCCTTTTCCCCCTCGAGGGTTGCCATTACCTAACAGGGAGGGTCAGGGGTTGAGGGTAAGGGAGGGTTGATGCTGGAGGGGAGGAGGTGGGGTCAGAGGTGGATAGTTAGAAAAGAAATAATTACTGTTGATATAGCGAAAAAATAACAAAGTTTATGTTTGAAGAGATTAGTTAGCAAGAGAAAATTATTGGAGTGAGTATATTTTCCTATGCTGTATAACTAACTAGAAAATTAAAATTCATGCATGGTGTTCTGAATCACACGAATGGACTATTTCCGTGATTTATAACTGATTGTAAAACTCCAAACACAAACACTGCAATGAACGTTAAAATGATATCAACAGTCACTAATTTAGAAGCAGAACTCTTTTGGAAGAATTTGTAACTGTACCCTTTTTTTGAAAGAGGAACAGTTTTCAAAGTCTACTATGGTGTGGACTATCATTTCAGTGTGTTATTGATGAGGTACAAAGAAGACATTGCTATAAAGTACAGGTGACTTCTCTCTAGCAGTCGGTGCTATGCACTGACCAATAAATGGTGATTTAGATAGGAGAAATACAGTTACATTTTCCCATCGACAAAAGATTGTTGTGACCAACAGACAATGGTGGTATTGAGTTACCATGTAAGGAATTAAGCTATACGCGATGAGGATATGTTATATCACAATGAGACATACCTACTGTAAAGGTATGATATGAACATACCTACTGTGGAGGTATGATATGCACATACCTACTGTAGAGGTATGATATGAACATACCTACTGTAGAGGTATGATATGAACATACCTACTGTAGAGGTATGATATGAACATACCTACTGTAGAGGTATGATATGAACATACCTACTGTAGAGGTATGATATGAACATACCTACTGTAGAGGTATGATATGAACATACCTACTGTAGAGGTATGATATGAACATACCTACTGTAGAGGTATGATATGAACATACCTACTGTAGAGGTATGATATGAACATACCTACTGTAGAGGTATGATATGAACATACCTACTGTAGAGGTATGATATGAACATACCTACTGTAGAGGTATGATATGAACATACCTACTGTAGAGGTATGATATGAACATACCTACTGTAGAGGTATGATATGAACATACCTACTGTAGAGGTATGATATGAAAATATCTACTGTAGAGGTATGATATGAACATACTTACTGTAGAGGTATGATATGAACATACCTACTGTAGAGGTATGATATGAACATACCTACTGTAGAGGTATGATATGAACATACCTACTGTAGAGGTATGATATGAACATACCTACTGTAGAGGTATAATATGAACATACCTACTGTAGAGGTATGATATGAACATACCTACTGTAGAGGTATGATATGAACATACCTACTGTAGAGGTATAATATGAACATACCTACTGTAGAGGTATGATATGAACATACCTACTGTAGAGGTATAATATGAACATACCTACTGTAGAGGTATGATATGAACATACCTACTGTAGAGGTATGATATGAACATACCTACTGTAGAGGTATGATATGAACATACCTACTGTAGAGGTATGATATGAACATACCTACTGTAGAGGTATGATATGAACATACCTACTGTAGAGGTATGATATGAACATACCTACTGTAGAGGTATGATATGAACATACCTACTGTAGAGGTATAATATGAACATACCTACTGTAGAGGTATGATATGAACATACCTACTGTAGAGGTATGATATGAACATACCTACTGTAGAGGTATGATATGAACATACCTACTGTAGAGGTATGATAGAACATACCTACTGTAGAGGTATGATATGAACATACCTACTGTAGAGGTATGATATGAACATACCTACTGTAGAGGTATGATATGAACATACCTACTGTAGAGGTATGATATGAACATACCTACTGTAGAGGTATGATATGAACATACCTACTGTAGAGGTATGATATGAACATACCTACTGTAGAGGTATGATATGAACATACCTACTGTAGAGGTATGATATGAACATACCTACTGTAGAGGTATGATATGAACATACCTACTGTAGAGGTATGATATGAACATACCTACTGTAGAGGTATGATATGAACATACCTACTGTAGAGGTATGATATGAACATACCTACTGTAGAGGTATGATATGAACATACCTACTGTAGAGGTATGATATGAACATACCTAGATAACATACCTACTGTAGAGGTATGATATGAACATACCTACTGTAGAGGTATGATATGAACATACCTACTGTAGAGGTATGATATGAACATACCTACTGTAGAGGTATGATATGAACATACCTACTGTAGAGGTATGATATGAACATACCTACTGTAGAGGTATGATATGAACATACCTACTGTAGAGGTATGATATGAACATACCTACTGTAGAGGTATGATATGAACATACCATGATATGAACATACCTACTGTAGAGGTATGATATGAACATACCTACTGTAGAGGTATGATATGAACATACCTACTGTAGAGGTATGATATGAACATACCTACTGTAGAGGTATGATATGAACATACCTACTGTAGGGTATGATATGAACATACCTACTGTAGAGGTATAATATGAACATACCTACTGTAGAGGTATGATATGAACATACCTACTGTAGAGGTATGATATGAACATACCTACTGTAGAGGTATGATATGAACATACCTACTGTAGAGGTATGATATGAACATACCTACTGTAGAGGTATAAAATGAACATACCTACTGTAGAGGTATGATATGAACATACCTACTGTAGAGGTATAATATGAACATACCTACTGTAGAGGTATGATATGAACATACCTACTGTGGAGGTATGATATGAACATACCTACTGTAGAGGTATGATATGAACATACCTACTGTAGAGGTATTGTATGCACATATCTTAGGTTAACTGCATTGTTATTTTATTTATATCTGAGCAGTGCCTATCATTCAATTTAATACAATAGGTAGAGAAAATACAATATATGCATGATTTCTATATATAATAGATAATAGATATTTCCTAATATATGTAACCTTAATAAACTATTAGGTAAAATGTTGGTAGATCCGGTTTATACTACCACAAAATTAATGGTTTATAACTTAATTCTGTCATTAACAAGATTTTATTCATTCTAAGTTATTAAAATGACAGCATTATATTTAATTAAACTGAATTAACATGGCAGAATTAAACAGGATAATTATATTACATTATAATTAGCCACCAATCTGTATGATTGTATCATTAACGTGCGAATACAATAGTTAATATTCATAGTCTGACATATATTTTATATTACTCCACTCAAGGGCACAGGTAAATGTAACGAATATAGGCACACAATGAACATTTGAAGATAGCTCTTATCTGCCTAATCTATTGCACTAATTTCCCTTAGGGTAAGTAAGAAAAAACTATATAATGTTTATTTAATTTTTATTTTTATTGTTATGTATCCATGATACCTGCGAGTGTCATGGATACCAATTAAAAATTTTACCTGCAGGAATCATGTATAGCTACCAATAAAAATAAAAAATGTGATTTCATAGTTTTTTCCTATATGACCGAAGATATGAAACCGACCGATAATTCGTAACTTACCCTACTACAGAGGTTAAATGAAGGTAGTAATAAAAGACAATATGTGCTACTGTAGACAGTGTAGAGTCATAGACACTGTAGATTCTAGAGGTTACAGCCGTGGAAGATAGAAGGAAGTATTAGAAGATAACGTACGCATGACATAATCATATTACCTACTCACTAAAAGTGAAAACAAGGGAATATTCACACGAAGAAGCGAAAACAAAAGAGAATACTTTACAACACACTGGATATTAATAATGATTGTATTAAGTTAAAGTGTTCCAGATGAAGAGTTATTAACATGGCACTCATGAGTTGTTTGACTGGTAGTACACATCAGTTGTATGAGCTGCTACGCCCAAATGAGGCACTACTTGCCACACTCACAAGTATGGCCACCCTTTGGTGTATAGTAGTAGAGTGATAAAGCATGACAATGTAGAGTAAAGAGTGTATAGCAGTAGAGTGATAAAGCATGACAATGTAGAGTAAAGAGTGCATAGTAGTAGAGAGTGATAAAGCATGACAATGTAGAGTAAAGAGTGCATAGTAGTAGAGAGTGATAAAGCATGGCAATGTAGAGTAAAGAGTGTATAGCAGTAGAGTGATAAAGCATGACAATGTAGAGTAAAGAGTGCATAGTAGTAGAGAGTGATAAAGCATGACAATGTAGAGTAAAGAGTGTATAGTAGTGGAGAGTGATAAAGCATGGCAATGTAGAGTAAAGAGTGCATAGTAGTAGAGAGTGATAAAGCATGGCAATGTAGAGTAAAGAGTGTATAGCAGTAGAGTGATAAAGCATGACAATGTAGAGTAAAGAGTGCATAGTAGTAGAGAGTGATAAAGCATGGCAATGTAGAGTAAAGAGTGTATAGCAGTAGAGTGATAAAGCATGACAATGTAGAGTAAAGAGTGCATAGTAGTAGAGAGTGATAAAGTATGGCAATGTAGAGTAAAGAGTGCATAGTAGTAGAGAGTGATAAAGCATGGCAATGTAGAGTAAAGAGTGTATAGCAGTAGAGTGATAAAGCATGACAATGTAGAGTAAAGAGTGTATAGCAGTAGAGTGATAAAGCATGGCAATGTAGAGTAAAGAGTGCATAGTAGTAGAGAGTGATAAAGCATGGCAATGTAGAGCAAAGAGTGCATAGTAGTAGAGAGTGATAAAGCATGGCAATGTAGAGCAAAGAGTGCATAGTAGTAGAGTGATAAAGCATGGCAATGTAGAGTAAAGAGTGCATAGTAGTAGAGAGTGATAAAGCATGGCAATGTAGAGTAAAGAGTGTATAGCAGTAGAGTGATAAAGCATGGCAATGTAGAGTAAAGAGTGCATAGTAGTAGAGAGTGATAAATCATGGCAATGTAGAGCAAAGAGTGCATAGTAGTAGAGTGATAAAGCATGGCAATGTAGAGTAAAGACTGTATAGCAGTAGAGTGATAAAGCATGACAATGTAGAGCAAAGAGTGCATAGTAGAGATAAGAATGAAGAGTGCATAGTAGAGATAAGAGTAGCACTGATTTCAAGCCAATAGGTGTGAGTCTAGTGATAAGATAAGGAGTCTCTAGTTTCAAGAGGAAGATTTGCAATCTCCATAATAGGCACATAGTATTAAAAATAGTATTTAGTATCTAAAGAAATAATTATTATTCGATAATTTACTTCTGGAAATTTTTATATAAAATGTATTGTTTCATAACAATGACAGTTAAAAATAACCTTTGAATTAATTAAATAGTCTGGAACATTGAGGTGGCATTTCCTTACGTTGGTACTTCACTCATGAGTGCAATAACGGTCAGCATGAGGCTATGGGTAGCATGAGGCTATGGCTAGCAGTAGGCTATGGCTAGCATGAGGCTATGACTAGCATGAGGCTATGACTAGCATTTGGCTATGGCTAGCATGAGGCTATGACTAGCATGAGGCTATGTCTAGAATGAGGCTATGGCTAGCATGAGGCTAAGGCTAGCATGAGGCTATGACTAGCATGAGGCTATGGCTAGAATGAGGTTATGGCTAGCATGAGGCTAAGGCTAGCATGAAGCTAAGGCTAGCATGAGGCTAAGGCTAGCATGAGGCTATGGCTAGCATGAGGCTATGGGTAGCATGAGGCTAAGGCTAGCATGAGGGTAGCGTGTGGGCAGACAGGCTAGTGTCGCTAGGCATCTGTCAGCTCACCGTACCGTAGTGTTACATTTTGTCACTATGCATTACTATAATGGAATGATAGTAAGAGAGTGGGAAGTACCTCTTCAATATATTTACATGTAAGTTATCATATAATCATCATCAATCATACCCTTACTGAATATTTTAAAGAGTTTAATTAAAACTAAAGGTTGAAGATTTATTTAGTATTTCGGCTATCGAAAAGAATGAAAATCAGGACCTAACAATGAATTTTATGACCAACTGTCCAATGTTGCATACATACTTTCTATATGAGATCTCTATCCTATATATCATTTTATAGTTTATGTTATTTTCTTATAGCAATGAACATTAAACATGGGAGTCATTTTTGACGGCACTTCTACACTATACACTACAGTAATCAATAATAATAAAGAACAAAATAAAAAAAATCTGACAGATTATTCTAATTCAAAGCAATGTACAGGAACGCGAGTGAGTGTTTTAACGGTTCTGTGATGTAAATTTGATTTCCTAAAGAATGTTACCAAAGTAAACAGACTGCCAATAACTTGATATGTATAAACAACAGTCGAATTAGATTTTCTGATCTGTTTTAACATTCTTGTGGTACAAATATCATATCTATCAAATGTTATCCATCTCGCTGATTCCATTCATCATTGAATCACTAACTAGGGATTGTTCCTAACGAATATACCCACAGAGGAGAGTAAGAGACACACTGCTTTTAAAGTCTCAGAGCGTCTGGCATGCCTCTGCTGTTCACAAACAGGCAGGCAGGTGTTACACTCTACAGTCACTCAGAGGAGAACACAACACTGAAGAAGATACGGTGATAAGTAGCAAGCTATTTATACAACTAAAAACATATTCAGGAATATATTTAATGATTCAAGCAATTGCAGTGTTATTTGGAGTTAAATATAGATTAACTCCATATTACCCATTGAGTATCAACAGAATCTACTTTTCAAAAAGATAAATTCTGAAAGTTGAGATACAATATTAATTTTAACAACTACTATATAGACTATACATTTAATACTATATAATCATACATTATATATAATATAATATAACCATACATTGTTTATTGTAAATAGACTTCTTCTCCATTGAATACTATATAACAATACATTAAGATTTAAAAGCGTTCTCCGTAGTGCCTATGTTGTAACTGCTCAATTCCAAAGGTCTGCTGAGACTACATCTCACCTACCATCTGTCATAGCCTACCTACCTACCACTGTGTGGTACTGTAGGCACTGAGTGGTTAAAGGCACAGAAAACACACTCCTTGAGATCAGCCTACAGAATGGTGCACTGTAGTACTGTACTCCTAGTCAAGAGTGCATGGTACACTGTACTCCTAGTCAAAAGTACACTGTTCTGCTAGTCAATAGTATACTATCAATACACATTATCTTCGTATTATTCACTTTACTATTTACAATTAATAAGTTTGGGTGTACGAGCGTTAATATTACATCAAACTCTAAACTAACATTTCATGCATCAAATAATTGTATTTTCTAGCCATAAAATCAGTGCTAATTACTAACACATTATAGAGGTTAAAGTACGCACAACTACGTGTTACATCTAACACTCTGAGCGTATTAACACTCCACCATCGTAATACTCTCAACACAACAAAAGTCACACATCTTATGTGCCATTGACATACTCTACACAACATCTCCAATGCATCTACTAAAGCAATAGCAATGCACACTGCACACGGTGCATACATTTGAATGGCGTGCATAGGCATCTAATGGAATAGAGTATCATAGTATTACACTCAGTAAGTGTAGAAAATTATGATTTGTAATTTAGATTCCCGTGATTAATTGCACATGAACAAACGAAAAATAAGATATACAGAATCAATATCAATTTACTGATAAATTATGATAAATGATTTGTAACGAAATACATTAAATGTAATGGAATTGTATACAACAAACCTATAGCTAATCACATACCTACTTTATCTGAGATCAAAATACCACACAGATAAATGATAACGCTTATCTCTAATAAGAATGTTATCAATTCAAAACTCTCTGAGAATTGCAGTATTGATTAAAACACAGGAATGATCAGACTGTCTGAGAGACTTGCTCCGGTTGGAGTAGATTTGTTCTTTAAAAACTTGACTTGAGCTGATGAAAGTCCGGGGTTTTAATTGTCTAAGACGTATTTAAGTGAAATCGATAAAAATAATGTAACATATTTTGTTTTTATTTAGTTTTATAACATTTATTAACTTGCGGAAATCTGGAGCTTTGGTGAAATAAGTGTGACGCAAAATGTGACACATCAGAGGCTGTACTTCACCCGGGCTCCAAAGGCCCCCCTCATAAAAAGTTATGTAAAACTAAATATATTAAAATGCGTAGCATTATTTTCACTGATATTAATACGATACATAAATATATCGACAATGAAATTTATGGAGTTTCAGCCACTCGCGTCAATTGGCTTTTAAATTATGCATCATCATATTACAACCCGGTCAGGACCTCTTTCTGGTCGTTCCAGGACCAAATATCAATATATTGAATAAAAAACATTTCTATACATTGTTTTCTAATTGAGAGTATACAATCTGTTCCACTATTCCCCAAACAGAAGTATTTTAGCTATACGAAGCAGTCAGTTCTTTAATAAATATATTACGTATAGTACTAAAATAAGTTAATGATAAAGCAATTGATCGAGCCCTGTATTAATAATGTATCGTAATACTAATATAGATAACACACATTGCCAATGTAGAAAGGTGCATCAAACACGGCAGTACACACTATCGTACTATAGAAACAGTAGGAAATAACTAGTTTAAATCTGCTCGAGTCAAACTATACTGCATAGGTACTACTGCACTACTTACATCAGTAATATAGATCAGAAATGAATAATTTAAAAGCAGTACATTTTACGTCAACAGTAAAAACACAGATACACTAACAAATTAACTCTCACTAAAAAATTTAATGATTAAAAAGCGGGTATCATGTGGTATAAATCTATACCACCATAGCTTTCACGTGTTAAAATAATTCAATCTAAGAACTAGATACGTATACACTATGTATATAATCATCGCTAGTAACGTTACATATTTCTGTGCGATTGTTTATTATATTTAGATAATGACTATAGGAACTAACTTACTGTAAATATTATTAACACTAAGTTTGTACTGAAAGAAAGCATGAACATTCGGTGTGAGGGACTGTTAGCATGAACATTCAGTGAGGGACTGTTAGCATGAACATTCGGTGTGAGGGACTGTTAGCATGAACATTCGGTGAGGGACTGTTAGCATGAACATTCGGTGTGAGGGACTGTTAGCATGGACATTCGGTGAGGGACTGTTAGCATGAACATTCGGTGTGAGGGACTGTTAGCATGAACATTCAGTGAGGGACAGTTAGCATGAACATTCGGTGTGAGGGACTGTTAGCATGAACATTCGGTGTGAGAGTGTTAGCATGAGCATTCGGTGTGAGGGACTGTTAGCATGAACATTCGGTGTGAGGGACTGTTAGCATGAACATTCGGTGTGAGAGTGTTAGCATGAGCATTCGGTGTGAGGGACTGTTAGCATGAACATTCGGTGTGAGGGACTGTTAGCATGAACATTCAGTGAGGGACTGTTAGCATGAACATTCAGTGGGAGGGACTGTTAAGCATGAACATTCGGTGTGAGGGACTGTTAGCATGAACATTCGGTGTGAGAGTGATAGCATGAACATTGGGTGATAGAATTAGCATGCATATCTTAGCATGGGATGAGCTGAAGGATATTAATTAGCAATAAGATATTCAAATGGACAGGTTACCCCAATGGCTTCAGTCACTTGGCACCAGATGGTCAATATTAAAGAGAGAGAGGGGGGGGGGGGGTTGTTATAGAGTGTAACAACCAGGTAACTTAAGACTTGCAGTAATTATTAAAAGGTCCTTTATAATTTATGTGGTGAATTACACAGATGAGGTTGATTTAGGTCACTTTTATTATTATCTACATAATTTATTTTTCAAACTTCAAATTTTTAGCTAATTTCAAAAACATGATAGAGCAATACACAGTTCAGTAATTTCCTTTCCTAAAATAATAATGATATAAATTATTATGCTATATTCTATTCACAGTGGATTCTTCCATTTCCAAAGATAATTTCACTGGTAATATTATTAGCAAATGTGAAATGATGTATCTAGCTTTTTTATATTCTTTGGAAAATCTAATAGATAAGAAATTTGTTATAAAGCAGGTTATGTGTAAATTTTAATATATTGGTATTACTTTATCAGTTGCAGCTACCAATTACTTGATATATCAAATTGTTAGATACATTAACACAATTAACTGTTAGATATTAACACAATTTGACAGTTAGATATCAACACAATTTAACAGTTAGATATCAACACAATTTAACAGTTAGATATCAACACAATTTAACAGTTAGATATCAACACAATTTAACAGTTAGATATCAACACAATTTAACAGTTAGATATCAACACAATTAACTGTTAGATATCAACACAATTAACTGTTAGATATTAACACAATTTAACAGTTAGATATCAACACAATTAACTGTTAGATATCAACACAATTAACTGTTAGATATCAACACAATTAACTGTTAGATATCAACACAATTTAACAGTTAGATATAACACAATTTAACAGTTAGATATCAACACAATCAACTGTTAGATATCCACACAATTTAACAGTTAGATATCAACACAATTAACTGTTAGATATCAACACAATTAACAGTTAGATATTAACACAATTTAACAGTTAGATATCAACACAATTTAACAGTTAGATATCAACACAATTAACTGTTAGATATCAACACAATTAACTGTTAGATATCAACACAATTTAACAGTTAGATATAACACAATTTAACAGTTAGATATCAACACAATCAACTGTTAGATATCAACACAATTTAACAGTTAGATATCAACACAATTAACAGTTAGATATCAACACAATTAACTATTAGATATCAACACAATAAACTGTTAGATATCAACACAATTAACTGTTAGATATCAACACAATTTAACTGTTAGATATCAACACAATAAACTGTTAGATATCAACACAATAAACTGTTAGATATCAACACAATAAACTGTTAGATATCAACACAATTAACAGTTAGATATCAACACAATTAACTGTTAGATATCAACACAATAAACTGTTAGATATCAACACAATAAACTGTTAGATATCAACACAATAAACTGTTAGATATCAACACAATAAACTGTTAGATATCAACACAATTAACAGTTAGATATCAACACAATTAACTGTTAGATATCAACACAATAAACTGTTAGATATCAACACAATAAACTGTTAGATATCAACACAATAAACTGTTAGATATCAACACAATAAACTGTTAGATATCAACACAATTAACAGTTAGATATCAACACAATCAACTGTTATATATTATCATATTGAACTGTTAGATATCGAATATAATCAATATAATAAATTTCATTCATTAATAATTTTCAAAATATTTATCATTATGGTATTACTAACTGTAAATTTACAATGATATTACTTCCCAATAGAGTTTACAGGTATAGCTCTCCAATAATAAATAAATAGGTAAAACTTTTTCATAACAAAAACATTGCCAAACAATAGAAATATCACTGAATATTGGTATCAATATTATTCTAAGAAAATGCTTGCACTGATGATGATTTATACCAACTCAAGGCAAATTATTTTTTGCCTCTAACAATTCATTTCCAGTCAAGTTAATGCAATAACTTAGTTTGAGTTCCCATGTTAAAATATTAACATTACTATATTTATTGCAATTGATACCATTACATTAAGAGATGTACTTACATGCGGCCAGAGCAAAGAACAGCAGCGTAATCCAGGGTACTCCTGTAAAACACCTCATTTTGGTGCTTGCACCTCAACTCACTATTCACTATCAACTCACTATTCACTATCTCTCACTGCACTATCAGTCACTTCACTATCTCAAGAACTCTGCAAATAGTTAACACTTTTGCCACTTGGGTACACTCTCAGTAATCACTTTGATCAATGCCACTGTAATGCAAAAATAAAACATTATACATCAATGATCAAAACAACCAAAAAGACTAGCTACAATAATATGTATATCAAATTGATATCATTTTAAAAGCTGTGCCCAGTAATAATATATAGCTATCAATTTCTTGTGAGCAATATATTTATAATAAAATAGTCAGTTTCTACCTTCATAGTGATCAGTAGTTATTTCATAGCTGGTAAAAAAACTACATTATAATTTTCCCTTGCTAACTAATAATTTTAATATGGAGTAGAGTTATTATTATTACAAAAATAGAATATTAAACAACTGAATATTTTAAATCTTTATAATTTATTGTTAATTTCATTTCATTCAGTAAATAGCTAAGTAAATAATAGCTATAAAAATATATCTATACATTGTAACATTGACATGTCTAAATATCTAAGAAAATTCAAAAATATTATATTTCTTTTATAACTACTTCAATTTATAATTTCAAATTGTGTTTCAAATGAGAAGATTGTTCTAAAAATTAAAACCTTGAAAGATATACCATAATATATAGCATTATATTTTTAAATAAATATATTACTGAAATAATAGTTACTTTTCTCTTGAAAAATAAGACTTAATTTTTTTTCAATATTAAAAGGTCAAATTGAAGGTGGTCATTTAGAGGTAACTTCTAAAGTTCTTAGTAAATTTAGACATAGCTACAGACTACAGGAGTAGTCTGTAGCTATAGTAGTAGTCTCTACCCTACTCAACTAAATTGATTATTGAGGAGTCTGAACCAACAGGCAAAATGTTGCCACTTATTCTTTATAACACTATCAGTGAGGAAGTTACACCAGCCATAACTACATTTATCCATATGTTGTATAAAAATATAATATATAAAATAGAGCATGTAGCTATCAGCTGTCAAGTAACAGCTATGAGTTAACAGTTACCTACTCAAATTTTAGCGAATAAAGTTGTTAAAAGTAGCGAGTGCCGTATCAAGGGGATATGATGTACAATATTAAAAACATTAGCTAAATTCTAAAGATCTTCCACTCGACATCACTTTATAAGGTTCAATGTGACTGGTAGTTAAGAGTAACAAATAATAATCGACCGAATAGCAGTCTCACTGAGACTCAATCTACCCATAAACACAACTTGTTTATTCCCCTTCATAAGTTCCTCGTACGGAAAATTAGACTAATCTACTATTATTGGAGTCATTTAATCTACATTTGTCTATGCTATTTGATTCATAGACCTAAAATTAATAACAATTATTGATAAACACGAAAGATGTAAAAGTTTGAACGGATGCACATGTTTTCTCACAGTGCGAACTAGTGTCACACTCACACCCTCACTCCTTGCCTGTCAGCAATGCACTGAGTCAATGTGTTTTTGACGCTTGATTTAGGGGAAAAAGGAATGTTTCTACCCTGAATAAGCAATTCAACAAACGTTTGAAGAAGAAAAAGCACAAATGTATGACTAACTTCTGCATAAATTGCAAACATTTGGAAAATAAAATTGTTTTATATATTGTCACGACCCTTTTTCTATTAATAAACGCATAAAACTGGGACCAATACCATTAATAGTCAAATATATAGCATTTTAAATTATTCATTAGATTATGAAAAAAAGGACAATTTTCTACATTCACTAGGATTATATAATCTTATTTGAGCTTATCAATTAAGTGACCATTTAATTAGTCAAATCAATAGCATATATTATATGTTTGATTATAGAGTAGAGATGTAGTTATATTCAGCGAGTAGATGGTAGAATCAAATTTCCCCATTTTCTACCCTGAACGCAAGAGTTACCCTCATTCGTGATATCAGCACGCCTCCCTCACCAATCGTCTGCTTCACATTTTCCTTAGTAGAGACACATTTCTTCAAGTGAAACTATTTGTGTAGATGTCGTTGGTTTCACGGTATAAAGTTCAATAAAAATATAATTACCTAATCACGAGATTATAGTTAGTAAACTAGTCTGCTATTGTTGTTTTCCATTGAATACATAATACTTTTTTAATTACCAATGAGATTAAATGATTAAGATGTCAATTAATTGACAAAAATTAATATATCAAAGTAGTAATATAATTTTGAAAAATATTATTACTTTACATATAATTTCTAACATGTAAAAAACTCTTGACTAATAAACTTCAAGTAGATGACTCAAATTAATGAATGTGAGTTATCAAGCATGTTATTTTTGCTTAAAAATTATAAAGAGCTTGTATTTAAAATTATACTAGTGCATACTTGAAAACACATGATAATTAGACCACATAGTTATCTAGCAATTATTTAGTATTTACTGATTAATTTAAATTTAATTACTCTTTGTCTTGCTTTTATAAACTTTTTATGTATATATAAACTATACACAATTGTCCAATCATAATATGTATTCATTGCGTCTAAAATAAGTATGTCTTCATTGCATCTTTTTCTATAGTTTTCAATAAACTAACGAGTATAATAAAAAATATTTAGAGGAACGAATATAATAAGCTGTATTTGAAAAAAACCAAAATTAAACTTCACAAGTATCACCTGAACAGGTCCTGTGCCAATAAATGTCAGAAAAAATTCATTCTAAAATCGTCTTGTTTTATCCAGTTAATTAGTCACATTATTTTATAGAATCATATTATATTAACTTTTTACCAATACCGTTCTTAAATTTAATTAAATAAGATCAAACTTGAAAACTATTTTTAAAGTTCAATACAGTTAGGATGAGAAATAGATTCTATGAACGCATTTTCAGAATTTCATCGAGGTAACGGGAATTGTGTTTTTGAAGATGTGTTCTTCAAAAAAATTCTTCTTAGTTCTCTCATAGAAAATATTTTTCAAGCACCTACTACAGCAAATTTTTTACGAATAACTAGGATTTAAATGGCTAATTCAAGATGAATTTATAAAGTGGAATGGACAGTTCTATAAATACTTCCAATTTACTACAGTAGCAGACATTTAGCAGGTTCTAAAACTCTTCCATGACATATGTATTACCGATAAGAGCGAAATTTCGATCAGGAACTAGCAAAGAGTTGATTAGTATAACTAGTACAGTACCTGTTGATCATTCATTGAGTGTTCAATTAATATAATGGGTTTACATTATTATATTCAAATGCACACATTAATATATTCAATTTATCAAAAAATTATTTTTTACTCTTTACAATCATAACTCTTATTTTTCCAAATAATAATTTTCGTATGACCCTCGTAGTAATGATACTGCAGCAAATTATTAGTTTTCCTTTTCTATTATTAGGCCCCCTTCACACTTGCGTTTCTCAACGCCGTATTAGAAATGGGGTACGGTCAAGAGCCCCCCCGGTCATGAGCCCCCTAGGTCATAAGCCCCCCCCGGTCACGAGCCCCCCCCTCCCTGTGTTTTTAATCCTTATTTACATAGTTAAACAAATGAAGAACTACTTATATAGAAATAACTGATAGTTGCTAATGTAGTTTGTTGTACTGCACACTTCATGATTGTTGAATGACCTGGCAGGGGGATTCGGGGGGCGGCACGCCCCCCGATATACATATATTTTATGTCTAATCAGTAATGAACTACAAAAGTGTCAATAAGGATTCAATAATATAGGTAAATAAGGATTTAAAAACAGGGGGGCTCGTGACCGGGGGGGCTCATGACCGGGGGGGGCTTATGACCTACACCCATTAGAAATACTGCTCATGGCAAAAAGTTTAGCTAAAATTAATTTTAATTGAGCCCTTCACACTTGCGTTAGAAAAATTGCTGCATTTTTTCTAACGCAAGTGTGAAGGGCTCCGTTAAAATTAAATGTAGCTAAATTTTTTGCCACAAGCAGTATTTCTAACGCGGCGTTGAGAAGCGCAAGTGTGAAGGGGGCCTTCACACTGTTTCTTTGATTTTCTCTTATTTACAACATTTTTATGAAGCGCTGTCGATAGAATGACCGTTTAACCTTTATTGTGACACTCGGACAGAGCCCTCATTATTAAGTATAGATTGAATTTATTTAATCATTAAACTAGGAATTTTTATATCGATAACTGAACCTTCAATACGAAATAATAATTTAAGTAGGAAAAGTTAATAAATGCTTCGGAACTTAAGGACACACCTCTGACTTCAAAATGAAATAAATACAAGAAAAATTAGTCAGAAAGTAGTTAATTAGGGGAGAACCGGGAACATTCGGATATAGGGATAGTTCGGACAACTCGTTTAAACATGTTCATAATTGTTGGATTCACCGCTTATTACAATTGAATGTGTGCGACGGGTTAGTTGTCAGTTAATTGGAAGATCCAATGCGTATAGGTAGCGTATCGCCCACGAGGTGTAATTTACAGTTTTCTTCAATATTGATTTTTTTTTTGTGATTCAACTGGATCGTGTGATCAACTTATTCTCAATCTCAAAGGTATGAATTATTTTGATATTGTATGTTATGTTAAAGGTCCCCTCCAAGCAAATATTTTTATTGCTTAAATCAACGAGCCTAATGTTTCTTATCATTTTACTGCAAACCCCATAAAATTTGATAGCATATTTTTAATTTTATATGCTTTTTAAGATTTTTATAATCCAAACTCTTCAAAACCTACTTTACTTCGGACTTTCTAATTTTCAGTCTGAAGAAGAAGAATGTACACCATTTGTTTTGATTGTCAACTAGGTATTTGGTTTAATTAATTTATTTATTATTCGTTTAAAGGTTTAAATTTGGATAAACTTATTATAGAAACGTTTATATACTTTTAGAAACAATTACTATCTTAAAAGAAGGTCAAAAACGCAATGTTTGTTTAAAAATCAAAATTTGAAATCAAAACAAAGAGTGTACAATCATCTTTCTCAGCGTCAGATTGGAGATTCGCTCGATTGTTGCTCACAGAGTATTAAAAAACTTTATAAGCAAATAATAAAATATATACTGAACCGAATTGTATGCGGTTTGCGTAATAACGATCGTAGACCTTAGTTCTATAATATTATGTAATAAACTCATTTTTTTTCCGGAGCCTGGAGAGGACCTTTAAAGAAATAATACGACTGAAATAAAAAAAAAATGGTGATGTTTTAATTTTGGAGTATCATTTGGGATGAATCGGACACTTCTGTTGAGGTTGGTTCAGACGGTGTCCGAATTTTCCCTCTGTGTCCGATTCGGCCCACAATTACAATTTATTAAAGTAATTCTTATTAATGAGGACATTCAGATCTTGAAATTAATTATTTTAATTGAAATAGCATTCGTTAGTTTCAAACTTTTTATGTGTCATTTGACTTTTATTTTACAGATTGACGATCGTAATCATGCCTTTTCATTATAAAAGGAAAATTGATAGAGGCCGTAATAAGGAAGGTATTCGAAAAACATTTGATTTCCAAAAAAGGTTTATATCTGTCTGAAATTAGAGGTGTAGCAAGATCTACTCTTATGGACTATACCTTAAACATTGAAGAAATATTTAAGATGTAATTTACAATGCTTTAATGGAATTAAAAAAAAAGGAAATAGTTATAACCAAAGTAAACGGAAATAGTTATAACATTTGTTTTTGATATATAGCTATTAAATATAAGGATAATTTCAGTGATTACTCATGAGCTATCTATATTTTGTTGGGAGAAAATTTTCAATCAAAATATTTCAAATACAATTAATTTACATTACTGTGAATAACAAGTCATGGTTTATTTCAATTAAATTCCTTGATCCGAATTCAATCCTATAGTTTAATTACCCAAATTTCCAATGTTTTAACCATTTTTATGGTGACTGAATCATCCTTAAAGCTTGTCCGAAGTCTCTCACAAGGAAGGAGCATTCGAACACTTGAATCCCTCTTACATTTTGTCTTATAACTTTCGAATGAAGGTTTAAACTGTAAAGCAGTCTCAATAAATATTGAAGTAAAATGCTTTATCTACCCACAGAAATCTTTGAATAGTGATATACGAATTGGTTTACAAATTATTCAGTTTTTAACAAAACTGTCCAAATTCTCCCGGTTCTCCCCTATATAGTCACCTAGCACCAATCAGTGGTAAACTAACCCTCATGAATGCAGAAAAGCTACTCCGTGATTGCAGTTACTTACCAAGGAATGCAACGAAAAGCGCCACAAGCAACGGTGGAAAAAGAAAATGAAGTGCTGACTGTGAAGAGTACGAGCACACTTAACACAACATTTTAAGACCTCTTAGTTGTAGAGAATATCCCATAAAAGCGTTAAATCGTTAAATGAATAACAAAAAAAATTGGGTGAAAATATGATCATCAAAGGAATGGCAAACATAATATTGAAGGGATTAATGAAATTCAATTTCAAACTATTGACCATCTTTTATTCAATGAAAAAAAAGCAAAATATAATAAATGAATAGGAAATACTATTCCTCTTTCTAGAAAGAAACTCTGAAACATGGTTATACAATTAGTAATATTAGTACAACATCCATTCTATATATTTTTGAAAACTCAAACACAATAAAGTAAACTATCAAGAATATACTAAAAAGATTAGTTCCGAAATGTTTACAAAAAACTATAAAACAAAAATTAGTATTTCAAAACAATATTTGAAGTAAATAAAATTGAATGAATACATGACTCTACCAGAGTAATAAAAAAAGAATAGGGGAAATATTTAGTTCAGTGAAAAGAATTGAAATTTAGTACAAGTTCATAACTTTACATCTGAACCAGATGAAATTATTTCATCAAAAAATCAAAATCATGAACAACTGTTACTCCAAAACAACATAACACAAATAAATATTCTAATAGGAATAGAATAGAACGAAGTTGATATAAAGTAGAATAAAATTGTAACAAAAAAAATTAATTAACTAATATTACTCTCTGGTAATGTGGTCCAGGTACAGCTTATCAGAAGTAGAAATAACAACTCTTGGCTCCAGGATACCTTCAACAACTTGAGGAATGTCGTCAACATTCAAATACTGCCATACAATCACAAGCTTCTGAATTTCTTCGTGAGCTTCATCGAGTTTCTTATGGAGAAATGAGGTGATTGACTTTTCATTTACTAGCAATTGATTGATCCTTTCAATTTCATTTTTTGCTTGGACGAGAGTAGCATGACAGCTATACAGTTCACCACGAAGATAATTACAGTCGTTTCTATTGGAAAACTGCAAACTTGTCATTTCGATTGGAAATTTCCATGAAGATTGAGTTCCAACAGAAACAAAACGTTTCGGTTCCTCAGCTTCATTTGATGATCTAACTTCAATTCCGCCAATGTCACCAGGTGGATTCACCACACCTCTGTCAATAATCTCACTCTCATAATCCAAACCATCAATTGTCAGATTTTCCTCATCATCAACGTTCATAGGGAAAACACTTCTTTCGTCAGCTAAGTCTTCCCTTGAATTAAGTTTCGATAGCATTGATTGATTGAGGCAGATTAATTCTTTCAAATTTGCTTTCACAACTTCAATATCAGTGGATATATAACTTTCCACATCATTAACAACGTCAGTTCGAATTTCAACAGTTTTTGCATTAAAATCTATACAATCTAAATGGAAGCAATTAGTCTGGGTTTCAACATTTGATTTCATGGTCACAATATTAGCTACACTGTTTGCTGTAGATATGTTTGCATCATAGATATCTTTTGAGAGGTTTCCGATGTATGCCCGAGTTCCAATGTTTAACTCCTCATTTAACACAGTCTGCGTTTCTACAGTTGATCCATCTATTTTAGACTCAGTCTGCGTTTCTACTGTTGAATTTTCTGTCTTAGACTCAGTCTGCGTTTCTACAGTTGATCCATCTATTTTAGACTCAGTCTGCGTTTCTACTGTTGAATTTTCTGTCTTAGACTCAGTCTGCGTTTCTACAGTTGATCCATCTATTTTAGACTCAGTCTGCGTTTCTACTGTTGAATTTTCTGTCTTAGACTCAGTATGCGTTTCTACTGTTGAATTTTCTGTCTTAGACTCAGTCTGCGTTTCTACTGTTGAACTTTCTGTCTTAGATTCAGTCTGCGTTTCTACTGTTGAATTTTCTGTCTTAGACTCAGTCTGCGTTTCTACTGTTGAATTTTCTGTCTTAGATTCAGTCTGCGTTTCGACTGTTGAATTTTCTGTCTTAGATTCAGTCTGCGTTTCTACTGTTGAATTTTCTGTCTTAGACTCGGTTTGTGTTTCTACAGTTGAATTTTCTGTCTTAGATTCAGTCTGAGTCTCTACAGTTGAATTTTCTACATTCGTCAATTTAATGAATTTAGTTGTAGATGAATTACTGATCTCGGTCGTTTTATTTACAGCTGATTTTTTGACACAAAGTGAATCAAACAAATCACCGTTGAATGAACTACAATTCTGAGACTGGGTTTCTGCAATTGATTTTATAATGCTCACCACATTTAAGTTGCTACATTGGGATGGAATTCGAAAATCAGTTTGAGTTTCAATGCTATTCTTTTTGATCACCACTATATCAGAAATAATATTACCATACTTATGCCTGTAATCACAATCATTTAATTTATCTGACTGAAATTGAAATTTGTGTTTCGTCAGTAACTCTGACATTTTAACTAAAACGGTTCGGTGTGGAACGAAATTATCAGAAGTTAAGAGGTGTGATATGAAGTAATCAAACACACTAGACTGTGTTTGGTTGCTGTATTGATTCCAATCAATTTCAGTTTTAGGTAGACCTAAATTTACAGAATCAAGCCTAATCAGCTCATGCTCATTCGAAATATCAATTTTATGTAAGTTGAATACGTTTTCATCAAGTGAAAGAATATTTTTCCTTTCTCCATCTTCATTAGAAGAATATTCGTGCAAATGCCCTGGGGATTTTTTCCTATCATAGCTCAAATACTCTCTCCTAGGTTGATTTGAAAGGGGGTCAATATTGGATGAAATTGTAGGATTAGGAGTAATTTGAACATCCCTTTTTGCAGTATGTCTGGGTATTACATCGCTATTTAATTTATCAGGTGTCAAGTTTTTCAGATGTTTAGGTAGACCAACAGCATCCAATTGCTTAGCTACATCTTTGTCGAAAACTTGAGATAGGTTAGAATCTAAGGATGGTTCTTTTGGAGATGTTGTCACTGGCTCAGAAATATTTTTATCTTCTGTTAAATCTACATTTTTGGACTTCTGTGGTGATCTTTCTTTTATGATCAAATCAATTTTACAATGCTCATCAACTTTACTGAGTAACAAAGAGCTCATTTTTTGCAAAATATTATTTTTACTCAAAGAATAACTCACTTTTGCTTTTGATATCATTTTCAAAGTATTAGTTCTTTTGGCATAATCTTTCTTCTTGATCATTTGGTACTGATGATCTAAATTAGATATCTTCATACTGATATAGACTAAAGTACTTTGTAGTTGCGCCAGCTGATTACTTAACGGTTTCATTTCAGGATTATCTTTCCAATTACTAATGTGTCGAGATTTTCTGTGTTGTCCCTTTGACACATTAACTTCAATGGCTTTCATTCTTTCTCGTAACTTTCCCTGTTTTTTGTTTAATCCTAGTGATTTTTCAAGAGTATTGATGAAATTAAGCAAGACATTCTTCTGTGAGTTAGGTTTGTGGGTAACTATTTTTGAATCACTAGTCTGTTTGTTCTCACTACTGCAGTTATTTTGTGTTTTAGGATCCCAAACAAATTCTCGAATAGATTTCACTTGTTGAGTTAAAGAATCAGCGAAACAAATTCTTTCAAAAACTGGAGGTATTTCTCTGAAAATTAAATACCAACTAAATATTTTCTGAGGAGTATTATATTTACTCAGACTGATTAGATCCAGAAGAAGTTTGCCATTATTCATATCAACAACTCTGGTCAAAATTTGATACAATATTTTGTATGCATCAAATTGCTTGGAAAACTTTTCACTATACGTTGTGTATTTTGTCTTGATAGAACTAATGATCCATTCAAATATAGTCTGATAAGAAAATATTTCAACGTTGATGGCAGACATAACAAGTCTGATGGTAAGATTAACATTGGATTGAATCAACTTCTTTTCACTATTCAAGACTCCTTGGCTCTCTAAAAAGTTCATCAAATCTGATCTACTCAAAGTTCTCTTCTCAGGAACAGGTTTTTCATTACTATTAACATTGCGAGGTTGCCTTCTGTTTACCAAACTGTCCAGCTTTGGTAGCTTATGAATACTTGGCATCGATATTCTTCTCAAAATGTTTGTTCTTGATCTCGACTTGTTGCGAATTGTATCAGAAGGTGATTTTTCAGTGATAATTGAATTTGAACAATTGGAGACTCCAGATTGGTCATATTTCATCCGCTTTGACTTGGATTGATTATCAGCTTCTTCAAATCTCTTCATGATTTCAAAAATAAGGTTATGAAATTCAAATTCCAGTGAATAATAGTGTGATCAGCAGCCAATAAATTTATATGAAATGTGAACTGAAAAGGAAGACATTATTGATAAAAAAAATAGAAACTTATTAATGAATTACCAAAAATTTTAATGAAAGTATATTCAATTATTTAGTCAGAAAATATCAAAAGGACAAAACACAGTGCCAAGGTTTTATTTGTGTAATGCATCCTCATTAATTAACCCTAGAATGACCAAAGTGCCTGAAAGGCATAGCTATTCCGATTGGAATAGAGATTTACAAAAAATTGACTGTTTTAATTGCCCAAGACACATGAATGTCAAATCTTTTATTCAGTTTTATAACATTTAAATTCTAATTACAATGCAGAAATCTGGGAGTCGGGTGAAATACATGAATTCTTGCTTCACATTTTGATTAACACCAAAAATAGCTAATATTCCCATAACTTCTTCACTAGGGATAGAGAGACCTGATCAAAAAAGATACAAAACTGCATAGAACAAATTCAAATCTTGTTCTATTATTTTCACTGGTATTTACATGATAGCTATATAAATACATCATACACAATGAAAGTAACAGAGTTTCAATAACTCAACAAATCTATTCATTTTTAAATTATGCATCAATATTTCAACTGAACTGTACCTCTCAGGGCAGTTGTGTTAAAGGGGCAGTTCAGTCAATTTTTGTTTTCATAATATTGATGTTGAACGATCACTTAGAAATAATAAAGCATTCTTGTAGAATTAAACGGTTGAAAATAATATAATAAGTGATGTATATCATATTTTATAAATTTGATTTAGTTTCTGCGTCCTCCTACAGATGGCCCCACCACTCTGTACTATTTGTTTACATTTTACAGCTGATAACATGTAAACAATTTTTCTATCAACAGTATTAACAGGTAATTTATGAAGAGATGGTTTTCTTTTCAAAACTAAATCCAATTATCTCATAGGACAGTTTTCAATTTCACAAATTCTTTTCACCATTTTCAAACATATAAGGACAGATTCAAGATTCAAGTTTGAGACTGGATATCATTTTGTTTCTGTACTTCAATGATTAGTACATCGGTCCACCACAGTTCACAGATGGCGCCACTAATTTACAATATACTTTTTATATAAAAATTTCTAAAATCAACGAATATTCTAATGTTACATAAATAAATATACTAAATCGATTTAGGACCAATTTGGCGATAGTTTGATTTTGACTGAACTGCCCCTTTAAAACTAATAAAAAAATTATTTTCAGCAAATGTACCTATAATATTCAGCATAAGGTCTTCATTCTGTGGATTATAGAACCCATAGTAAATAAATAGAAAGTATACTAAATACAATATTGGAACATCCGAAAATGCTACATGGGCGTGACATCGATTAAAACGAGTGAGGTCATACCTACTAGTTATTTCCAAATAAAAATTGTGCTATATTTGAGTTAAATGTGCATTTTCATGGAAATTAACTTAAATAAATTATTGTTTTTATCACATTTTATACTCTATTAACATATAATTTTCAGCTTAATAGCCTTCAAAATCTCCAATAGAGTAAAGGTGACAGAAGGATTTAAGACACATTTGCATTTATCTGATTAAATAAAAAAATTTATTAAAAATTTCATTCGTCAAATTGTGCTTAAAATAAAATTTTACCAAATGCAATCAGGTTTATATGTTAGATAATGGTCATTTGAGTGCTTCATTGTAAATACAATAGGTTACTAGGTACCACCTTACATTTTACAAGATTGTAAATTAGCCAACTTATAAGTGCCAGCCTGGTATTGAATATATAAAAGTTATCTAGGTACTTGAAGCTAACAAAACATATTGTTTATTGACATATTCTATCTATATTTACTTGTCGCACCTATATAGTTCTCATTTTGACATTACTTCATCTAATTTTGTGTGACGCCATTTGTTTACATAGTTTTTGAAGACCGGAATCAAGTTCATCAATAATGAGTTTGCAACTTAGTATACTTTTCTATCTATTTACTATGATAGTACCTAAATATCTTAAAGGATATTCAGTTTATTCACTCAATATTTGGAAGATTTGTGAACATAATGCTATGTTGACCAATCAGATCACTTTGCAGACTACTAGAACCACCTTTTTTCAGAGTTCAGATTATGACCATGAATCCATGGTCACCAAACTTAACATGTAAAAATAGAAATCATGACAAAAATGAATTGAAAGCAACAGGGATTAAAACACTTAGATTTTTGTATTGTCAGAGAAAAAAAAAATGAAGTAGATACTACCTAAAATAGTGATTTTTTTCATGCACACAGCTCTGACTTTGTATTATGCATATGGCTGTGTAATAGTAGTGAGCAGTTGTAGTTACAATAAAAGATTTATTTGATTCAAAATTTAATTTAATTTTTAACAACCTGTCAACATTCCATTTTCATATTTGTATATAAGTTATCTTTCAAATCTCATTGATCAAATTTATGATCTGTGCAGATAAAAAAAACTAAACTAGTTGCTACTATATGAAGGTATTTTTTATTCATAACTTCATGAGCCAACAAAGTTTGAAATAATAATTAATTTTAATTTAGTAGGGGTTTAACATCTGCTTCGGAACCAGAGGCCATATCGCTGAAGTCAAAAGGAAATTAAATACAAGGGACTGAAAGAAGCAGTCAGAGAGGGTATCCGGTAAATTCATCGCCGGTAAATTCATCGCCGTAAATTCATCGTGCGGCAAATTCATCGCATAGTAAATTCATCGCATGGTAAATTCATCGCATGGTAAATTCATCGCATGTTAAATTCATCGCATGGTACATTATAAAATTAAATTGATAAACTTAAATATACTTTTTGCAAATCATCACGCCGACCTTACTTTATATTTGCTGTATTAGGTAACTTGTTTGTATGAATCAGTAATTTTAGTTTATTTTAAATGATTGGATTTTAGTAATATAATTTTTTGCATGTATATCATTCAATTAATATTTAATATGTGGGTAAACTTGCATCAATTTATTATTTTATAGTTATTCATATTTTTCTATAATTTAAATTTATAATATTATTACGTATTTGGGTAGCTACTCAGAGTTTGAACAACAACCTATTAATGCTACACCTCTTTGAAAATATGATCAGCAAAGCATAATTGCCTCAGTAAATGGGAACCAGGTTTTCTAATTATTTAAGAGGTATTGATTACAATTTATCTTTTTAAAAGTAATTTAGATATATTTTTTGTGCAGTTGTAACGATAAAATTTAATCTTTAATATCAACGGTTTGCTTTAGCAACATGCACATATAATATTTCATGGACCGATAATTGGGCCACGAAAATTGGGCACAAGTCAATTGGACCCAGGACATTTGGGCCCAAGGACCAATATATTATGTACCCATTTTTTCAGAGTCTACAGTATCATTTTAATTAAAGACCATTGTTACCATAATAACTAGGTATTTGACAATATGCGTTTGGAATAAAAATATAATCTTGAGCATAATTAAAATATAGAATATTCATAATATGAAAAAAATGATCTCGTTGTGAAAAATATATATCTTAGAACAGATTCATTTCATGAATGAATGGTTTTATTCTTTTAAATTACTATAATTTTCTGTTCTGAGATAGGTCATGTAGGCAACATATTTCCTAGTTACAGTACCTCCATAATGAACTCCTGTATAGTGAATAAGTTAGGGTGTAGCCAATAGAAAATAAGAATGTAGCTATTTTAGATGAAGAAACAATCGAAAATAAGAATGCAGCCATTTTAGATGAAGAGACAATAGAAAATATGAATGTGGATATTTATAAAGAAGGCCGTGGCCTTCCAAGACATGCTGAAATTACTGGAACATACATGTCGAATTGAAGTTAATGTTAATTTGTTGAAACCTGTTCACTGTTCAGTGTTCAATATAGAAGAGTTTCATAAATTAGTATTACAAAAGGTATTTTCACAATCTCATTTTATTCCTACAAATCTTCAATTTTTCGTAGTTCAATGTAACAAAAATCTTTAAAATTCACATGACATGATTCTGGTTAATAAAATTTATTTAAATACTTCAAAGATTTTCATTACACCGAAACATGAGATTAGTATACAAATATGATTTAACGGGCTTGCTAATATACACCTTACCAAGTATATCAAACGAATTTAAAAATTACAAACATATTTTTAGACAATATAAAACATATTTTTAGAGAATATAAAACATATTTTTAGAGAATATAAAACATATTTTTAGAGAATATAAAACATATTTTTAGAGAATATAAAACATATTTCAAAGATAATATTGTCACTACCCTAAAAATAACAAAGTAACACTTCTTTATTGTGTCTTCTGCCAAATTTTTTCTGGGTTCAATTGTTTTGGAGCCCAATTTTTGTGGGCCCAATTGTCCTGGACCCAATTGTCCTGGGGACCAATTTTCCTGGGGCCCGATTGTCGGTGCACCATATTGTTTGTAACGTTTCAATGTCTCTCTAAAAAAAGCATCTTATATTTACCTCTCTACCTTCCTTTTATATGTCATCGATGATTTATTATGCGATGAATTTACCTGCGATGAAATTACCATGCGATGAATTTACCATGCGATAAATTTACCGCGATGAATTTACTGTGATGAATTTACCCGCGATGAATTTACACTGATCCGTCAGAGAGGAAAGTGGCTCCATGAACAAAGTCACTTACCACCATCGGTGACAATGCTCATGGATGCAGAAAAGCTACTCCATGAATCATGAATGCAGTCACTTACCAAGAAATGTTACGAAGAGGGACACAAGCAACGGTGGCTGCACTCACGGATGGAAGAGGAAAATGAAGAGGTGATAGTAAATGAAGCCTACAAGCCTACCTAACACAAAATCTAAGACTTTGTAGTTGAAGAGCATAACCCTAGCGCTATCCTCTAAAACTTCAAGTAACGTTAAAAAAATGATAAACATGGTAAAAATGAAAAGACAATCATAATCCAAATTACAACAGTTTGGGGCCTAAGGGACGCCACCCCCTTTCTCTTCCATTCACCCCAGACAGCTTCAGGATTGAGCCCCTGGCGGCAGTTTACAATAATACTGATTGGAATAAGACCATCAGGTTAATAGGTTAAGAGAGGGAAAATAACAACTTATAATTGGTTTTGCTGTATTTGATTAGAAAACAACTACAATTTTCTATTTCAAATTATACAGGAGAAAAATCATTAGGGATGGGACGAAGTATCAGAGGTATGGGCATATTTTCTGGTATCGGTACTCGGCATCCGAATCTGCATTTTTTGTGGCATCGGCAGCTACTCGGTATCGGTATGGGCAAAAAAATGCCGATACCTCTAGTATTTAAAAAAAAATTAAAATATAATTTATTATCTATTACAATGAAAATTTTCAATTTAAATTGATGTAACAATGATTACATATAGATAGGTAATCCTAATTTTCAAAATTTCAAATTTTGTAATCTCTTAAATAGTCGAAGTATCTGTGAAAACTGAGGTATCAGTATCGGCATGATATTGGTGAAAATTTTGGTATAGTCCCATCTCTTAAAAATCATCACTGATTGAAAATTTAGTCTTTCATACTCTGCAAATTGCAATTTATTGGATGAATGTTGTTGTCTCTTAATATTATAAAATGTCAAATTTGGAAAGCATAGCTAAATAATTAAATCAGCAAACAAGATATTTCTCTCATTTCCTATGTGCACTTATGAAATTACAGATTAGAGTGGCTAGATAAATCATTCCTAAATTATTAAGCAGATACTTTAATATTCAGTGTTTCAAACTTTCTATATGAATAACTTTCAAATTGTATTTACATTGTAAATTTGTCTGACCACTTGGTGGATTTTTTTTCCTGTGAAATAAATATTCCAGCAAAGTCTGCAGATTTTAAGCTATTCATTCCTAATTTACCATTTATTTTCAGTGGGTAAATTGAGAAAGGTTTATGAATCAGATAAATTATTGAAAAAAATATATTGGTGGATTAATTATTCTATTTTTTTTCAATAGTCAGTGGCCAATATGTTTCAGTGCACCAAATACAGACTGGAATAACTTATTTACGATTCTTCTAATGAATCAATTACGGGATGCTTATCATTCTTTTATAATTACCAGATGGAAAATTTCCAATGAGCATTATTGTAAAATATGATGGCTTAGAAGTCATGACATCAATATACTTTCATTGTGTTACTTCAACTCAAATGTTTGTATTTTAATAGTCAAATATCCATCATAGTTTAGAGTAATGTTAATTTAATCTTCTCTGAAGTTCCCTAGTAAAAAATTATACATCCACCAATTGTTTATTACCATTTCATTTATGGTCAGTTTTTAACTTTATATATATTATTGAGCAGTGCTTCCAAAACATTGGAGCATAAATATATACCATTAAAGTATTTTCATTCAGCAATTTAGATACTATTTAGCTAGGTACTATTATACTCATGTTTCAGAATGTGGCAGATTTATATAATCTATTCGAATATGCATTTCAGTACATTAAAATATTGACTGATGGTAAATATTGAATTATTTCCTTTTTATCACCATGAAATATTAATATTTGTGTGAAATCAAACTGAAAAGTGAAAACTAAGAAGTATATCAAGTATTGTGTTATACGTATGGCTCACTGCTAACAACACTATGAAATACAAGTATTGCTATGGACAGGTGAGGAAAGAACTAAATCAGGGTCGTTTGGTTTGAACCAATTGGCTTGGTTTAAACCAAGCTAAAAAAAAGCATGGTTAATTTGTTTTTATGGTTTATTTGTTTTTTTAACCTTTGCAGCTGTAAAATCATTTTTAATTCATCATTAATCTTCCATATTATATTTAAATCATTTTAAATACTTTTGTTAAATCATTTTAATAAATAAATATATCGTATAGCTATTTCAAAACCTAATTAGTTAGTTTTAGTAGTGTAACTTTTTAATGAAGACATTAAGACCGAAGGAAAATAGAAATATGGACAGGGATTTCTCCTTGCTATATAGTGTTATAATCATTTTATAAAGTGTTTTACATAGTTATTTAGTGAATAATAAAATATAGTCTTGAGTCACACTGTGATATTCGTAAGCTAATATGTTATATTTTAGTTTGAAACTTTGAACATCTACATTTGAAATGTAAACCAATGGAAATATAAGAATTCAAGAAATATTTGAACCTAGCTATGTTAATTATAACTTGAGTTTTGAAATTTATGATGAGCTTATTAAAGTAGACTAGCAGCTAAGAATTATTCATGAATTTTAGTAGTAAAATGTTACACAGCATCTGCATTATGGAACAATCAGCATCTTTATGCACCGTTATCAAATAATTCCCTATAAAAACAGAAAACAAATAAACTATGGTTTATTTGTTTTTAAAAAAATATATATATATATATTTTTTTAATTGTGGCAGATAGGGTAGGTACTTACAGGCTTTGAGGAAATTTAGTAACTATAGAGAGCTCCAAGTTTCTTAATGCAATACAAAAAAGTACCTACACAGAGATAAAGTAGTACCTACACAGAGATAAAGTAGTACCTACACAGAGATAAAGTAGTACCTACACAGAGATAAAGTAGTACCTACACAGAGATTAAGTAGTACCTACACAGAGATAAAGTAGTACCTACACAGAGATAAAGTAGTACCTACACAGAGATAAAGTAGTACCTACACAGAGATAAAGTAGTACCTACACAGAGATAAAGTAGTACCTACACAGAGATAAAGTAGTACCTACACAGAGATAAAGTAGTACCTACACAGAGATAAAGTAGTACCTACACAGAGAGATAAAGTAGTACCTACACAGAGAGATAAAGTACCTACATAGAGATAAAGTACCCACACAGAGAGATAAAGTACCCACACAGAGAGATAAAAGTACCTACATAGAGATAAAAGTACCTACATAGAGAGATAAAGTACCTACATAGAGAGATAAAGTACCCACACAGAGAGATAAAGTACCCACACAGAGAGATAAAGTACCCACACAGAGAGATAAAGTACCTACACAGAGACACAGAGATAAAGTACCTACATAGAGATAAAGTACCTACATAGAGAGATAAAGTACCTACATAGAGAGATAAAGTACCTACATAGAGATAAAGTACCTACATAGAGATAAAGTACCTACATAGAGAGATAAAGTACCTACATGGAGAAATAAAGTACCTACATGGAGATAAAGTACCTACATGGAGATAAAGTACCTACACAGAGTGACAGAGATACTGATGCACCAACTTTAATATCTTGCCAAATTGGGAAAATTAGTTGAATATTTAACAATTTTTTCTCCAAATTTTGTTGATTCATGTTCAAGTAGAATTGAAATTTTCTGTAGCTACTTAATACAAGAAAATTCATAATCACTAGTTGTTAGCTACTTAGAAAATAACAAGAACAGAAACAACATAAAACACTCAGGTTATAGAGCTTGTGACTTCATCTTAGCTGAAGTGTGATTATGAAACCCCAATTGAAAATATTTCCATTTCTATCAAATTTCAGAATTCAGCTGATTCAGTATACCTACTAAGCCTTGATTTTGCTGCGGGAGATTTTGAATTAATTCCTATGTTACCATTAATTTAGATGCGGGATATTCTGAATCTGCTGCTGAGAGTCAGAGAGTAACTCACTCTCGAAATAAAATCTCTGCGGGAGAAGAGACGCATTCTGCTGACTGGGGTCCATGGACGCGCTTTGCAGACTGGCTTGTGGCTAGACTTCTAGCTAGAGGCCCCAGTCTGCATAATGTATCTCTTCTCTCGCAGAGATTTTAATTCAAGAGACAGTTACTCTCCGACTCAGCAGCAGATTCAGAATCACTCTCAGCAAAATTAATGGTAATATATGAAATGATTCAAAATCTCCCGCAGTAAAATTAATGGTAACATAGGAATTAATTCATGATCTCCCACAAAGATCTTCAATTTCTAAAATTCGTTCAAAAACTCCTGTAGTCATGAAAAAATGCCAGTCGGCAGAAACTGGTAAATTGTTCATAGGGATCTCTTATTCTGTTCGTAGCAAAATTAATGTAAATATAGGAATTAATTCAAAATTGTTCAAAGAGAATATCCCAAATATCTACCATATTCTGCAGACTGGGAAAAATGTTCTGGGCTAGAGCTAGTGTCAATCAGGTAAATTGTGGCACACTAACTAACTGCAGCCCATGTTTCAAAGTATGGACAAAGTCGCGACCTGGATTCATTTTCTCACTGAACTGGATATGTATATTAGATCCTATTAGATACCTAGGTAATTTGAAAGAAAATTGATGATATATGGAATGAATTTGATAATTGTTGTAAGCTATCAAATTTATGACTGATGGTACTTGAATCCAATGTTTATAGTTTATACTACACAGTTCAGTTCTTAGATTGAGATATTTAATTTGGAATAGAAAATAAAATTTATCATAGAAAATTGTAATAATTATTATTTTATGGGGTAACTATTGTAAACTTTCTGTTTGAGGTCAGTGAGGTGTAAATAAATCTTATCAGTTATAGTAGATGTATCCTATATTACCATTAATTTTAAGAGGGGAAACTGGAAAAATGTTGGAGGACTAGACAAATAAAAAATTGATGAAAAATGTTGGCAGCTAGGGTGATTGCGTCAGTAATCGGCATACCTCTAGTAATCGGAATAGCAGACACATTAAGTATAAATTTTGATATAATATATCAAGCATTAGGGTCATGCAAACTAAAATATTAAAGAAGAAACTATTATATTTCATTAGTAACCCTTTCTAATCATTTCACCCCACATATTAACAGGAAGCTTCCAATCATTGTCGGAAAGTTGAGTTATTGGTCAGTTCGTTGTATTTTTTGTAAGAGAATGGTTCCTCTTTGAAACTCCTGAGCGTGTTTCAGTAGCTTTTAATGTACCAGATGTATGTTTTTCTAGATGTATATTTTACGATTTATCAGTGCATTTGAAAATCTAAACAAACAAATATTTTCTTTTTATTTAAAATGGTAGTTCAATCACTTGATTATCGGAATATTAATTTCAATGTTCGGACAGTCTGGCCGATTAAACAAAGAATCCATACGTCCACCCTGACGTTTACTGGAAAAACTTCCCGTCATGCAGCCGATAAAAAATTGTTATTTTAACTTATTAATTAAGATCGTTACTTTGACCGATAACATTAATGAATAAATTTGAGATAGTTATGCTTGTATATTCTCCGAAGAGAATAAGTTATTACCTACATATGATAACAAGGTATGATTATACTTTAACATCAAATATATAGATATTTACATAATAATACCGAATTGTATAGTGTCACGTGTGAATTATATATGGAGTTTGTCAATAACCAAAATACGTAAAATTCAATCAGAAGGATTTAGAATCAACAGAAAACAGGACTTCCACTTCAGGTTGTGACGTCATTGATAGGCTGATAGCGACAAAGAATAGTTGAATCTACATCACAATAGTGGAAGAGGGCAAACCAAAGGGAATGTAGAGGGTATATGAAATGGCATTTATTTTTAAAATGGGACATTCGAATTATGTCCCGATTAAACTTAAACAAAGCAACAGTTATTTAGGGACCGAAAATTACTTAGGTTCCTTTGGAACCATTTCAATGAAAAGCGAAAGGAGGTACAGCAATTTCGAAATAATTTTTATCAGTAAATAAAATGTGTTATAGACTTATAGTTAGCTTTATAATAAAGCTAAGATATCTGCAACTAAATAGACATGAAATGCATGACAATTAAGGTTTGTTATTATTTAAAATAGTTACCCCCTTTTTTCAGAACTATTCTAATCAAAGAAAACGTATACTAGAGGCTGCTGCCTGGATAACTAAATTAATAAATATTACTGAATACCTATCTGAGTCTTCTGAGAAATTATTAAATACTTGGCAGACGTATCAAATATATGATAAACCTTATAAATTAAAGTTGCCCTTGATTCTTAAAGCGGGTAATTATTTCCTCTTGCATTTAGAAGGTATCAGTTGTAGGAGCTTCAGGCCAATAATGTATAACAGGTTCCAGCTTTTGATTGAAATGACAACACTAAAATCTAACGTACGTTTAACCATTGACGAAGTGTTTGATTGTGTGTATGGGTAGGTAATAAACTAATATAAATATAACATTAATTACTACTAATAATAATTACTTAGTACCAAAGATAGTATATCTTTGTTAGTTCAGTGGGATCAGTAACTAATCAACAAGAATGACGAACATTAGTTCCTTATGATTGGCCACCTGACGATAATAGAATTAGAAGTGACCAAACATAGATATTGCTATGACGATTACTAGCATTTTAGACTAATGGGACATTTTCTCTTTTAATTGCAAAAGTAATAGCATAATGTGCTTGCATGTAATATGATTGAAAAATAAAAATTACAGTTTTCTAATGATAGTTATATATGTTCTATTGATAGTTACTTGATATTAGCATTTGTTTGTAATTTATCCTTAACTTCTTAAGTGACCGATTACTGGCACAAACACCCAATTTCTCAGATTTTTGACAAAGTTAGAGGAGTTCAGTGCACCTAATACAAACTGGAACCTGGCTAGTGCCTAGTGGCTTTGTACCTGATACGTATCTAAAAGCTGAGCGACGCACTACTGTACATTCTATTAGATAGGTTATTTGAAAGAAGATTAATGATAATTATGATATTATTGATATATGAAGTGAATATGATAATTGTTGTAGGCTATCAAATTTATGACTGAGAGTAGTAGTACTAGAATTCAATGTTAATACTACCCAGTTTAATTCTTTGATCGAGATGTTTAATTTGGAATAGAAAATAAAATGTCATAGAAAACTTTAATAATTATAATTTTATTGGGTAACTATTGTAAACTTTCTGCCTGAAGTCAGTGAGGACAGAGGTTCTAACAGTGGAGGGCCAGTTTAGCGAGATATTGGATCCAGGTCGCCACATTTAAGATACTTTAAAGGAGAAATTTGACTTTCTAGTGAAGATTTTCTATGTTTCAAAGTGTGGCAGGAAAGTTGCCTGTTTAGTGAGAAAATTGATCCAGGTCAGCCAGTCTGTATTTGGTGCACAATAATTCCACTGACTTTTTGAAAAAGCTGAAAAAATCCACCATAAATTTCCAGTAATTTGGCTGATCCCAGATTGTATTTGGTGGTAAATTTCAATGATATGTCGGGAGACATTCAATTTCTCTAATAAAAAATTCCTGCAATGTCGGAGGATATTTAGCTATTAATTCCTATATTACTATTAATTTTTGGAGGAGAAACTGGAAAAATGTTGGGAGGACTAGACAGATTGATGAAAAATGTTGGCAGCTATTTCTCAGATTTTTGAAAAAGTCAGAGGAGTTTAGTGCACCAAATACAAACCGGATCTTGTTTGAAATTCACGAGCCACCATATTTCAATAATGAAAATTTGCAAAATGATAGTAATTATTATATAAACAAAAAATTCAGTAGTTTAGATACGAGAATTTTATACGACAATCGTGAGAAAAATTTGTATAATTTATTATCCTTCAAAAATGGCTTCTTTTAGACTCAAGAAACTTCTCAAACATAGTGAAGAAGAAAGCGTGAAGATATTTAACCCTTTCGAGTCTCCTGGGACACATTTGTCCCGCAGAATTGTTTATAAAGTCTACTGGGATGAATTTGTCCCAAAACCGTGTAGGAATTGCTCCAAACAGACCTTATAGGCACATTACATCATTATTACCTATTGCACCATAATTTCATCAGCATTCATGCGCACAAAATGCTTAGTGCCAACAACGAAGTGGTGGAGAGAGGTTCTCGTTGTCTTGTTCTTCTATTCAGACTGATATACCTTGTTGATAAATCGTAAGCATTAATTTTTTGTTAAGTATATATATGAGATCTAATAGTAGAGAGAATTTAGAGACTGAATTATGCTCAAATTATGAAATATAATAGATTTTTCCCATTCTGGGACGCGGGTGTCCCAAGAGGCTTTTTCAAAGATCGAACGCGGGACACATGTGTCCCAACAGACTTTCATTACTATATAATCATTTTTTTGTTTCCTTCTTTTATATAAATATAACAAGTCGTGTTACAATAATTTACATGTTATTACTATTAATTTATCTTGCAGATGGCCAAATCTATGAATGAACAACAGATAGAAGATATGTTGAAGAATATGGGTGAAACTCCTAGTGATTTTAGTGATGATGACTCTGTAGAAGACCCAGACTACATTCTTATGTTGCCAAAGATATGTTATTACCTGAATATTATAACCTGAAATAAATGGAAACAATTAATAAATCACTTTTTGGTTATCCTATTTATTACAGTCTGCTGGGACATAAGTGTCTCAGCAGACTGGGACTGAAATGCCTGTTGGGACACCAGTGTCCCATAGCTAAAATTTTATAATTATATGTAATTTCACTAATTTTTCAATCAAGTTCCATTTTTACATGTCCAATGATTATATATACAAGTTTTGAGCTGTAAATCAAATACGCGAAAGCCGACTCGAAAGGGTTAAAGAATATGAAAATATTCCAACATCTAAAGTATGCAGAGAAGAACATTCAATGACTATGATAAATCCAGTCTGTATTTGGTGCACAAAATTCCACTGACTTTTTAAAATAGCTGAAAAAATCCACCATGAATTTCCAGTAATTTGGCTGATCCACCAACATTTTACCCATTTTTCCACCGAAAATTAATGGTAACATAGAAATAAATAACTAAAAATCCACCAACTTTGCCAGAATATTTTTTTCAATGGAGAAAAATTCCACCGACAAGTCACCAGTCTGCAGAACATGGCCAGTCTGTAGAATGTGTCTCTTCTCCCGCAGAGATTTTAATTTGAAAGACAGTTACTCTCTGACTCGCAGTAGCAGATTCAGAATCTCCCGCAGCTAAATTAATGGTAACATAGGAATTAATTCAAGATCTCCCGCAGAGATCTCAAATTTCTAAAAATTCAAACAAAAATTCCCGCAGAGTCTTGGAAAAATGTTCCATATTCTGCAGACTGGAAATATGGTGGCTCGTGAATTTCAAACAAGATCCTACATTACAAACTGGCCACCTGCCAGGTCAACATTAAACAATCATGAAGTGGGCAGTACAACAAACTAGCAGATACAACAAACTACCTACATAACAGACAATTATGTTGAAATCATTGATAGAATGTACAGTGGTCCGCCGTATTATAGTGCGACGTCATGTGGTGCGCCGCTCAGCTTTTAAGTACTGTTGGTGTACCTAGTACCGTAGTAAGTTAGTAACCAAACTACCAATTTTACACTAACTAGGTATTCATACTATTTCTATGATACTACGGACTAAGTTACTAACAGCACCAGTACGCCAATTAGCCAGTGGGTAGCCGGGGCACGTAGCCTGCCAACAGTTAAGGTCTACAGTCCGTCCGATTGCAAGTTAGTTAACAAATCAATATATAGCCTAGCTGCCTAAGTAGGAACCTATGCCTATCTACAATAAATAATAGGTAGGTAGCACCCAAAGTATAAATACAGTCAGTCAGGTGTTTCTTGAATAGTGCCTGTACCACGTCAGGGTACAGGAACATAATATAATATGTTCCTGTACCCTGCACCACGGAAGTAACACTCCTACAAAATACAGTTTTTGAGATTTGTGAAGGTTTGGTCTGTGGTTTGGTCAGTTTGAATCAAGGAAGTTTTTTGAATGTTTGAAGGCCATATGCAAACAGTGTTGCCATATGAGTGACTTTGTTTATGAGCAGTTTCCCTTATGAAAATCAGGAACTTATTAGAAAAATCAGGACACAGAAAACTCAACCTTTTATGAACCTTTTATTCATACCTAGTTCCAATTATTACATAAAATTAAAATGAAACAAATTCTAAAACAAAGACAATAATTACGATATTAATCAAATTATATTCTTTTAAAGGTCCCCTCCAAGCAAATATTTTTATTGCCTTATTCAACGAGACTAATGTTTCTTATTATTTTGCTGCAAACCGCATCGAATTTGGTTGCATATTTTTAATTCTATATGCCTTTAAAGATTTTTATTTTCAAAACTCTACAAAACTTATTTTACTTCCGACTTACTAATTTAAGAAATTTTCATCCTGAAGAAAAAGAATGTACACCATTTTTTTTGATTGTCAACTATAGGTATTAGTTTAATAAATCCAGGGAACAGGAACATAATCGGGTATAGTACCTAGCAGACGACACAAAAATATGACGTCACCACAACAACACATTCCTTGTTTGTGACCGAGCGGCTCATAATTCCTCGTATTTGCATGTTAATATCGAGAAGTTTGAAATCATTTTATAAGAGTTTCGTACAAAAGAAAAGCGAAAATGGCGATTGAACCTCAAAGTTGATCATATTGATATAATTCAGGTGTGTTTTTATTGTTAATTTCTTCAACTTATCTATAAAAAATAGGGTCTTGAAAATATGCTACCTAGGAGCGTAAAGTAGTGCTTGTTTACTGCTAAATTGTAGTTCCTATGAATAACAAATAAGGAAAAAAATAATGGAATACAATTTAACCAATGCCTAGTTAGTAATTGATCAGAAAAAAAATTAAATTTAGAAGTGCTAAGTTTAAGTAGGTTTTCCCATGTTTCAAAGTGTGGCCAGCACAGTTCATAGAATAACTGTGGTGGCCAGAGTCGCCATTTCCAGTCATCCGGTGGTCACGTCAAACTATAGATTCTATCAGCTGATTACCAAACCCTATGTTACTGTATCCTGAATAAATAAAATTTGCTTGGAGGGGACCTTTAATATTCCTGTAAAGGTATAAAATTAAATGAACTTATAATAGAAACGTTTATATACTTTAGGAAACAATTAAAGGTCCCCTCCAAGCAAAATTTTTTATTGCTTAAATCAACGAGGTTAATGCTTCTTATCATTTTACTGCAAACCCCATAAAATTTGATAGCATATTTTTAATTTTATATGTTTTTAAAGATTTTTATAATTAAAACTTTACAAAACCTACTTTACTTCCGACTTTCTAATTTTCAGTTTGAAGAAGAAGAATGTACACCATTTGTTTTGATTGTCAACTAGGTATTTGGTTTAATAAATCAATTTATTATTCGTTTAAAGGTTTAAATTTGGATAAACTTATTATAGAAACGTTTATATACTTTTAGAAACAATTACTATCTTAAAAGAAGGTCAAAACCTCAATGCTTGTTTAAAAATCAAAATTTGAAATCAAAACAAAGAGTGTACAATCTTCTTTCTCAGCGTCAGGTTGGAGATTCGCTCGATTGTTGCTCAGATAGTATTAAAAAACTTTAAAATAAAATAATAAAATATATACTGCATCGAGTTGTATGCGGTTTGCGGAATAATGATCGTAGACCTTCGTTCTATAATATTATGTAGTAAACTCATTTTTTTCCCGGAGCCTGGAGAGGACCTTTAATATCTAAAATAAAGGCCGAAAACTTATGGTTTGTTTTTAAAATTCAAATTTGTAATCAAAACAAAGAGTGAACAATCTTCTTCTTGCATGAGCATCAGATTAGTGATTCGCTCAATTGTTGCTCACAGAATATTAAAAAACTTTAAAAACAAATTATGAAATATATACTGAACCGAATTTTATGCGGTTTGCAGAATAATGATTCTAGACCTTAGTTCTATAATATTATGTTATAAACTCATTCTTTTTCCCGGAGCCTGGAGAGGACCTTTAAGTAGGGATCATTCCCAATAACAAAACTTTTTTTATTATGCAGCATAGAACTTTGAAACACTCACCTAAGTTAAAATATCGAATGAAGAACCTTTTTCATTCGTGATAAAAATCAAGTTTTCTTCATAAAAAACGAGATAAGGAAGAAAACGTGATTTTTCAGTTGGGTGCAAGATATGAACCTAGAGGGAAGTCTCCATTTATCGACCACTTAAGAGGTTTCTTTTAAAACTATTATTATTGTGTAACTCTCCTTTCTACTAATGCATATACGACAGAACCAATTAAAAGATGAAATTCAAATCTTTTAAACCATATAAAGTACTATGCAATTTGTTAAGTATAAATTATCTACATTCAATCAAATATTATATCTGAAAAACTCCAATTATCGACATGTTGAAACCAAATATCGCCACATGTTATGCGCCATAAATTAATGATTGTAGTACGCGGTTTAACGTCTGCTTCGAAGCCAAAGGTCATATTATCGCTGATGTCAAAATGAAATTAAATACAAGGGACTCGAAGAAGCAGTCAGAAAGAAAAATTGGTTCATGAACAGAGTCACTTATTACCGTCGGTGACAATGCTCATGGATGTAGAAGAGCTCCAGACGCTCCGACAAATGCCCAGAGTTTGGAAATACTTTTGCTCGGGCGAACACGGGCAATATCATTTCTACCTGTGTTCGCGTCCAGACGAGAGAAATATGATCAGGAAACTGAAATGTCCGTGTTCGCGATTCTGCATAATTAATTCATTGGAAAAATATCATATGTTGTTGATGATAGTTAATACCTAACAATTTAGCGATTTTAGTAACAAGCATGGATTTAAAAAATGATTACCTAGGTACCTATCCGATGTAAAATATAATTTCTTACCGAGGTAGCTACTAGGTACCTACCTAGCTGATTATATAATATAAATGCATAATTAGATAACTAAACGATATAAAATATAAATATTTATCTAGCCGATTATATACCTAATATAATTAATATTTACCTAGATATCTAACCTGAGTTACTTATGGTATAATACCAAGTACCTATCTAGAAAAACGTCTCGGTAATCAGACACTCCTAGTACTCGCAAAGTGGGAGTTATCGTAGGTCTATCAAAATTTATATTTCCTTTATTTACGTGCGTATAGGTACCTCTACGTTTTACGCTCACTTCTAAATACTGTTTCCTATAAGCCTTAAATAGAATACTGTATGTTTACTAGTTAGGTATAGGTACCTCCCTACTTACCTAGTAAAATTAGGAAAAACAACCAAATCACTCATACCTATTTATAGGCCGGGTAAGTACCAAGTTATGGGATGGTTCCACATTTACAGAAAAGTAATGATTACAATGAAAGTTAAATGATAATTAAAATAGCTACCTATAATATTTATAAAACGTGTCCGAAAATGTGGAACTGTTCGATAACTCGAAACTTACCCTAGTCAGTAACTAATATTTAGAATTGTAAATAACTAATCACATTTATTCTAAAAAAAATACAACATTTTATACATATTTATTTACAAAAATCTCAATGAAATATTATAAATAGACTATTAAATAATGAATTCAATCTTTCAAATCTAAAATGAGAGTAATTATCAAATTTACTCCATATATCACAAATATTCATTCAAATAACAGTCGCGAACACTTGTTCGGGGACAAATTTGTCCAACATGTTGAAAGTCACTGACAGTTTTGATTCTTGTGATCGGGGACAAAGTTGTCTGCCATATCGCGGACAAATTTGCTCGCGAACACTATATTTCAGAGAAATCTGGGCATTTGTCGGAGCGTCTGGACGGAGTTTAACAAGCACCGTTCGCTGCACTCACGGATCGAAGAGGAAAATAAAGAGTTGATAGTAAATGAAGCCTATGAGCCTACCTAACATAAAGATCTAAGTACTTCTTCGTCACATTTTTGGTAAGTGACTACATTCACGGAGTAGCTTTATTGCATCCATGAGCTAGACACCGACAGGTGGTATTTGACTTTGTTCATGAATCTCATCTTAATAAAAATACATTTTGAAGTCAGTGAATTGGCCTCCGATTCTGCAGCAGTCGTAAAAACCTCTACGTAAGTAATTAATCAAAAAGACAATATTTTTAATTCCCTTCTCATTAAATTATCGAGTATCACAATAATGTTTCGTACTATACTATATTGGGTCACACAGAGTATTAACACGTTCCCCGCATATTATACCATATGTGCTATCCACAATCGCGTATTGGTACACATGTGGTCCAAGTCAGCAAATTTACATACAACTGAACAAATGGAAAAAGCATGAAAACTTAGATTCATTTTGTTATCCCAGGGTTAGGAATACATAAATAGATTTCAGATGATTAGAAAATTGTAAGGTTTATCTATCAAAACAAATACATTGTTCTCTTAGAACATTTTCTAAATTAGAGATTTATTTTCAACTAGAATTACAAAAAATAGCCAAATTTTCATAAATAACGAAACTAAATATTTAGTTTTAGTCATTTCCAATATTACAAATATATTCATCCTCTATATAAGGAAAAAATCAATATCAAAATATTGAGTTTTTTTTAATTCTCTTTCCAAAATTCTTTTACGTCATTATTCTACTATTTGTATATTCAAATATTCATATATTTTGTACATTTTGTCCGTTAGGCGCATTTTGTCCGTTAGGCATTTTTTCCGTTAGGCATTTTGTCTGTAGGCATTTTGTCCGTAGGCATTCTGTCCTAGTACCACAGTAACATATCGGGTATTGTAATCAGCTGGTCGAATCTAGTTTGAGGTGACCACTGGGTGACTGGATATGGCGACTCCGACCACACTTTGAAACATGGGAAAACCTATTTAAAATAAACGTTGGCAAAGTAAAGGCACGATCGGGCATTGGCACGCCAATGCTATTACACACTGGGCCAATGCAATGAAAACGACATTGGGCCAACGGTTGCTAAGCAGCAATGGCCCAATGAAGAGAAACATTGGTTAACCAATCCAGTGATTTATTGATGTACCAGTATATTTATTATATGGTCTACCGGTTCTACTTAGCAGTTATCGCCAAAATATCAGAGAAAATAAGTGCAATCGGTCTCTCCCAACTTTAAGGGTCCTCTCCAGGCTCCAGGAAAAAAATAAGTTTACAACATAATATTATAGAACTAAGGTCCACAATCATTATTCTGTAAACTTCATACAATTCGGTTCAGTATATATTTTATAATTAGTTTTTAAAGTTTTTTAATACTCTGTGAGCAACAATTGAGCGAATCACTAATCTGATGCTCAAGAAGAAGATTGTACACTCTTTGTTTTGATTACAAATTTGAAGTTGATAAACAAACCATGCGTTTTCGGCCTTTATTTTAGATATTAATTGTTTTCTAAAGTATATGAACGTTTCTATTTTAAGTTCATTCAATTTTATACCTTTACAAGAATAATAAATGGATTTATTAAACCTAATACCTAGTTGACAATCAAAACAAATGGTGTACATTTTTTTTCTTCAGGCTGAAATTTCTTAAATTAGTTAGTCGGAAGTAAAATAGGTTTTGTAGAGTTTTAATTATAAAAATGTTTAAAAGCATATACAATTTAAAATATGCTACCAAATTCGATGCGGTTTGAAGCAAAATGATAAGAAACATTAGCCTCGTTGAATAAAGCAATAAAAATATTTGCTTGGAGGGGACCTTCAATCAAATAGCCAATTTAATATCCTCAATTAATTTGTATATCTATGAAATTGTAGCCGTTTCTGGTAATTTAGAATTTAGTATAAATAGGCCTGTTATTCCTTCAATTATTAATTTAACACTGTATTTATTTCATTCATAAAAATGAGCTTGGACGCTAGTTATTTCATATATTAGTAGGAAAAGTTATTTTTTCGTTTGAAATAATTATTTCCATTGAAAATTGTACTTTCTATTTAATTTTAGATAGAAATATTATTATTTGGTTAAAATAGCGTAAGTAAAATTATCTAGATTTGAGTTTGAATTAGCAACTATTCAATTTTTCCCTGACTTCGATCTATAAAATGTATTTGTAGGACTGTTACTACATTGTTAGAAGTAACTGTTGTGTTCACTTGTTCTGTATAGTGTAATCTAATTAATACACATGTTATATGAAAATAGTACTGGCCGTAGACACACGGCATTGGCAACGTTAATTATTGCCAGTACTAATAAGTCGTTTTATACGTGGTTATACTGTTCGGGGCCGGTGGACATCCTTGAGATGGGCCAACGTCGGGCCTTTGCTGGCCCAATACACCGAGACCGGCATGACAGCGGTGGTGCAGAGTTTCGTTCTGAATTGGGCCAACGTTGGCCCAACATTGTAATGTTTACTGGGGAGTTGACAAAACGTCGGATTTGCACTAGCACAATCCAAAACTAGCACTACATCGGCAACAATAAAGTATTGCCGGTACCAATAAGTCGTTTATACGTGGTTATACAGTTCTGGGCCAGTGGACATCCGTGAGGTGGGCAAACGTCGGGCCTTTGCTAGCCCAATGCACCGAGATTGGTATGACAACATTGGCCCAGAGTTTCGTTCTGAATTGAGTCAAATTTAGCACAACATTGTAGTGTTTACTGAGACATTATATATTGGATTGAAATTCATTGAATATACCTACCTTTAGTTGACATTCAAAACAAACTCTGTACATTCTTATTAAAACGAGTACCTATTATTGATCGAGTTTTGATTACTTACAATTAAAAATCTTTAAAAGCATATATAAAACTAGATGACGGGCACTCTTAGAGTGCAAACCTTCGCTTCCGCTTTTAAAATGTCCTTGACCTTTAACCTGTTCGCTTGCAAAATCTAATAAACTGATTCTTGGATAATCCCACCAAATTTCAGACAATTTGTTTGAATATTATTTGAGTTATAAATAACCTTGATCATTGACCCGATCGCTCCCTAAAACTTACCAAATCGTTCCTGGATATATATAAATTTCCCCATCAAAGTTCAGGCATTTGTATGAAAACTCTTTGATTTATTTCCCAGTAAACATAAGGAGAGAACCGAGTGAGTTCGTACATTTTTCATTTCAAGGCTTATAGAAATTAAACTATTCAGGATACAAGTTCGTTCTAACTCACAATCGAATCTATAGGTATTCATCTGCTTATAACTAAAAGCTAAATTTTTTAAAACCTTATGGTTCTCTCTTAATATCGATTTTAATGAGATATATTAGTGTGCACGAACTCACCCGGTAGTACGGGTGAGTTCGTACAAGCAGAGTATCACTCCGTACAGTACTAAAGAAGGGGGAAAAAGGAAAATTCAGTAAGAATTTCATTTATTTTAAGGAAAATATTATAAAACCCTTCAAAGCCGTATCCTTAATATTGACTAAAGCCATTTTGAGATAACAAAAAATTACAAAAGGCTTCATCACCGCTGTCTTCCGAACTAGATTAAAGAGCGTCAATTTCCATCGTAAGTGAATGGTGAATTTGAGTTTTTCTTTCTTGAAATTTGTTTCTCTTTCAGTAATTCTTTTTCTATGGTATCAGTTGTTATCATTGACCTTCATGGTTATCTGCCTCTGCTGTGCTCTTTCTAAGAGGAGCCTTTGAGAATGACCGAATGTTTTCAAAAGATGTTCCTAAAAATGAAACATTCAATCTAGAGGAACCTGGTTGTGGCTAGGTGGATGGTGAAGTAGGATCACGCTCGGTGAATGATGAAGTAGGAAAAACCTCGGTGGCAAATGAAGTAAGAGAAGACTCGGTGGATAGTGAAAAAGGAGAGAAGCCTTGGTAACGGTAGAAGTAGGAGAAGGCTCGGTGTATGGTGAAGCAGGAGCAGGCTCGGTGGATGGTGAAGCATGCAGGAGCAGGCTCGGTGGATGGTAAAGCAGGAGAAGGCTCGTTGGATAGTGAAGTAGGAGCAGGCTCGGTGGTGGGTGAAGTAGGAACAGGCTCGATCAGTGTATGGTGAAGTAAGATCAGGCACGATGGATGGTAAAGTAGGGGAAGGATCAGTGGATGGCGCATTTTCTAATTGGTTGCGATGATAATGATTTGAACTATCCTAAGCATATTCTGGAAAAGCACCATCCTTTACTACTTCGCTGGTTAAAAGTTTTTTTTTTTAATTTATATGCTCATCAAATTCTGAACCATTTCTGGACCTTTTTGTGGCATCTGAGAGCGTCGTCGGAGGAACATTATACAATTTAGCAGCTTTACGTACTGATTTCCCTTTTTTCCAGACGTTATATGCCTGTTAAACATCACAGGAAGAATACTGTTTCGTTTTTTCACGTGTATATACTCGAAACATATATTAAAATAAATATAGAGGTGAATTCATACATAATGGGGTGAAACCGTACAGAGGAAGACGTGCCCGTACATATTTGTACGATGACACCCCACACAGCAATTTTATTTTCAAATTGGTGTACATCAGATGCTAATGAGTTTTAACTAAATATTAACGTTTACATACGTAGAGAATATCCTAATGAATACTCTTATTCGATATTAAAATTTAGATAGTAAATTGTAATTGCAATGGCTTAGCTCAAGTAGTGAGAAAATGACATTTTAGTGCTGAAAATATATGACCTCTCACCGAAGGAACATACTACACCGTCACGCGCTGCAACTTGTTTCAAACTGTTTGTTTTTATAATGTATAGGATCACTCAAATTTCAACTGGTTAGAACATAACAGGTGTTGAGTTAGGGCCCTGTATGTAACATTACATAACACTCTACCCCTAGTAACTTAGCCGTTGGCTAACCATCCCTCATGGAAAAATAAAAATAACTTAAATTCAAGACCGATTTTAAAGCTGTCTTTTCATTAAAGCTGTCTTTTCATTCGTTTAATTTTTCGCATAAAAACATACGATTAGACAAAAATGAAGGTGATAAATGGTAAGATACTCACATTATGAGCATTTATTCAAATATATAATAATATTAGGAATAAATCAGAGATCTTTCCAGGCATTAGATGCAAGAGTGTGTTTCAGTACATAAGGGTAAATATCTCAATATAATCAGCTAACTGTAACTCTTATAGCGGCTTAGCGAGATCAAATATGTGCGAGAATAATTGCGCACACCAAGCTTCGTACAATAACATCTAATAAATATTAGTTTCTTGTCTTAGCTTGTTACTTTTATTTAGAATGATAATTTTTTCTTTTGCTCTTACTAATGTATGAGTGAATATCAAATGAAGGTTTTTAAAAGAGAAAATTTTGAAATGACTCAAATGAGCAAACTTTTGACGGCTAAGTACCTAGGTAGGCTGAACAAATAATTTAAGATCAAGTATTCGGCTATTTGCTTTAAAATTGAATTGATTATAATGTATATATAGGTATAATAATATTATATATAAGTTATAATATAACTTTGAGAAATATTACGAGTAATCTTCACTGTCTGACCTTTCTAATATATTGAATAGAAGAAGAAGTTAAGCAAATTGAGTATAGGAATACCATAATACGGTATCTAAGTACTTTCATATTCAAACAAAATGCAAAAAGGTTTTATATCATCAGTTCTCTAGATCGGATTAATCAAAAATGTTGTAATATAAATGAAAATTTGAAAACCAATAGTAAAAACTTAATGTTTTTAGGATAGAACATAAGGCAGAATCGACTTCAGATTTAATGGTAGAGTCTGTGCTAAAAAAAATTGATGTGAATAGTTACAGAAAACTAGATACAGTGAAGACTATCGTAATTTCATAAAATGATAAATTAATTGAAAACAACATTTTATCCTTTTTAATTGAAACAAAAAAATTCATACTCTTTCTAAATGTGTTTCCCTTCAAAATTGGTATGTTAGTCACCATTAATTTGGCATTAAAAATATCATAAACAAATAGAGCTATCGAAATTAAAGTCACCGCTTTACTTTTATAGAAAACTATTTTGGTCTAGTAGGAAACAGCTGAAGTGAGTTTCTTACTAGCTAGACCAAACAAACTTCTAACGTAACTCTGGTCTACTACGAGGTTTTGCTGCACTTGGATACTTTAAATATGGATACATTGTCTTGCATTGTTATGACGACAGAGGTTGGTCTTAATTTTTCTTTGCATGAAATTCGGAGGTCAGAAGAAAATTCAGAATAACAACCTAAATTACGTATTGGAGTGGAGACTGGAGGAGACCTTTAAGGATACTTAATGCTCATACAGTCATACTCAATATTACTAAAATAGTAAGTAGTAAGTACAGTGGAACTCTTTTATAGTGAATCATGCTGAATAGTAAAATCCTGTATAGCGAAATTAACTCTATAGTGAACATATCTAGGTTAGTCTACCACAAATATCCGTAAGTTTTCTATGAATCTCTTATTTCTATTTAGTAAATTCACTAAATTAGTTGTATTTCATGAAATAGCAGTTCTACCAGTGCAACTTTTCTATAATGTAGTCATGTGAAGTCACAGTATAACCATAGTAAACAGAATATTCTCTGTACTGTGGTATAACTATTATTATAAATTTATTATATTAACCCAAATGAATTTGACGTATGTTTTCTAGGAACATCTTTTTAAAATTACTCTATATATTTCATCATCATCATGTCATTCCTTTAAATTTACTGGCCTGGAATTAATTGTACTTTAGTGACGTATGGCAACGTAGAAATACAGATTGGTTACCCACGTCCACGTTTTTATGTAGTAGAGACAAATGCGTGAGCTGTGATTGGTTCACACTCCATCCAATCACAGTTAAGCTCACTCAGTTGCCAATCTCTTATATATACCTATGTATTTAATTCTCCTTATATATTCAATGTTTTTACTTGAAATTTGGTACACATTAGTTTAGTACACATACTAACAACTTTTAAAATACAGTAACGTATGTTTATAAATAAGACATGTGTTTTTTTAACATAGAGTCAAACCTTCTCGTTGTTTCTGACAGTCAAACTCATTACGGTTAATAATAATATTTAATAGTAAATAATTAGTATCTTGTTGAAAAACTGTTTTTTTTATATAGGTTGCCCGAATAGCCTTGTAAACATAAGTTAGTAATAGGGCCGAATATAAATGTGTAGACTGTAGTTCACTTTTTATTTTTTTATTTTTTAGATATCTACTAGTACTTTACATGTTAGATATGGGATATATACCAAAAAAAATCCGAGGTTAGCATACAAATGTTCGGAATAAATTTTTGGTTCGGAATAAATGTTCGGACCAAACTTTTCAAAATTGGGTTCGCTATACGGAGGTTCGTAACCCAAAATCGACGAAGATTCAGGTTCGGATTTGGAACCTAAAAAAAGGTTCGCGTGCCCAGCTCTGTATAAATGATATATTTTCACTATTAGATTTTATTGGACATTGCGATTTTACACGATATACTTTATTCTTACTAAGCAATCGTTTGACATTAAAATTATTAAAACAAATAATGACTGTACTGCCCATTTAAATATCATCTTGATAATATGGACATCCGTTGAGTAGTTATGTAATCTTTTCAATAAAAGAGTTTTAATAGCTGATCATCGAAGACTCTATGAAAACCATGATAAAAAACTGATTGTGTTCTCTTTCAGTTGAATTTTTTTTTAAATTTATGAGCATAACTTTATTCAAAAAATTCCTGTGTAGTTATGGGCCGGGGCTACAGCCTACGGACAGACTAGTAAATCAGCCTACGGTAACCCAGTCTGTAAGACTGTATTTGGTGCACAAAATTTCACTGACCTTTTGAAAAAACTTAAAGAATTCATCATATATCTCCAGTAATTTGGCTGATCCACCAACATTTTACTCATTTTTCCTCCGAAAATTAATGGTAAGTACCGGTTACACTAAATACCGAATTATCAATTATACCGAATTACCTACATTCCACTGAATACCAAATTACTTATTACACCTGAATTATCCTGAAGTCGAATTATGCCTGATTATACTAAAATATGCCTGATTATACTAAAATATGCCTGATTATACCGAATTACGCCTGATCATAGTCATACCAAATTACATTCCACTGAATACCGAATTACACCTGATGTCTTACACCGCGATTGGACAGTGACAAAATGGGGGTACGGTCATGAGCCCCCCCCCCCCCCCCCCCGGTCATGAGCCCCCTAGGTCATAAGCCCCCTGGTCACAAACTTGAAACCCCCCTCCCTGTTTTTTAATCCATATTTACCTAGTTAAACTAACTTAAACAATTGAAGAACTACTTAGATAGAAATAACTGAAAGTTGATAATGTAGTTTGTTGTATCCGCTAGTTTGTCGTACTGCACACTTCATGATTTTTAATGACCTGGCAGGCTGGCAGGGGAGTTCGGGGGCGCCGGGGCGGCACGCCTCCCGATATACATCTATTTTATGTTAATCAGTAATGAACTATAAAAGTGTCAATAAGGATTAAATAATATAGGCTTATTATAAAATAAGGATTAAAAATCAGGGGGAGGCTCTTATGACCTACACCCGACAAAATGTAGACTTTACCAATACTACTATATATTGAATTCAGGAACTGATCAATATTATGTTAAAAGAAAGGCCTTAATTTTATCTTATTAATAAAGGTAAAAAAATGGGATGACTGGGGGAAGAGGGTTTTGTGTCCTACGGGGTACAGATATGTACACGAACCCCTCCATGACATGACGGCGCGGGTGTAGGTCCAGTCTGCAGAATGTGTCTCTTCTCCCGCAGAGACTTTATTTTGAGAGAGAGCTACTCTCTGACTCTCAGCAGCAGATAGATTCAGAATCTCCCGCAGCTAAATTAATGATAACATAGGAATTAATTCAAAATCTCCCGCAGCTAAATTAATGGTAACATAGGAATTAATTCAAGATCTCACGCAGAGATCTACAATTTTAAAATTCAATCAAAAACTCCCGCAGAGAGTCTTGGAAAAATGTTCCATATTCTGCAGCCCCCCCCCCCCCTCCCTGTTTTTTAATACTTATTTACACTTTTGTAGTTCATTACTGATTAAACATAAAATTTATGTATATCGAGGGCCGTGCCACCTCTCGAACCTCCCTGCCAGGTCATTAAACAATCATGAAGTGTGAGTACAACAAATTAGCGGATACAACCCAGTCTGGAAAAATAGGTGCTTTCTGATGAACTAATTACTCTGTTGGAGTTTTACAGACTTCAAAAATTAATGGTAAATTGCTAAAAATTGTATACTCCGCATCATTTTGTATATTATGGTAAAATTACTATGTTCTAACAAGGAATATCTACTAATAAATGACTAAGAGACACTCACCTCAATGTTAGAAAACTAATTTCTTCGGTCTTCTTCGAGGTAAGTTAATAAGTTTAAACCACTTGCTCTGCTCTTTTCGCCATGCTGTCATCTAAGTCACTAGCTGCCTTCCTTTTCGGCAGCCTCAAATTAACAGCAACACCACAGAGAAGGAAAAGAATTTTAGTAGGTCTACCCCTTTCAGCCACCCCGGAGGGAATGTCTCTTAGTTTTCAGTTTTAAGTTTAATTAATTTTACGACACAATTCCCACCGAGGAAGCAAATTGGTAATTTAAATATTAACAATTTAATTAGTTACATCAACAATCTCACAGATCACCAACCTCACCCAGAACAAATCACCAGGCAAAGAATAACCAGCCAGACAATCAATCAAACAATAGATGGCTAGACATTAAATAATTAACAAAAACTTCACATATGTATACAGACATATAGTTGAACAAATTTACAAACTTCCTTATAAATATTATATACATCTTATTTACAAATTATTTTTTTTATTTATTTATTTATTTATTTTTTTTTTTTTTTTTAATAATTTTTTTTTTTTTTTTTTTTTAATTTTTTTTTTTTTTTTTTTTTTTTTTTTTTTTAATAATTTTTTTTTTTTTTTTTTTTTTTTTTTTTTTTTTTTTTTTCACATTTATTATTATTCATCATTCATCAACAAATTTACAGACTTATCTCAATTATCATATCATTCCCTCCCTCATCCAACCAGATAATCTCTTCCTAAATTTCAAAGCAGCTTTTCTCTTAGGCACAGAACCATCATCAAATGCAGATACCAAAGGCTCATCATCAATGTCCGAGTCAGGACTATCGCTGGAAATAGAATTTTGACTAGGAGCTAGTTCAGTTATTGCAACTGGATTCTCAGGAGTAATAGTATCCTTTTCTTTGACAATATGGGTGTGGACAGGTTGGCTAAACTGAACCTCCAGTTCCAAGGGATACAATTGTGAAACAGAAGATGTTGTTATGCTCCCATCACTTCTCCTAATCCTAACAACTCTGTTCTTACCATCTCTCCCAGGCAAAAGTTCAGTAATTTCTACTAAAGACCAAAAGGGTCTCGCTTTGAAAGGATTTTTTATCAAAACTACAGAGCCCACCTTAAGAAATTTGTGATCATAATTCTTATCGTCAAAGGACCTTGTTTGGCGCTCTCTTAGTGACAACAAATAATTTTCATGCCACATGACTTTAAACTTAGCAAAATGAGCATCTCTGTAGTCTAATGCACTGATCAAGTCTTTTCTTACATCATCAGAGTCTATAACATCTATCTGCAGGTGATCATCTTCAGACAAGATTAAGGAAGGAAAAGAATTATTGTGAGACAAAAAATGATTAGGAGTCATTATGTCCAAATTATTTTCCTTGCTACGATAGGTGAGAGGTCTGTTATTGATTACAAGGATTATATCTGATACTGTGGTCATGAAATTTGACATAGATATGGTTTGCCTACCAATGGTTTTATAAATAGAATCTTTTACTACCTTTATTAATCTTTCCCAAATAGCCCCAAACCAAGGTGAATAAATAGGTATAGTTTTAAACTTAATATCAGAGGATTTGAACTTTTCCTGAAATTCATCCGAGGACACTATATTAGTCAATAAAGATGCCCCAGCCAAGAAGGTCTTAGCATTGTCTGAATATACAACTGAAGGTATACCATATCTATTAGTAAACCTAATGAAGGCCAATACAAACTCATCAGTTGTCATTTTACTAACAACTTCAAGATGAACAGCTCTGGTATGAAAACATGTAAAAATCAGTAAATAAGACTTCTGTTTCACACCAAAATGATCTAATACATAAAAATGACCTGTATAATCAATTCCAATGGTTTTGAAGGGAATGACAAAATTAGTACGCTCATGAGGTAAAACAGAAGACTTAGGATATTTAAAGGGTCTAGAGTTTATTTTCTTGCAAACAAAACAATTAGACAAAACTTTAGACACAGCCTGTCTAACTTTAGGAATCCAAATTCCACCATTTCTCAAATAATTCATAGTCGCATCAATACCCATATGTTTACATAAAGAATGAGCATTCATAATTATCAATTTGGTTACATGATGCTCCTTATTCAAAATCAAAGGATTGGCAACATCATAATTGATTTGTTCACATGTTTCAATCCTACCTTTCGATCTTAACAAACCAGCACTATCCAAGAACAAATTCAAAGATAACACCAAGGGGGGAACTGGATCATCATCTTCATGCATTTTCAAAAATTTAATTTCCTTACTATATGTACTCTCTTGGACCTTGCTGATTAAATAGTTAAATGCCTGCACTTTGCAATCAGAACCATCTTGCTTTCTGAGAATAGATTTGGCTTTAAAGCAAAGAGAAAGCACATTAAGCAGCTTCTCATAAGATGAATATCGCTCTGGATCCACCACACAATCCTCAGGCTTATCCATACCAGCACAGATCAAATTTATGTTATCATTGGTGAACTTGGATGGAACACAACCTAAAAATCCTTTGGGCCATAAATCAGGTGACTTTCCAATCCACTCTGGTCCACCAATCCACATAGCAAAACGTGTCAACCATTTTTCTATGTTTATGCTTTTTGTGACTAAATCTGCAAGGTTAAATTCTGAAGGAACGTAATTGAAATGATAACTGATATCATGGTTCTGCAAATCATCACACATCATGGATATTTCTTTTAATCTATTATTGACAAACAAGTTCTTTTTACCAACTTGTCCCTTCAACAGCCAAGACAAAGCAACCTGAGAATCAGTTAAAATAGAAACATCAGAAATCCTCAAATTGAAATTAGTATTCTTCAAGATATTCAATGTACATTGTATACCTAAATACACAGCTAAAAGCTCCAATGTAGGTAGAGTTTTTGTGACTAAGGGAGCTACTTTCGATTTAGAGAAGATCAATGAAGTTGCATCACCCTGAACGACATAAATACAACAACCATAGGCCGCTTTACTGGCATCACAGAATAAAATAATTTTACAAGGGGCATCATCAGATACAGTTTTCCTAGGTATTTCAATCTTTCTTATTAACTCATATTCTCTACAGAAGACTCTCCATTCATCTCTGATATCAATAGGAACTTCTTCATCCCAACCAAGTTTAGCTTGGCATAATTTCCTAATAATGAACTTACCCTTGAGCAAATAAGGACTTAGAAAGCCAAGAGGATCAAATAGTTTAGATAAACTAGACAGCATTTTTCTTTTGGTATTAGATTCAGGTTCAGGTGGACTGTCTGATATATACATACAATCAGTACTAGGCACATATCTATAGCCAAGCACCTTAGTTTCGCATGATAAAGAGCAGTCCTCACTTGCAAATCTGGTTTTAACATTTTCACAGTTTGAATACCACTCTCTAAGATTAAAATTCCCTTTAGCTAATTCATGTTTAGAGTTATTGTATACATCAATTGCTTCATCTTCACAATTATTTGTGAAAATGAAATTATCCACATACATTTTATTCTTCAAAGCATCCCCTACTATACTGTTATTGCATAAAGAAGCATGATGATGAACTATGTAGTTAAGAATAAAGGGACTGCTAATAAAACCAAATATTATGGAATTGTATCGATAATGAGTATATCTATTATTCTGATGCACTACAAATGAAAATTTGTTTTTGTCATACACTTTTTTAAGTTTTATCTTCAAAAAAGCCTTTTCAATATCTGCTAATAAACATATTTTGTTTGTTCGGAAATAAATCAGCAATCCCATAAGATCATTTAGCAAATTAATACCTTGATATGCAGCTTCATTAAGGGAAGGAAGTTTATTAGTTTTTAAAGAACAATTAAAAACTGGTCTAATTTTAGTAGTTACAGCTGAATCAGTCTTAACTACAGCTCTATGTGGAACCCATACATGATCTGAAGGATTAAATCCCACCTGAACTTTTTCAATGATACCCAATTGCAATTGCTGTTCAAACACCTTATTGTACTCATCATCAATTCCACTCCTCTTGTTCTTTTCACTAACCTGCTTAGCCAAATATCTAGCAAGATTGTAATTATGAGGTACCTTATCTATTAATTCCTTCTTCCAAGGAAGTTCAACAAAGTACTCTCCATTTCTAAATTCAATAGCCTCACTGAAGCTACGAATCTGATACTCGTCATAGTCAGAAGTCTTTTCTTTAATACCTATAGATTCCAATGCAAAAAAATTCTCTAGTCCTTGTTCAACATTAGAAGTTTCAAAGATCTCTGTCAAAGGGGAGAAATAAGAAGGAGCAGCATTCAAAACAAAATTAACTGATTGGTCGAATGTCTTACCACACTTCTTTTTTGGTTCAGTAACTTCAGTTTCATTTTTTCTACTTGTAATTATATCTCTAACAACCCCCATCTCATTTGGAGTAGCAATATCAGAATGGGTATTTATGTTAGGTAGTTCTTCAAAGCTAAAATTATTTAAGTATGAATTTTCATCTATGACTTTTTCAGGCAAAAGTAATTTCAAATTTCCTACAGGAACAAATCCGTTTGCTAATCTGAGCATCTTGCCATTTTCCACTCCAATATATTCAAAAACAGTGAATTCCTGTAATATATCATTTCCTATAATGCCTCCAATAACAATTTGATCATCCACTACTTTAGGATATTGAGGGCTAATAGGATATCTTTCTTTTAATTTATTAATCTTTTGACTCAGACCCCTTGATGACATAACCAAATTCAACCCCTTACAGGCAAATAGTTTAACTGACCTTTTCTCAGAATTAGGAAAAACCAAATCCATGAAACATTCCACACCCTGCATTCTAGAAACGTTATTAAAACTATTGATTGTTCTTAAACAAGACTTTCCATTCTCAATTTTTCCCACCAATTGAGAATCAATTAAGGAAAACTGAGAACCAGTATCTAACAGAAAATTAACTTTAGTAGGCTTACCCACAATACTTAGTATGAGACTTATCACAGGATTTAATGCCTGATCACTAGAGCCAAAGCTGTGCACTAGTCAAGCATTTGATTTGAATTCACTAACGACCAGTTTGGGACACATAGGAGTAGTATGATCATTTTGACGACAAGTCATGCACTGAAAAGCTAAACCCTTGGTTTTTCCTGGGCAACCGGATTCTTGATGAGCTTTACTCAAACACCTGGAACAAATTTCCAGAGAACGAGCTCTTTGAATTCTATCATAAAATGAGCTGTATTTCCTACAATGTAGAGTAGTATGATTAGTCATAAAACAAAGTTTACAACCTTTTCTTTCATTACCTTCCCTGAAATTCTGAAATTTAGGGCTAACACTCTTCAATGGTCTTTCAGCTTGCCTCTCTAAACTTGCACTCTGGCTACTTGATGAACTTCTCTTATTGTCTGAGTTATCCCCATACTTTGAATTTAGCTCTTCAACAGACAACATTTGAACAACAGAATCATAATTATCCAGAAAATCATCCAATCTGGGATAAAGATTCCTGGTCAATCTGTTCAATTCTACAATAAAATAATTAGGAAGTTTATTCCTAATTAAAGTTGATAATAATACATCCCCTGAATTCTCTTCCCTGAAAGAAACATTCAACTTACTTAATTCCATTAATTTGAATTTCAAGAATACAAAAAATTCTTTAATCTCACTTATTTTAATCATGATAGGATAATTGATTAATTTATTTAGGGTCACATTTATAATCTTATCTCTATTCAAAAATTCTTCTGATAAAAGATTCCAAACTTCATTAAAGGATACATTTTGTATGGACATGTTTTCCACTAACGCAAGTGCTCTACCTTCCAAAAGTGACTTCAAATATAATAGTTTCTGGGAATCCTCCATACTTGGCGTTGCCTTCATGGCATTCTCAAAAGAAGAAGCAAACTGAGTAAATGCAAAGGGATCAGAATCAGTATCACCAAAGGTGCTAACCTTTATTTCAGGCAATTTGAAAGTGAAAGCTTGATGTTTCTGATCTCTATTAGAAGGCTTAACATCACGCTCTAAACTTTCGTTTTCCTGCTCTTTAACATGCCTTTTCCATTTTGCAATAGCACAATCAATATTATGTAAATAATTTATGCCTTCCTCCTGAAAAATTTCTATATCATCATCATGATATTCCAGATGGCTCATATGAATAAGAGTTCTCTCAAAATTAATCTTATATTCAGACAAATATCCATGTATTCTACTCTCAACTTGGCCAAGTAATTCTTGATTCAAATACTCACTTGATTCAACTAAATTAACAGTTTTAGTGATATTAGTTTTGTTAATCCTACATCTTAACTTGCTACTATGCATTAGTGAAAGCAAGCTTTTTTGGCTATTATCTTTCACATTAGTCTCATTACCACCAGACTCAGTTGCACCAACTGGACGATTTGTACCATCATCTTCAACTGGAGATTTACCACCACGGCCTTTCCCAGACATGTTTAAAGTTTGGGTATAACCGAGGGAGGTGTATTATTTAGGTAGTAGTATCACCAATATGAGAAATTGATCATTTAGATACTAATACTCTCACAGTCAGTAGCACAACTTGTTTTCTAGTTCAAACTTATACAGCTCTATAATCAAATTAACAATAACATAATCACCTGATTACTAACTCATGGGAATTGTTATCACAGTGAGGTCTAACCTATAGGTTGGGCCATAACTGGTCGACCCGCCTCGAAAGAAAAGTTAGTTTTCTAATTTAATTATATGGTAAAATTACTATGTTCTAACAAGGAATATCTACTAATAAATGACTAAGAGACACTCACCTCAATGTTAGAAAACTAATTTCTTCGGTCTTCTTCGAGGTAAGTTAATAAGTTTAAACCACTTGCTCTGCTCTTTTCGCCATGCTGTCATCTAAGTCACTAGCTGCCTTCCTTTTCGGCAGCCTCAAATTAACAGCAACACCACAGAGAAGGAAAAGAATTTTAGTAGGTCTACCCCTTTCAGCCACCCCGGAGGGAATGTCTCTTAGTTTTCAGTTTTAAGTTTAATTAATTTTACGACAATATAGAGTTCATCTGTTAGCTAGGCAATCTTCTTAGGTGTACAAAATTTATTTAAATTTAATGTTTTAGATGAAAAATATAGCATTTATTCTCTTAAGGGGACCGACCCTAATCAGTTTAATAACACTAAGGTAGGTGTGTGTAAAATTTTATAACGCTACCTACCCCCAAGACAGCGGGGCAGAGGTTAGAATAGGGGTCAATTGCAGGGAGATGGGGAGATGTGGGTAAGGACAGTGAGTCAGGTGGCGCCTGATGATACCCGCACCCTTGAGGGCGTAATACCGGGACTTGAGAGCCCGGGGAGATTTTGTGCCAAACACAAAAAAAAAATTATAAATATTATTTTTTCTCATTATTGCTCTTCTGAACAGTTGTAAATGTTGCAACTTTCCTTTTCAATTTTTTCAAAATCTCAAACAGTTTTGAAGTTACGGCTTAGCGGTTTTTTGCATTCGATGCTTCTGTAAATGGTCTCCAATATGTCGGAATAGATTTTTGATTGTGAACTTCATTTAAAAAAAATAGAAAATAAATAACTGTTTTTTTGCAATATGTGAAAAAAATTTTGTTTCGGAAAATAAAATAAAATTTATAAATCTGTTGCGCCATTTTGGAGACCATTTACAGAAGCATCGAATGCAAATAACCGCTGTACCCTAACTTCAACACTTTGGAAGAAATAAGGCTTTTTTCGAAGTTGGTTCAAATTAATTGAAACTCTTGTAACTCGTTCAAAATTCGTCAAATCGAAAAAATTCCATAACATCACCCCCAGTGCAATTCAATTTTATATATGTGAACAAAGTTTCACAACCGTAGCTTCAATAATAAAAAAGTTTTTCAAAAGCTGGGTTAGTCCCCTTAATCTTGACCTTTGACCTCAAAGTCTTCAGCTGACACAAGATTTATTGGAACAAATAATTTAGATTTACTATTGGTTGGAAAATTAATATTTACTATACTATACCTTTTCCAATTGAAGTTCCTCCAAATGAAATAACATTTCATCAAAGTGAAATATAATTTCATCAAAGTGAAATATAACTTCATCAAAGTGAAATAACATTTCATCAAAGTGAAATATAACTTCATCAAAGTGAAAAAACATTTCATCAAAGTGAAATAACAATTCCTCCAAGTGAACTATCAATTCCTCCAAATGAAATAGCGTTTCCTCCAAATGAAATATCATTTCAGCAGAATGAAAATCGAATCAATACGCAGTGAATTAAATTTATTACGTGAAATATTACATGAAATTTATTAACATGATATTTATTTACATGAAATTTATTCACATATAAATTTATTTACATGAAATTTATTCACATATAAATTTATTTACATATAAATTTAGGTTCTAGGTATATTCCACCCCGCTATATTCAACCCCTGTAAATTCCACCCCAGGTATATTCCACACCCTCTGACAATGCTCATTTGGGTGACAATAAAAATCTAAAGATTTTACTTTTTGATGGCCATTTGTTAAATAATTCGTACCGATGAAAAAATAACTCAGACGGTATCCTGAGACATTTAGACAATATTTAATAATAAAATTACAAATATTCTAAATATGGTAGTTTTTTTCAAAGTATACGTGTTGAAAAAGTTAATATTAATACCTTTTTACCATGAAACTGCACATGTGCTCCCACAACAATGGTTGGATGAGGTGTGGAAAGGGTCGACTGGCAGAGATAACCCACCCAATGTTTTCGCTCTTTGCTAATAAGTTACTGTTTTGGATTCTAAGACCAAATTCCCCGTGATCAAAATCTCTCATTGTGGAAAAAGACAATCACCTCTCAGTCTTGAAACCCTGTGCAATAACCCCTCCCCCCCCTCCCCATCAAAAAAATCCTGGTTAAAAAAACATGTAAAAACGCCTTCGGTCAAAAACCACTACTTTTACAAGAAGTTAAAATTCCAAATGAAATAAATAAACAATAAATACTATACGACATCATATTACAATTAATATCGCTGTTGTGTTGGCGATAGTGTAAAAAATCTGCTTGAGATTGAAAATCTAAATACCTCAACTGATAAATGCTTTCAAACAACCTTTCTTTCTGCTGTTCTGTCACATGTGTAGTGAAAAATTTAATTTTTGTGATTAGCCAGCAAAATGTATAATTTGATACAGTGAAAATGCAAGTTACCTAGCATTACATATAATATTAATGAATGACTGATATTAATAAGTTAATAACTAAACAAACCTAACCCGTGAAGTGGGGTGGAATTTACCGGGGTGGAATATACCTAGGGTGGAATATACTGGGGTGGAAAATGCCGGGGTGGAATATACCTATGATGCAATATACCGGGGTGGAAAATACCGAGGTGGAATATACCAGTCACCATAAATTTATTTACATGAAATTTATTAACATGAATTTAATTTCATTTAGTCTTCTTTGCATCAATTAACTACATAATATTTTTTTATATATATTTAATTTTACATATTTTTCAAGTTTACTTATATACTACCGCATTAATTTTAGCGGCGTATTAATAGTAAAAGAAAAAATATGCAAATAATAATAAATAAAATATATGAAAAATGTATCAAAAATAATTAATTACTAAAAAAATTAATGAAAAATTATGTAACAATTATATGTGAATTTTTTTCATGTAAACAAATTTTATATATATTTTTTTATGTAAATAAATTTCATGTAAATAAATTTCATGTGAATAAATTTCATGTAAATAAATATCATGTGAATAAATTTCATGTGAATAAATTTCATGTGAATAAATTTCATGTAAATAAATTTCATGTAAATAAATTTCATGTAAATAAATTTCATGTAAATAAATATGTTAATAAATTTCATGTAAATAAATTTCACGTGATAAATTTAATTGACTGCGTATTGATTCGATTTTTATTCTGCTGAAATGATATTTCATTTGGAGGAAACGCTATTTCATTTGGAGGAATTGATAGTTCACTTGGAGGAATTGTTATTTCACTTTGATGAAATGTTTTTTCACTTTGATGAAGTTATATTTCACTTTGATGAAATGTTATTTCACTTTGATGAAGTTATATTTCACTTTGATGAAATTATATTTCACTTTGATGAAATGTTATTTCATTTGGAGGAACTTCAATTGGAAAAGGTATACTATTATAAATAAGGATAAGAGATATATTTGAGCTGAAACAGGTGCGTTAGACAAAGAAAAAAAAATATATATAAAAGTACAAGAAAAGAAGTCCTTATTTTGAAAAGTGAAATTGTTGTGTAGAGATTAAAAATTTAATTTATTAATACTAAATTCACTATGATTTATTAATAATTAAATATAAACATTTATTAATTTTTACCAATATTAATTATAGGTTCATAAAGTTTAGCAAATTTTAGTAGGGGTTAAACGTCTGCTTCGACCATATCGTTGACGTCAAAAGGAAATTAAATACAAGGAACTGGAAGAAGCAGTCAGAAAGGAAAGTGGCTTCATGAACAAAGTCACCTACCACCGTCGGTGACAAAGCTCATGGATTCAGAAAAGCTACTCCGGAATGCAGTCACTTACCAAGGAATGTGACGAAACGGGACACAAGCACTGGTGGCTGCACCTAACATTAAATCTAAGACCTCGTATAGTTGAAGAGTATTACTCTAGCGTTATCCTCTAAAACTGCGAGTAGTAAGTATTAAAAATGATGATAATGGTAAAATGAAAAAAAGACAATGCATAATCCTAATTACAACAGTTCGGGCCCTCTTCGTTTTCCATTCACCACAGACAGTTTCAGGATATAGCCCCTTGACAGAGCTCAATTGAAGCATTTTAGTGTAAAAATGTTACGTATTTTTAATTTTGTTAATTAAAAGTTACATATTAAAATGCTGGGCCATATATGTCTAATTCGTAGTGAAAGGGCTAAATTTTTCAAATAAAATTCTATAGAAATTAAAATGGTATGACTTAATACATTTTGGGGACGTCTAAAAAGTCTGACACCCCATTAGTCAGTCCGACAATTACATCTTTCTGTATTGTTATTTCTCGTTTTATTTTTCTATTTAAATAAAAATTATAATTAAATAGGTATAGGTATTAGACTACATATATACATATAATATATATATACATAACTTATATAAACAATTCAGTAATTTTCCTTAATTTCATTTTTCTAATGTTATATGTATTCCTATCTAATTCATTCTAATATTATTAAAAGCTGTTCCTCATTTAATGTAGTTTTTTTGTATCCGCTAGTTGTACTGCACACTTATTGATTATTTAATAACCGGGCAGGACGACATATAAATTTGATGTTAAATCCGTAATAAACTGCCAAAGTGTTGGGCTAATGGGGAGTCGGACTAATAGATAGTAACCATACATTTTGATATTTTAATGCTGTGAAGCCTAATTGCCCATAATCATTGCAGTACTGACCAATGATCAAGGATAAAATTCGGTGTAATTCGGTACTCAGTGTAGTGTTTTTCGGTATAATTTGGTGTAATTCGGTATAACTGTGTAATTCGAATTACACAGAATGTAATTCAGTTTAATTCTGTGTAATTCGGTATTCAGTGTAGTGTAATTTGGTGTAATTCGGTATTGATTATTGTGTGATATAGTGTAATTCGGTATTGATTATTGTATAATATAGTGTAATTCGGTATTGAGTATAGTGTAATTCGGTATTAGTATAGTGTAATTCGGTATAATTTGGTGTAATTCGGTATAATCAAGTATAATTCGGTATTGATTATTGTGTAATATAGTGTAATTCGGTATTGAGTATAGTGTAATTCGGTATTGAGTATAGTGTAATTCGGTGTAATTCGGTATAATCAGGTGTAATTCGGTATTGAGTATAATGTAATTCGGTATAATTTTGTGTAATTCGGTATTCAGTGTAGTGTAATTCAGTATATTTTGGTATAATCAGGTGTAATTCGGTATTGATTATTGTGTAATAGCTATAGTGTAATTCGGTATTGAGTATAGTGTAATTCGGTATTGAGTATTGTGTAATTCGGTATTTAGTGTAACCCGGTAAGAACTACTGTACTAAGTTGGTAACATAGGAATAAATAGCTAAAAATCCTCCGACTTTGCCAGAATATTATTTTCAATGGGGAAAAATTCCACCGACATGTCGTCCAGATAATAAAGCATGTCCTGGTATCCAAACTCGCCATTTAAATGGCGAGTTTGTGAGTTATTTTGAGCCCTTCAATTTCAAATGGCGACTGGTGAGAAATATCTAATTTTCTCCTATGCTACAATGTTATTTTGGAGAGAATTTATTATAATTTGATCATTTTGGAGAGAAATTTGGTGGTTTCTGGAG